>CM040458.1:2169131-2222793 GCA_022758105.1 Pangasianodon gigas
CGCGCTCGTCATCTTCTAATTAGCAGCTGAAATAGGCAAATGTTAAGTCTGCTTTTTAAAATGAAAAAAAGAAGCAATGGCAAGAGAGTGGCTGCTAGTATCTGCATGTTGGAACGGCGGGAAACGTGTATTCGTGCACTGTGCGCACGTCAGAAGATCAAATCCAATTCTGTCATGTAAACGCGCATATCAACCCGATTACTTTATTCAGCGTTCTTGTAAACACTGCGATCGGATTAACAATCTGCTTGATTTCATTCTGATTGAAACAAAAAAGTGTCCATGTAAACGTGACTAGTGATTGTTTTTCAGTTAATTTTTATAGGATGTAATTTTACATTGAGGATGGACCTGATTTACATTAGTTTCATTTTATTACGCCACAAAAGCCTGCCATTTTAACAGGGTTGTGTAGACTTTTTATATCCAGTGTATGTATATTTGCGTGCAGGCTGCACATTAATTTTGCAGTTTTCTTATTAAAGAATATAAGCAAATTACATTATATACATTCACCATCCACTTTAATAGGAACATTTATGCAGTTATCCAGTCAGCCAATTATGTGGCAGCAGCATAATGCATAACAATACAGATACAGATCAAGATAATCTATAATCCATAACCGTGGCATGGTTGTTGGTGCCAGATGGGCTGGTTTGAGTATTTCAGAAACTGCTGATCTCCTGGGATTTTCACACATAACAGTCTCTAGAGTTTACACAGAATGGCACAAAAAACAAAAACATCCTGTGTGTGGAGGGTCTGCAGGCTGAAATACCTTGTTGATGAGAGAGATCAGAGGAGAATGACCAGACTGGTTTGAGCTGACAGGAAGTCAATAGTAACTCAAATAAGCACTCTTTACAGCTGTGGTGAGCAGAAAAGCATCTCAGAACACACAAGACATCAAACCTTGAGGTGGATGTGCTACCACACTCACCAAAACTGGGAAGTGGTAGACTAGAAAAAGACCAGGTGGTTTTCTAATTTTTAACTGTCCATTTGGGCGAGCCTGTGCCCATGATAGCTTCATATTCCTGTTCTTGGCTGACAGGAGTGTGGTCTTCTGCTGTTGTAGCACATCCATTTCAAGGTTTAATGTTTTGTGCATGCTGAGATGCTTTTTGCCATTTTCCTCTGACCTCTCTTATCAACAAGGTGTTTCCACCCACAGAACTGTCAGTCACTCAGTGTCTTTTGCACCATTCTGTGTAAACTCTAGAGACTGCTGTTTGTGAATATCCCAGGAGATCAGCAGTTTCTGAAAAACTCAAACCAGCCCTTCTGGCACCAATGACCATGCCATGGGTAAAGTCACAGAGATCACATTTTTTCACCATTCTGAAGTTTGATGTGAACATGAACTGAAGCTCTTGACCTGTACCTGCATGATGCTGCTGCCATGTGATTGGATAACTGCATAAATGAGCACTATTAAAGTGGACAGTAAATGTAGGTATATAGCACACTTTTGGCAACTACAATTTCTATTGTGTTAAGGTCCATCCACCACTGTTTAAGGTCCTTTTTTCCTGTAAATATGATTGTATTCAAGGCTACATGCATGCAGCACTTTGTTTTGGTTTCTTCTACATGCCAATATTTCATGTAGAAGTTTGGGTTAGTATGCACATTTATAGTTACAGGTAGATACTCTGTGGGGAGTGATAACTGGGAAGTGTTATAAAACCCAGTCATGCAATTTGATTATAATATCCCTTTCCATGTACATAAAAAGTACAGTCATGGGACAAACAAAGTACATCCTCCTTCAAATCTATGTATTTATTTATCAGGGCCTAAATAACAATTGTGTGGTCCTCACCAACTATAGTAAACAAATAATCTTAGCTGACAACAAAAATACACAATATATACTCATTTCTTTCCCAAAAGATAAACCAACATTCAGAAACCAGATAGAAAAAATAAGTACGCCCTATAATTCAGTACCATATAGAACCACCTTTAGCAACAATAACTTGAAGTACACATTTTCTGTAGGAGTTTATCAGTGTCACATCGTTTTAGAGAAATTTTGGCCCACTCTTCTTTACAACATTGCTTCAGTTCATTAATGTTTGAGGGCATTCGTTTATGCACAGCCATCTTAAGATCCCACAACAGCATCTCAACGGGGTTGAGGTCTGGACTTTGACTTGGCCATTCCAACACCATGATATTTTTCTTCTTTAGCCTTTCAGATGTTCATTTACTGGTGTGCTTGGGATTCATTGTTATCTCAATGACTGAAAGTTTCCCAGGTCCTGTAGCTGCAGAACAAGACCAAATCATCACCCCTCCACCACCATGCTTGACAGTTAGTATGAGGTGTTTGTGGTGATACGTTGTATCTGGTTTTTGCCAAACATGGCGCTGTTCATGATGACCAAACATCTCCACCTTGGTCTTATCAGTCTTAAGGATATTGTTCCAGAACTTTTGTGGTTTGTTCAGATGCAATTGTGCAAACCTAAGTTGTGCTGCCATGTCCATTTTGGAGTGGGGCTTTTTCCTAGCCACCCTTCCATGAAAGCCATACTTGTTCAGTCTTTTTCTGATTGTGCTGTGATCAACATAAATATTTAATCCGCTTGGAGAGGTCTGTAGGTCACATGAAGCTCTTGGGTTTTTCTTTATACCTGTGCATAAAACAGTCTGACCTTGGACTGAATTTGCTGGTGCTGCCCACTCCTGGGAAGATTGGCAACTGTCTTGAAGACTCTTCTTTTGTAAGCAATCCTTCTCACTGTAGAATGGTGAATTTCAAATTTTTTGGAGATGGCCTTATAACCCTTCCCAGATTGATGAGCAACAACAGTTGCTTCTCTGAGGTCATGGATGATGTCCTTTCTTCTTGGCATGATGTAGACACACACCTGAGTGCTAAAGAACACCAAACTGCCAAAAGTTCTGCTTTTATAGAGTCACTCTTCTTGATGATTAACTAATCTTGTGCATTTCATTAGTAACACCTAGCTGCTAATTACTCTCTTAATGATTACAGAAAGGGGTGTATTTATTTTTTCCCACATTGTTTCTGAATATTGGTCTGCTTTTAGGAAACAAATGACTACATATTGAAATCTGTTGCGTTTTGTTGTTGTCACCTGAGGTTATTTGTTTGTTTAAAAAAATTGGTGAGGACCACCCAATTGTTATTTAGGCCCTGATAAATAAAAACATAGAATTGAAGGAGGGTGTACTTTCTTTTTCCCATGACTGTATATTTGAACAGAATGAATCAGTTCATTAAGAAATTCTTTAGGCTATTGTAGTCACTGCTGATGTCACTGCAGTAATCACAATGGGTACTGTGAGAAATAGACATGTTTAGAAGATATTGTAAATGACTTCTCATACAGACTCTTACTGTTTTTCAATTTATTGGAAATTAGACACATTAATAAACATAATTTTGCATTAAAATGTCATTGTGGTGCTGTTTGATTCACGTGTAATATGTACACTAAGGTTTTTTTCTCGTACAACAAGAAATCTGATTGTCTTACCCTCTCTTAACATACTATAATAGATTAACTCTGCTTGGCTCTCTCTGCATTGGTGTCCTGAGATATTCCCTGTACAGGCTCTGGGTTAAACTCTAAAGTTTTCAAAAAATGTGTGCAAATCTTTATTTCCAATATTTTTTATTGTGTTAAACAGAAATATAATAGACATGGATACAAATGTTTTGGAGGCTTGGCCCACAGCCTGTGGGCATAACTCTGAGGGGTACCACTCAAGGAACTCTGGTGTGCTGGTGCTATCTGGTTGTTATTGTGCATTTTCTCCAGGTTGTACAAAGTTAACATTGGTGGCAATAGTGTGGCAGTCATCTTGAACACCTTTCCAGTCAGTCCTAAGGTGGGTTGGTACCTCATGACATTGTAGCATAGGTTATTCTCAGTGCCTCTAGTGTGTAGGAAGGGGTAAATTTAGGGGGGTATATTTGTTGCATATCTTAAAAATGATTAGAGCCACGAAAAACAGTAAGTGATTCACAAATATAAAATGGGATGGACAAATTTTTGTAATTCACAAATAAGTATTTGGTTTACAAATATATTTGACATGCACAACCTCACTTTCCCTTTCATTTATTTGTGGGATTGGTTGCATTTGTCTGTTGGTCACTACAGGTATTTGTAGAATGTCCTGAATTTATTTGTGGATATCTGAAACATTTACAGCCCTTATCAGAGCAGCTTTTTATATTTGTCTCATTTATATGACTGCGCAGTTGAAGATTAAGGGCCTTGCTCAAGGGCCCAGCAGGGGCAGCTTGGTAGTGCTGGGATTTGAACTCGTAACCTTCCGTTATAAAGATAAGTCTCTCCAGGAAAATTTAAACAAAACGACAGAAAATCTATCCAAAGATCTGGTATTATATCACCAAAGCCAATTCAATCCAATTTTATTTATATAGTGCTTTTAAAAATGGACATTGTCACAAAGCAGCTTTACAGACAAACGTTTAACCCAGATTTATCCCTATTCAGCAATCCAGAGGCATGAGGAAGAAACCTTGAGAAGGACTCAAAAAGGGAAATTATCCTCTTGTGTGTGACACTGGTTAGTGCAATTCAGTCATTACTCATCCACAACTGTATGCTATAAAGTCAAGTGGTCCTAAGTGTGTTGAAAGGATCTTCAGTATGGGCATCAGAGTCATTGATTTCTTTAATTTCATCAGTGTTTTTAGCTTTAAATTTATAGTATCCAAGTGAGGTTATCCACTAAATAATGAATGGACTTGAGCGTAAACTGTTTTCAGTGCAGTCTTTAGGCTATCCAGGTGAGACCATCCACAGCCATCTTTAGGGTATCCATGTGGTACCATCCACAGCAATCTCATGACATTTTTCAGGCTATCCATCTGGGGGCCATCCTCAGCAGCGGCAAGTTATTCTTAGGTGAAGGAGGAAGCAGAAGTAAAGAATCAGGATGGATCAGGGTGGATTGGAGGGCAGATAGAGTCAGGATCATTGGCATCTCAGGAGTATTGTGTAGCTTGATGGAGAGAGGGAAGGAGAGAGAGAACACAGATTATTAGGTATGCTCTTGAACTGTAGTAGTTTAAGAGGAACTACACTGTGTGCAGAGTCCAAGCAGCAAGACTAACTATGACAACTAAAAGTGAGAGCCAGAGGCTAACACAGGTATGAGGGAACCTTAGGACATAAGGCGTTCTGTAACTCCAGCTACAACAAATCTGAGTGAATACGACAGCATTCATGACTCTGACAGCATCCAGACATCCCAGTTTACCAGAACACTCTATGCCCGTGTACCCTCCAGATCTGTGCCTTTACATAAGAGAAAAGCTATTAATAAAAGGTTTGGATAAACAAATATGTTTCAGCGTAGACTTAAAGATTAAGACAGTGTCTGAGTCCCAAAAACTAATTGGAAGGCTGTTCCATAACTGTAGGGCTTTGTAAGAAAAAGCTGTGACCCTGCACAGCTGGTTGTAATTATTTTAGGTAATAATAAAGACTCTGCGCCTTTTGATGGAAGCAGATGTGGCAAGCAAGTACAAATATTTGTACACAGAGGTAGCATATATAGAGAAAAGAGCAATGGACCTAGAACAGAGACTTGTGGAACACCAAATTTTACTTTAGTATGCATATAGACATCACTATTTACATCTACAACTGATAGCAATCAGTCAAATAAGACCTGAGTCAGGAAGGAGTCATTTTCCTATGTGATATTAGGAAGTTGCCCAGGAAACTCATAACATCCTGTTTCATGTACACTCTCTCTCTCTCTCTCTCTCTCTGTCTCTCTCTTTGTGTGTGTGTGTGTGTGTGTGTGTGTGTGAGAGTGATAATTGCATGCTATTACCAAAGCCAATTTCCTTTAAAAAAAAAAAACAACTGAAAATAGGAAATTGCCCAAGACATTCTTAACTTCCTTTTTCATATTCTGTGTTTGTGTGTGTTTGTGTTATAATTGCATTCTTAATAAATATGTAATCCTTCCATTTTCCTGAAATGCACAGGGACCTCAGCAATTACGTCGTGTTTGGTTTGCATTTTTCCATAAAATATTATGAAATGGATTATTTGTCCAGAACAGTTAGCCTATAAAGACAGGAAATCGAGCATTTATACTATTTCTGGTTTAAAGAGAGTAGAGGAGGGTGAAATAATATCAGCTGGATAATGGATTTTTAAGTAATGCCTCAGTAATGCATAATAAACAGTTAAATAAAATAGTGGCACGGTATTGCAATCCTTTTTGAAATTGGTTGTCTAATGCTCACATGGCTGACATGTCCTCTGTTGATCCTGCTCAGTGTTGAACAGGAGAGTGCAGGAGAGAGCAGATGAGTGCTGGGCAGATGAGTGCCAGGCAGAAAGAAAAAACAAAAGGCATATTCAATCAATTTCTAAGAAAGTTGTAAGGACAGAAAGTACTGGATGTAATAAGGGAATATTCTGTTGTTTACACTTTACTACTGTTTAACATTTAATAATAATAATAATAATAAATTTTACTTATACTGCACTTTTCATTTGAGGCAAATCAGGTAAAAGGTAAACTATAAAACTTGCATTAAAAAAGCAATGCATATAACAGCACATTATCAGAAAAATATAATTAAATGTCTCACCGTTGTAAAAACCGCAAAGTTAGAAGTAAGCCATTTTAAAAAGGAAAGTTTTCAAATTTCTATTAAAAATATCTAGTGTCTGTGATGTTGCTAAGTCTGCTGTGGTAGCGGTTTCAATGTAACGAACTTTAGCTCAAATTGAAATTTTATGGGTGCGAACACAGATGAGTGGAATGATACAAATATTGAAATGTTCCAGTGCGATTATACTAAATATAAGCACTCTTGGAATGCTGCTTGTCCAATTAAATTAGTGGACCAGAACCATCCATCCATCTTCTGTACTGCTTATCCTACACAGGGAGCCTGGAGGCTATCCCAGGGGACACAGGGCACAAGGCAGCGGACAACATATCGGAAGGCACAATCACGCACACACACTCATACACCCACATCTTTGGACTGGAGGAGGAAACCTGAGTACTCACAAGAAACCCCGAAGCACAGAGAGAACATGCGTGGAAGGGGGAATCAAACCCCCAACCGTGGCGGTGTGAGACAAACGTTCTAACCACTAAGCCCACCAGATCAGAACTAATTGTTGTATAATTAAGGCACAATCAAGGTGTGCAGTTTGCTGCTTGCTTATAGCAGTGTATAAGAGTTAGCTTAGTATTAGCCTTTGATTGTAAATACACAGGCATTATTTAGATTATTGTTAATTCCTTCCTCCGTGCTCCTGCTAGCTTGATAGCATTATCAGGTACACTTTGATTTAGCCAGGTTTTGGAGGAAATCATGATGCAGCACTCCTTGAGAGTTGACAGTTGATCCTGAGTTTCTGTTCATCCTTTTTATTGGCAAGCGTTTGGATGTTTGCCAGAAAAATGCTCGGTAGCAGCTGCTTATGTGGTGCAGTCCTTAGCCTAGTTTTATTCTGGCCCACTTACCCCACTTCTGCTTCCTGTCTCTGCACTGCCTCTCCCCAGTAATCGGGACCCACAGTGGTGTCGGTGGTCTAGCCATCTCTGATTATAAACCTTCTTGAAGTTAGAAAACATGCTTTTGATCCATAGGAGTTCTTGTCAGCTGGATTGCATATGTTTGTCAGAATGAAACACTGAATCTAAAGCAAATAATAAAAACTAAGCGGCATTGATTTCAAGAACACCAAGCCTGCCACCAAGCTGACTGTCAGACTAAAAGTTACTGATAAGAGGCTATGGCTATATATGAACAATACAGTATTTCTATAAAAAGCTGTAGACAGAACACTGGACAGTGTTTTATTATATAATGGTTTAGTAAAAGTAGTATAGGTAAAATATGTGAACTACTAGCTTAATAGTTTAACGAGGCATGTTACATTTAGCCTACTTTTAATTCTATGCCAATATGTATGTGTAAGCTACTGATTTAGTACTATAGGCTACTGATTGAGCAACAGGTCAGTCCAGACCTGACCTATTCTCTATCCCCAGTCTCAGATTGCAGCTACTATTGGAGGATATACAGGAATTTCCAAGCTGACTGTGAGATATGATGTTTTCAGTGGGTCCGAGTGGGACATGCCTGATACAGCTCCAGGGGAGCTGACCAAGAGGCATCCTTGTAAGATATGCAAACCACCTGCCAGAACCCTGGCAAAGGCTTTTCCTGGAAGGGGAGTTTGAGGAGTGTGATTCCCCTTTAATTGGAACACAGCCTCTGGTTTACTTTTTATAAATAAGGATTACAATCATAAATCCCGAAGGCCCTGGCCCAGATTTCCAGACAACATTGAATAGGCACATTAACCACACAATGCCAACCTTGTCCAGTGCCTTCAGTATCTCTGGCCGCATCTCATCCACCCCCACAGCACTGCCAATAAGGTGGTTTCTAACCACTATAGTAACCTCAGTCACAGAGGTGCACTCCCAAACACCAGCTTCCTGGAACTGCCTTCTGAAGGGAGGGCATGCCCACTGGATTAAGGATTTCTTCAAAGTGTCAACAAAAAATTTAATAAAACAAATTATTTGATTATAAAGATCATTTTTGCAGCCCTATATGGAGCTATCTATTTGGCAGCTTGTAACTATGGTCATACTATCAGGTTTCTTGTCCTCCAAAGCTGGCAATAGCCTCCTCTCTTCTGCAAAACAGACCCCTTATTCTAATCACTTGAATTTCCACAGTTTTTTTTTAAGCTGTAGACAGTGGTGAGCCTAAGGGACCATGCTATAAGACTTGTGCATGTGTAACCAGTGTCTGAATCCTTCGGATTATGTAGGATTATGTATGGATTTATGTAGTCCCTTGTGGTTCTGTGTTTGTCCTGTGTAACACCTTGGTCCTGGAGGAACGTTGTTTCGTTTCACTATGTACTAACTGGCTGTATATGGTTGAAATGACAATAAACTCCACTTGACTTGACTTGATTTGGAAGTTGACTATAGGCATCAGCTCTGTGCTCATTCCGGCATTGAACATCTAAAAGACACAGTGTCTGATGCGGATTTCCCCTGCACTCACTGTGCAGTGATGCTGATGCCTAATGGTGTGCATAGCTGAAAGGTTTAAACCCTGATTCAGAGCCAAATCTGACTCCAGTCTCGAAGCCCAAACAGTTTGCTAGTTGCAAACGCCCACATCGTCTAATGGTCATAATAAGCTCCCCAAAAAAAGTCTAAGCTGCTTTCTACATGACTTATTTACCTTGCAGCAAATGTGGCTGAAATTGATTCAGGAGCTCAGTCCATAGAGGTGTAGGCTCCTTTGCCCTCCTTGTAGCTCAATGACTAGTTATCCTTCTCAGAGTATGAAGACCATCTAAGATTATTGCAAGCTGACAGTGACCTAGCAGTTTAACTAGGTCACTAGCACGTCTAACTCCGGCCTCAGCAGCAATGGAAGAACTGTCTAGGTTGGCCCCTACTAGCTCACAGACACTCACAACAGGCTCTAAACTAGTAGGATTAAATGGTAGGCATCCCACAACACCTAGTGCACTTTTGAAAAATGCTAATTGTGGTAGATCAGTATTATTTTAGAGGGGCATTTGGACAGACAGCTCATCTGAGTCTGAATTCTGTGGCACATCTAGCTAAAATGATGGATCACAAATGGATCATGCTGGGCCGCAGACCTGCTGTTGATGCACATATCACATTGCTGGTGGTCTCACCAGATTAATCATTTTAATCAAAATGTGTACTGATTGCTGGCTGCAGATGTATTAATAACATTCTAGGGAGCACTTACAATGTTGTATCTTGTGTGAAACGCACTGGCAATGTATTAGCTGTCTTACTACGAGCATTGGAGCAATCATTCCAATATACAAAAGTAGGTACCTCAGTGAAGGCGCTGTACCTGGCTCTGTATGCATAAGGGTGCCTCACACAAGCCTAAGGCAATATGGAATCACTTCCCTAGACCCTAGCAGGTATCTTACTATAGCAAAAGTCCCACTGAGCATATTTTTTGAGCAAGTTTACATCCACATAGGCTAAAGACGTTAAAACAGAATTTTTCAAACTCTACACATGTCAAGTTACCATACATTTCCTCTGTTAAGTCAATTAAGGGCTTTTCACACTGCGCTTAACCCCGAGTTATAGTCGTCTAAACCCCGCTTTTAACCCTGGGTAGAGGAATGTTTCACACTTGTAATTTAGAAGCAGGATTAGCACTGCTTTTTACCCAGGGTTATGAAACCCTGCTCTGAAGCAGGGTTAGCATCACTTTCGCCGTGTTAACCTCGCATTGGGGTGCCAAACGTGTGCAGTGTGAAACGATGTGGTGTTAGAATGTTACGGCTAGATGTTTAGCAACAGACACCTAATCAGAAATTGAACAGTGCATACCTCATGTCACGTGCTTTGTACAGTCACAGAAACCTTGTGTGTTGTGTAAGCAGTAGTAGCATTTGAGGGAAAAATCAAGTGGTGATGGAAAATGCGTCAATTGGAGCAAAGAGGAGACAGTTTTATTTATTTATTTATTTTGCTTAAAAGGAATTTAAAAAAATTCATATAATTTGCTCCTCTGTGTTTTCTTTCTTTCGTCTTTTTGTCTTTGTTTTCTTGCCTTTTATGTATCTCAGGAGGCTTAAAACAGCCAAGGAGGATTTACGTGGTGACGTTTTTTCTCACTGATACGAAAGCGTGAGACAAGCCTTTATTTAAACTGGTCACGTGCTGTATTTATCCAATCATGGTTGTTGACACCGCAAATATGAAAATACAGTGTGAAACGTCAGATTATGAATACCCAGGATTAATTGTTAACTCCAGGTAAAGTATGAGCAAAGTGAAATGTGAAACAAGATAACCAGGGTTTGAAATCAACTTTTTCACTCACCAGCCAATTTGGCTACTAAAGTTTTAAGTTACCGGCCATTCAGAATTTCTACTAGCCAAAACAAAAATATCATAAATAAATCAGATTATTAAAGTCACAGCTTAGATTTAAATTATAAAATCTTTATTTCATATTATTAAAAAATGACACCCCTTTGAACAAAACAAACCTGGGGTCTGATAAAAAGTACTGATGGACAGTATAAGCCAGGGTCTGCTAAAAATTGGCAGATAATGTAAAGTAACACTGTTTTTAGTTAACCAAATGCTCAGATGTCCTCGGAGCTCTTATCTTCAGAGTCATCCTTTGTCTTGCTAAGGAACTGCTGTTTTTCAGCTCTAGCTGTGTGTGAACTCTGGTCTGTGGGAACGTAAACTCTCTGCATGCCAAATCTAAGTGGCTTTGATTGCATCAAAGTTCATATCAGGTGAGTTCAGCTGTACAGTAAGGTCACAGAGTGTCTGAGTCTTCAGTCTCGCACGCCAGTCAGTCTTCAACAGCTTCATCACACTAAAACCTCGTTCGCAGTCAGCAGAAGATGCTGGGATGGCAAGTGTGAGGTCAAAAAGTTGAAGAATATCAGGACACTCATGACCCAGCATCCTGTTCACAGCAGGCCAGGTGATCTTCTCAAAGGTCCCCAATTGCTGGTACAGTCATGACTTTAGTGCTATCCACTGATCCGGTATTAAGTCAACATCTGCTCTGGCTGACAGGAGAAGAGGCTTGAAATGATGAGTGAGCTCTTCTAGGTCGGTGTCACCAAAGTCTAAAATACATAAAAATTGTAAATATGTTTATCATTTTAATGTAAAGTTAGTCACCATATTAAAAGATGTGGGTTAGAGTTTGTGGGTTAAAGTTGTGGGTAACCTGTACTCATGTTTGCATGTGGCCAGCACTGGAAATTGATCAGTTGCAAAGCCTTCAGAACACCACTGCTTGCATCCCCAAATCTGTCAGTGAGGCACTGGCGCAGAGAGTCTATAAGCCGTTTCTTGGCCATATCCAGCTGTTCAGTATTAGCAGTCTTCAGGCAGATTCTCTCATAGCTGTCAGCTTCCAGCACTGTCCTCATCTTAGGACCTGATCTAGAGTAAGCAAATTTTAGGCTTTGTGTGACAAGTATACAAGCACAGAAGGAGTAAACTACCTCCATATAATGAATAATTCTATAATGGAAATATCTAACACCAAGTAAAATTAAGAATGTATACCTTGAATTATACTTTTGTATAACTGCCTGAGTGGAGGAGAGGCAGCTTTGAGCCTCAGCCAAAGTCATTAATGTCTTATGCAGTATGACTGATAGGTTGCTGTGCTGTTTCAAAATGTCATACAGGAGGCAGGAGAACTTTACAACAGTACCATCATTGATGGTATTGAGCAATCCCTTGGCCTTGGCCAAGATTTTGTTTGACATGAGCCTGCATTGTCTGCAAATACATAAAAAATGTATTGTATCATACACATAACAAAGAAAAAAAGAAAAACATGCATCTCTGGTACCTGTCTTTACAATATAACAACAATAGTATAACTTCACATACCTTTTCCAATTGTGTAATTCCTGCATAGCCGCACAGGAAATGATCTAAAGCCCTCAGGAAGTGTGCCACCCGCTGGGTTCCACCAATTCTGGTTGGAATTAAGGGCTTCATGTTGAGTTCCTCAAAGCTTTTTTTGAGACTGTCTATGTTTACTGAACTCTTGTAGTGCAAAGTATAAAGACCAGTCAATAGGGCCTCAACCTCCCTAGCCATCAGACCTTTCCTCACTGCATCAGCATAAGCTAGCTCAAGTCCTTATGTACACTATCTCTTCTTCCATAACTGAAGAGTCTACAGATCCATCTGTTATCACAGAGATGAATTTTGCAGTGGACACGCTTGCCTTTAAATTTCTTCTCTCATCCTCCGCTATGCAGTGCATGAATAGCTTTGCCTGATTGACGCTCCTGTATGGTTTCCCTAGATCTAAACCTTTCTTACTGTCAAGCCTAAAAATGAAATAAAGTAACAGACTACTATACGTATTTAATATGTTTAACATAGCAAGCTAACATGTAAATATGCATGTTTAGTATGAGCACGCTGATAAACTTAGAACACCATTTCCTATGTCACGGTTTAGTAAACATTCTACCGATATTTTTAGAGAGCTTACATTGGGTAATATTATTTAGCCAACAGTTAATCACAAACAGTATGTATCTAAATAGCTCTGTAAAAGAGAACAAAACAAATTTAAACAACTTACTTGCACATCCATGTGTAATCCGAGAAGGGTCTCCATTTTTTTCCCAACAGCATGAACGTTTCTGAAGAGAAGTTTCATACGGTCAAATAGCGATGATTTCATTGATACTAGGCTCCTGACAGCAATGCTGTTTTCAAAAACCGTTGTCTTTGCTTGTTTTTTTGCTAAGCTCTGGAGGTGACTTAGCATTTTCATGGTCTTTAACAGCCTCCACTTGACAAAATTATTTGTTTTGTGTTTTTCCAAACTGTATGTCCTGCAGTCCTCACACTACATTACGTTATTTGTGGAGTCACACATGAGCCACTCAGACCGAGATTGCCACTTGGCATTAAAACTCAGAATTTTCTTTTCTTGTGCTACTTCTTCGTTGCTTATTGGGACTTTCCTTTTTACACTGCAGTTGGTTACCCCAGGCAAGCATCGCCACATGATTGGTTGTTGAATTACCTATTACCTTAGAAGCTAGGTCCTGTTCAAGTAAGCCAGATATGTGCAGATGCTGCGCAATTAGGCTATATTTAATGTATATTGCAGCTCACAAGTGCAGCATTTACGCTAAACCTGCACAGATTCACTTACATGGACTTTCATGGACTGCACAGATTTCGCTTACATGGACTTTGGGCAGTGGTGGCTCCGTGGTTACTGATCAGAAGGTCGGGGGTTCAAGCCCAAGCACTGCCAAGCTGCCACTCCAGGGACGCTGTATCATGGCTGACCCTGCGCTCTGACCCCAGCTTCCTAACGAGCTGGGATATGTGGCAAAAAAAGAATTTCACTGTGCTGTAATGTATATGTGATAACTAAAGGCTTCTGCTTTCCCTGAATATGTTTTTTGACAGGCTGCAGCCACCGATGCTTTGTCTCATAGCAATGGCCTGCAAAGTGATAGAACATAACTTAAATCATAATCCGCCAAATTGGCTAGTGAGTTGACAACGTTACCCACCACGGTTGATTTTCACCCGCGTTTGGCGGGGTTGGTGGGTGTTAATTTCAAACCCTGAAGATAACCCAGGATTCCATTTACCTGGGGTTTAGAATGACCCAGGGTTAACTGTTTAAAGTGTGAAAAGCCCTTTAGGGTTTCTACTTTAGTTCCATAAGAGGTAATTTTAAAATAATAGCTAAGAGACAAATTTATTTCAGCTTTTATTTACTATATCAGATTTTCTGTGGGTCAAAAGTTTACATACACTGTTAGTATTTGGTGGCATTGCCTTTTAATAGCTTAACTTGAATTAAACACGTGGTGTTGGGGTCCTTGAATGATGTCTGTGTGGTCCCAAGATTTTTTATATTTGCATGCAATTGGTGGTACATATGCTCATGGTAACCTCCGTTGTTTGGAAATTGCTCCTAAGGAGGAACGGGACTTCCAGAGGTCCACAATTTTTTCCTGATGTCTTGGCTGAGTTGCTTGGATTTTTCCATTGTATCAAGAGCAAAAAGGCACAGGCCCTTAAATACAGTCCCAGATGCCCTTCCAGTTATTCCAGTGCTCCCAATTATAGCCTAATTATGTCATGCTTCTAAGTGTCATTACATACACTATATCGCCAAAAGTTTTGGGACACCCCTCCAAATCATTGAATTCAGGTGTTCCAATCACTTCCATGGCCTAGGCATGCAGACTGCTTCTACAAACATTTGTGAAAGAATGGGTCACTCTCAGGAGCTCAGTGAATTCAAGCGTGGTACCGTGATAGGTGGCCACCTGTGCAGTAAGTCCATTCGTGAAATTTCCTCACTACTAAATATTCCACGGTCAACTGTTAGTGGTATTATAACAAAGTGGAAGCAATTGGGAACAACAGCACCTCAGCCACGAAGTGGTAGGCCACGTAAAATCACAGAGCGAGGTCAGCGCATGCTGAGGCGCACAGTGCGCAGACGTCGCCAACTTTCTGCAGAGTCAATAACTACAGACCTCCAAACTTCGTGTGGCCTTCAGATTAGCTCAAGAACAGTGCGTAGAGAGCTTCATGGAATGGGTTTCAATGGCCGAGCAGCCGAGCAGCTGCCGAGCAGCTGCATCCAAGCCTTACATCACCAAAGCGTCGGATGCAGTGGTGTAAAGCACGCCGCCACTGGACTCTAGAGCAGCGGAGACGTGTTCTCTGGAGTGACGAATCGCACTTCTCTGTCTGGCAATCCGATGGACGAGTCTGGGTTTGGCGGTTGCCAGGAGAACGGTACTTGCCTGACTGCATTGTGCCAAGTGTAAAGTTTGGTGGAGGGGGATTATGGTGTGGGGTTGTTTTTCAGGGGTTGGGCTTGGCCCCTTAGTTCCAGTGAAAGGAACTCTTAATGCTTCAGCATACCAAGACATTTTGGACAATTTCACGCTCCCAACTTTGTGGGAACAGTTTGGGGATGGCCCCTTCCTGTTCCAACATGACTGCGCACCAGTGCACAAAGCAAGGTCCATAAAGACATAGACGAGCGAGTTTGGTGTGGAGGAACTTGACTGGCCTGCACAGAGTCCTGACCTCAACCCGATAGAGCATCTTTGGGATGAATTAGAGCGGAGACTGCGAGCCAGGCCTTCTCGTCCAACATCACTGCCTGACCTCACAAATGCGCTTCTAGAAGAATGGTCAAAAATTCCCATAAACATACTCCTAAACCTTGTGGAAAGCCTTCCCAGAAGAGTTGAAGCTGTTATAGCTGCAAAGGGTGGGCCAACTCCATATTAAACCCTACGGATTAAGAATGGGATGTCATTAAAGTCCCAAAACTTTTGGCAATATAGTGTATATAAAATGTGTGTGTGTGTACACTCACCGTCCATTTTATTAGGAACATCTAATCAGTTATCTAATCATGTGGCAGCAGCACAATACCAAAAAAATCATGCAAATACAGGTCAAGAGCTTCAGTTATTGTTCACATCAAATAGGGTTCACATCTAGTGTTCAAATCAGAATGGGGAAAAAGTGTGATCTCTGTGACTTTGACTGTGGCATGGTTGTTGGTGCCAGATGGGCTGGGCTGAGTATTTCACAAACTGCTGATCTTCTGGGAATTTCACACAAACAGTCTCTAGAGTTTACACAGAAGCATTTAAGCATTTAAGCTTTTACTGCCATAGCATACCTATGTGATAATAAAAAATTACTTTTGCAGGTTGGTCTGGCTATCAAGCCTGGAACCACAGTTGAAGAATTAGCACAATGGGCCGGACAAATTGACATGGCCCTAGTTATGACAGTGGAGCCTGGATTTGGTGGGCAGAAGTTTATGGAGGACATGATGCCAAAGGTGTGTTAGTGTGTGTGCACACACTCCTTTTTTTTCTATTCATTATTATAATTACACTGAATACACTACCCAGTAGGCTTTAGGTTATTGAGTATGCTATGTGGACTCAGTTTGTGAAGTTGCCAATGCTAGGGCTATTTTATAAAAGCCAGCAAAACCTGCTGACTTGATGTGAATTATACTTGTCTCATAACTGGTGTTTTATTCTGTAGTCCTTATCCTAAACTAAAGTATGTCATTTGAATAGATCCATATAAAGCAGTAGAGTAATAAGGTCACTGAGGTAAGAGAGACACTGAATTGAGCAATCAGCAATTGTTGATTATGATTGAGATTTAAGATGGGTTTACACTGCACAATTTCAGCAGTCTGTTAAGATTGTCCCAGGCAGGAAAATGCAAGAAATCCACCCACACCTTGGATATGTTTTGAAATGTCCTAAACTTATGTGTCCTAAAAATATTCATAAAGGACATGTTGGAGTAGAATAATGTGAAATAGAAATGTACTTTAATTTAGTGGTACAATTTTAAAAATGGAAGTTGACTATGCCCAGTATTTGTGCAGTGGCTGCCTTCAATTTTCATGCTTTTCTCAGCTTCAACATGGCTTGCTTTTCTCCCATAGACAGCTCTCTTGTCTTCATGTTGGTTTATCCTTTTTAACAACAAATTAGACATTCAGCGCTATTAATTGTTTAAACAGTCAATCCAACAGGGCACAGCTGGGCAACAAGAAACATCTGTCAGTCACATGTTCTAATATTGTTGATCACTTGAAAAATGGGTAGGTTCAAACAAAAGGTGCCATGTTCTAAGTTGTTTAAAACATCTAGATGAAAATGTCAGGAAATGTAAGCTGAAATTCTGATCTATCATCTAAGTCTTCAGCATTGCTGAAAGTGAAAAGCAAAAGAGAAAAGAATTGGCCTTGATGTCCAATACTTTCCGAGGGGACTGTATATTATAATTAATACTGATCCATTCCCCACAGGTCAGCTGGCTAAGAAGTCAGTTCCCTTCCCTAGATATTGAGGTAGATGGAGGAGTTGGACCAGACACTATTCATCGATGTGCTGAGGTATAATAAAGTGATGAATGTTGTGCCATACTGTGGTGTAAGGTACGACCCTGAAGCTCACACACAAGAACATGATCTAATGAAATACCTGTATGTGTGTTAGTTTTGTATAGGATTTGTGAGTAGCTGCTTGTAACTTGACTGTCAGTATGATTTCTCAGCATGGTCCTGTTGCAGCTGAGGACATCTCATTCCACACCTCTCATTTCACAGTTGACTTGTGTGCTGTGTTTGACAGGTTAAGTTTCAGTTGAAAACCAATACTCTTGCAATGTTTCTCTTAATAACCAGCTGTAAGTTCTGTATTGCTGGGCTTCACCTAATCTTAACATCCCTTAACATCCCAATCACACCTGACATTTTTGTGTTCCTGAATGTGTCTCCAGTGACCACCTGTTTATAAACAACTTTGATTAGGCATTAGTAATAGACTGCATTTACTCAATTACAATTGTAAGTTACTTTTTTAAAAATGAATTTTAAAAGTAAAATTCTAAAAGTAGTTTTAATTACTCTTACTTATACATCACTACATTCAGCTATATTATTCCCAAAAGCAGAAACAATAATTAATGTGATAAACTTATTAGTTGTGAGACAGCCAACACAGGCATGAAAATGCCAAAACATTCACATCCAAGTGGTGTAAACACAAATAAATAAATAAACAAGTTGTTTATTGATCTGCATTTTGCTTAATAAAAAAACAAAACAAAACAATGCAAGAAAATTAAAACAAATGAGAACATAGGCTTTGCTGATATTATTTGTAGCTGTGCTAGACAGCCACTAGATGGGAGTATTTTCAGGCCACCATGAACATTTATGAGGTAGTTGGATTTGCTTTCCATAAGATAAGCGTGTCTGATAACAGGCTCTATGGAAATGGCAGGCTCACAAATACTCATAAGAATTTAATTGTTAAATTCGGAATAAATATTAGAATTTAATTGTTTTGATGTGAAACAATAATGTGATGCTTGCACTATGAGAATTTCTATGTTTTAAGTCATTAGCATAAAAACATAATTGGAAATATCATGAGGCCTCTGATCATTCAGGAGCCAGATCAGAAGGCTAAAGATGTACAGGCTATCTATCACACAACCAGATCTTCTCTGCTGACAGTTAGTTATGACTGAGCTCTTCAGAATTATTTTTAATTCTGAAAATTGGTCAGAAAGTGCAAAGTTGAGATAAAATTGACCTAAATGTTGTTCTGGCTTTGACCCTTGATCCCTGCTTTCTATTTTTCAGGCTGGTGCTAACATGATTGTGTCGGGCAGTGCTGTAGTGGGCAGTGCAGACCCTCGATCTGTAATTGCCCTCCTCAAAGATGTCGTCCTTGAGGCCATTCAGAAACGGTCTCTAGACCGTTAATATTTTTTTTGTTTGTTTTTTTTCAACTATCCAAAATTAAATCTCAACCTGTCTGAACTATTTGAATGGACAAGTCTAAGCTAATTGAGCTCATTAATTGCCTTGGGAGTCAGAACTGAGAAATCTGTCTCTTATGACTTTTTTTTCTTTTTCTTTTTTTTTTTTCTTTTTTTTTTTTTTTAAACCAATACAGCCTTTAAGACCTTATAGTTAATGCTTGTGTCATTGGGAATATTGTTCTTTTAGCCTTTGTTTTATGCTAGTAGATGAGAACCCCAGTACAAACAGCTCTAGAATAAACAGCTCTAGAATGGTTATACCACTAAATATAAGGTGATAAGTCAGAAAGTAATTACAAGAGTTGGACTGTAATGGCCATTATTTAGCTTGTACATTCCATTCATTTTTCCTTTAGGAAAATTGGAAACAATGTTAATGTAAATAAAAGCTGTGGTACATGTTTGTGTACATTAGCTTTTTTTTTTTTTTTTTTTTTTTTTTTTTTTTTTTTTTTTTTTTTTTTTTTTTTTTTTTTTTTTTTTTTTTTTTTTTTTTTAAATCAGATAGAAGTTAACATTTGGCTTGTTCTAACCATATCAGATAAAATGGCTTTCAGTTACAAAGACAGTGACAAAGTGATGTTGTAGTAAACAGGTTATTTTAATATTGCATTTAGACACAAGGCCGTTAATACGATGTAAAATATGGCTTTGAAAATTGGCCCTTCAATACAGTTCAGACCATGGAAAAATAACAATACCTTTAAGTGTTGGCAGTGTATATATCACAATGTCAGCAAGGAGAACATAATGAATTCTGCAGTAGTCTGTCATCATTTTTGTCAGGATGATAAGAAAAATGCCCAAATATTCATTATGAGGGAAAGAGAGTACAATAGAAGTCAACCTAATACATTTTAATTATTTTATGACCATCACAATTAGTTTGTACAAAGAATTGTTTTGCAATAAAATGTCAGAGAGAGAAATTTGGTAATAGATCAGGTAGTAGTTCAAATGACATTCATTATCTTGCCATGACTTTGGAAACCAAGCAAAGTGGGGAGCTCATAAGAGGACAGCCTCTCTTTGTCAGGGAATGATATTGTTCAAATGTTTATATGCCCATGGGGGCATGACTAACGCCAGAAAGCCATCTACAGTGTACCATAGCTATGGAAGGTCTTTTTTTCTGAAATGAGAATATATAGAGGAAACAACAAACTAATTTTTTTTCCATGTAGACTTGTAATGAAAATATGAACAGTAGGCTTATGAACATTTTCTATGTTAAAGTAGACACTTGCTGTAACTTACTGAAATGAATGTTACCAATCAAGATAATGTTACATCAAAGGGGAATGAAGTCAACACATAATAATAATAATATTAGTAGTAGTAATTTTCAAGAGGAAGGGTAATCTCTCTTCATATTTTGTTCTTTTTTCCAATCCACTGAAACTTATTTTGCATCACAAGGCAATGTTTGATGCTGGCTGAAGAATAACAAGATAACAAGAAGAAGACATTAGGATACAGGAAACTTTTAGCTGGATGTTTTTCAATATCCTTTCAAAAGAATCAGAGCATCCAGAACTGGTGCTATCAATATTTTCTTTTTATTTTGAGATTAGACTAAATTATAAAATTTTCTGGTGTACTTCTGTGAATGATGGGATGCTGAAAGTTTTCACATGTGTATATATAAGTAAACACATTAGGCAGTACCTAATAAATTTAGGTAACACTTCAGTAGTCTGTATTTGAACCCAAAGGAGTTCCATACCATGCACTACTGACGTACCTTGTTTTTAGTCTTTCAGCATACTCGATATAAAAGTTGTAATGTTTTACAATATGCTGAATATTGTATATTGTAAATATTGTAAATTCAGATTCTATCACACTTGTTGCACAGAATACTCATTCTGTGAATAACTAAGTTGTGTCGTTTTGGTCAGACAGATCAAGCCATCCACACACATTTACAATTGTACGCAAACATGCAGGCATGGTCAGAGACTAAATATAGGCAGGGGACAAACACTCTTGCTGTAAACTGAAGTAAAACAACATATACCCCATGACATCTAAACTGTGCAAGCTGATGGCACTGTATTGTAAGCAACTGCATGAAATGATGTAAATCAGAATGAAGGACAAAGATTTCACACTTCATAATAATATGATATGCATACAGGTCCCTACCTGTCTGTAACTGCTGTCAAACAAGAGTGAATATTCTAGGCTAAATTTAAAGGCTCATTTAAAGTACATCAGTGCCTTGACATTGCAACAACACTTACATGTATCAACATGTTTTAAGGAGTGTTGATAGTGTCTTACCATCTTTTTTCCTTCTAGTCATATGAAAGGAGAAATCTTTAAAATCATTCAAAACTATAATATAAAAAAACTTCAAAACTAAATATGACTTTAACAATGTCATATTTCAGATGTCAATTGTTCATGGATATTATTAGCTGAGCAGTTTTCAGAAGATCTGCAATAAGCATCTCATTTTTGCTAAATCAGCACCTTTAGGAACAAGTGAGACATGCTCAACAAGGTCTCTCAAAAAATTTGTACATATAGTACTAAAAGACCATCCAGTATTTTCGTATCACTTGTATGAATTCTACGTATTGTATGATTCCATAGAGCATTGTTTTAATCCACTGTGCCTCCACAGAACCTGTGCTTTTTCTCCAGCGTAAGTGATTTGTATATATTTTAGTGTTTAATATAGGCCTATAAAGTGTTTTATGTTCTGTGGTTCTAGTTTTGATTTTGTTCATGTTCCAGTTAAGGTAGTAGCGTTGGGCTACCAGCTGTGTACCATGCATGCGTGTTTATGAATTTATGTAGTGAATTTCTGTATTAACATCCAGTCTCACAGAAAAAAGGTTCACATTTACCTTACCTGTAGCACCTTCTACAGGATGAACATCGGCATCCTGTCTCCAGCACACGATGTATACCCGTATCTCCATACTTTCACTCCGTGGTCACTCCATCCACTCCCCCTGCACACTGTGTACCAAAATAATTTAAGTATGCCCAAATCTCCACTATGCTTTTTGAGTAACATTGACATAAATTGTTATAAATAATTTACATAACTTTTAATCCTCGGCTGTAGTCATGTGGTATGGATGTTTTTTAATGTACCTTTTAGCCAATAAAAGTGGACTGCCCGCCCACCTACACCCTAGTAACCACCTGGAATGCCATGGCAACTGGCTATCAACACCCTAAAAAACCGGGGATACCATTGCAACAACTTAGCAATACCTTAGCAACCAACTGGAATGCCACAGCAACCACCTGGGATACAATAGCAATTGTCTAACAACACCTTAGCAACCACCTGGAATACCATAACAGGCACATAGCAACACCCTAGTAACACATTAACAACAGCTTGCTTAAGCTGCGTAATCACTCTGCATTTTCTTCAGGAAAATGCACTCTTGTGTGAAAGGCCCTTTACCTTTTGAATGGACAAGTTTAACTTGAATGTTTTTAAGAGCACATTATTACAGTCTACTATGTAACTCCCATGGTTCACTTACAGTATATAGCCTTAGTAGTGCCAAATAGGTTCATGTCAACATACTTGCATGTTGATTTTTCAGTGATACAGGGTCTTAATACACTTCTAAATACATGCTATTTTTATTAATTGAATAAAAGGAATCTTCCTTCCTTAAATAAAATTAATAGAATGAATGAATTCTAAGGCAACATTAATGTGATGGAAATGTATCCTCTCTATAAACAAAAATACAATATGATGGTGTGTGCCAACATGTATGCAATATACTTTTGCCAGTGCTTAAGTGTTTATAAATGTATGTTCATATATGTGCATTTACCAGCATATATCTGCCCCCTTCCCATATATAACGCCGCCTTAATATCCCATGGTCTACCATCCCCACCTTACCTCCTTAACCACTTCACATCCAAGTACAGTTGCAAGAAAAAGTTTGCGATCCTTTATAACATACCCTGATTACTGAATTACTCATAACATGTTGTTTGAACTTCATCCAATTCATAATAATAGACAAATGCATTCCACCTGAACTGCTAATACATAAACACTTGTACACCATTTATTTCTTAACACTAACTGGAAGTTCGCTCAGGGACTGCGGAGCAAGACCATTCAGTGCTTTATTAGTTGTATTTTATAGTTATAATAGTTGTATTTTATAATCAATGTAAAATTTTACTGGGGGTATTGCAGTGTGATTGTAGGGGTGATGTGGTCATATTTTCTGGTTCTAGTAAGGACTCTTGCTACTGCATTCTGGACTAACTGGAGCTTGTTTATGCAACTATTGGAACATCTAGACAGTACGGCATTACAATAATCCAACCTGAAGGTAACAAAAGCATGAACTAGTTTTTCTGCATTGTGTAGTGGCATTATATTTCTTAGCAATATTTCTGAGATGAAAGAAGGCTATCCTAGTATTATATCTGTAAGAGCTTCAAAGGAGGGAGTGGAGTCAATAATCACACCAAGGTACCAAGGTATCACACCTTTTACTGCGGCACATAATGCAACTGAAAGGCCATCCAGAGTTACTATGTAATCAGAAAGCTTGCTTCTAGCTGCCTGTGGTCCTAGTAGAAGTACTTCTGTCTCTAAAAGCAGACCTTTTGGCATTTGGGTGTTCTAATTTGAAATTCATCATTCTACAGTTAGAAGGATTGTTTACAAGTGGAGAGCCTTCAAGACAGTTGCCAATCTTCTCAGGAGTGGGCGTCCCAAGGTCAGACTGTTTAATGTTAAGTGATGTAAAAAAAAAACCTACATCAGAAGAACTACTTTCATCAAAAGACTGAACAAGTATGGCTTTCATGGAAAGGCAGATAGGAAAAAGTCCATTCTCTCCAAAAAGAATATGGCAGCATGACTTAGGTTTGCAAAATTGCATCTGAACAAACCACAAATGATCTGGAACAATATCCTTTGGACTGATGAGACCAAGATTGAGACATTTGGTCATCATGCACAGCACCATGTTTAGCAAAAACCAAACACAGCGTATCTCCACAAACACCTCATACCAACTGTCAAGCATGGTTGTAGAGGGGTGATGATTTGGGCTAGTTTTGCAGCCAGAGGACTTAGGAAACTTTCAGTCATTGAAACAACGATGAACTCCACTTTATATCAGAATATTCTTGAGACAAATGTGAGGCCATCTGTCCGGCAGCTAAAGGTGGGCCGAAATTGGGTCATGCAACAGGACAATGATCTAAAGCACACAAGCAAATCAACATCTGAATGGCTAAAGAAGAAAAAAAATCAGTGTGTTGGAATGGCCAAGTCTAAGTTCAGACCTTAACCCCACTGAGATGCTGTGGTGGGATCTTAAGAGAGCTGTGCATGAACGAATGCCCTCAATCATCAATGAACTGAAGCAATGTTGTAAAGAAGAATAGGCCAAAATTTCTCCAAAATGATGTGAGAGACTGATAAACTCCTACAGGAAATGTTTACTTCAAGTTATTGTTGCTAAAGGTGTTTCTACATCTTACTGAATTGTAGGGTGTATTTCTGAATGTTGGTTTACATTTTTGGAAAAAAAATTGACTACATATAAAATTTGTTGTGTTTTTTTTGTTGTCACTGGAGGTGATTTGTTACTCAAAAGGAAACCCATCCTCATCTGGGTGACACTGGAGAGTGTGATTTTAAATAATTTTCCTTCTAAAACTGTATACTGTATAGTCAAAACGTGCAATTGTGTAACCAGAAACTTGTGAGCTTATGAGCAACGTATGAATATGAGCATCAGAGTTATTTCTGAATTCATTATAGTCTATTTTTTTTTTAATTATCCACTGTTCAATGATGGAGACTTAAGTGCAAAATTGTTCATAGCAATTGCAGTCCTAAGCCATCTTTATGGTTTCTATGTGGTACCATCCACTGTAATCTCACTGATCTTTAGCAGTAGTGAGTGGTTTTCAGCTGACGAGAACTCCAACTAGAAGTAGGGCATCAGGATAGATCAGGCAGGTCTAGAGAGCAGAAGGGGTCAGGATCACTCAAATAATAAGACCTGAACTAGGAGAGGGCCATTCCCTTAACTCCAACAACATTTTCTAGTCTATCTAGATGAATGTTATGATCTATGGTGTTAAAAGCTGTACTACAGAAATACAAGCAATAAAAGGTCATTTACCACTTTAACCAGCATTGTCTCTGTACTGTGATGAGGCCTCAATCCTGACTGATAGATTTCATGAATGTTATTCCTATGCAAGTATGAGCATAACTGCTGTACTACAACCTTTTCGAGGATTTTGGAGATAAAAAGGATGTTCGATATTGGCCTATATTTGGACAGTTGACAGTGGTCGAGGTCGGGTTTTTTAATCAGGGGTTTGATAACTGCTAGTTTAAAGGATTTAGGTACACAGTCGGCATAAGTGAAGAATTAATTATTTTTAAAAGAGGTTTGATTGCTTCTGGTAGTATCTGTTTGAAGAAATGCGTAGGTAAGAGATCCAGTACACAAGTTGATGATTTTGATGAGGAAATTAGTGAAATTTGTTCAACCTTCATGTTAATACCAACATCAGCCATCACTAACTAGCCAAGCCAAGTCTCTCTCTCAACTCAGCGCAACTATGTCATATAGCTGCATTGCATTTTGGAACGTTGTGTCCATCATTTGTTGTCTGCACTGTTTCTACAGTGTATTTTATTTTTAATATGAAGTTGAACATCACTGGAAAATAGTGAGTGAGAGAAGAAGCTTTTGCACTTTTTTAGGAGCTAATAGCAAAACCTGGGTGTTATCTCCTATGTTTGAGATTGTTGAAATGTTTTAATCCTAATAAATGCCATTGTAACTGGGCTAGCAATGTCCCCCAGTGATGTCCCATAGAAATAATGAAGATACAGAATCAACAAATTTGCACCAGAATTGCTAAGTATAATACACTGCCTGGCCAAAAAAAAAGTCACATACTCTGATATTTTGTTGCACTGCATTTAGCTTTGATTATGGCACGCATTCGTCCTGGCATTGTTTCAACAACCTTATGCAACTTCACAACATTTGTTTCCATCCAGAGCTGCATTAATTTTTGGCTGAGATCTTGCATTGAGGACAGGAGAGTCTAACCGCTCCGTAAAGTCTTCTCCAGCACATCCCAAAGACTTTCAATGGGGTTAAAGTCAGGACTCTGTGGTGGCCAATTCATGTGTGAAAATGATTCCTCATGCTCCCTGAACGACTCTTTCACAAGTTAAGCCTGATGAATGTTAGCATTTTCATCCTGGAATATGCCTGTGCCGTCAGGGAAGAAAAAGTCCATTGATGGGATAACCTGGTCATTCAGTACATTCAGGTGCTCAGCTGACTTCATTTTATTGCCACACAATGAGGCTGAGCCTCGACCTGACCAACTGATGCAACCCCAGATTATAACACTGCCTCCAGAGGCTTGTACAGTAGGCACTATGCATGACGGGTGAATCACTTCATGCATTTCCCTTCTTACCCTGACACGCCCATTGCTTTAGAATAGGGTAAATCTGATTTTATCAGACCACAGGACCTTCTTCCATTGCTCCACAGTCCAGTCTTTATGCTCCCTAGCAAATTGAAGTCATTTTTTCCGATTAGCCTCACTAACAAATGGCTTTCTTGTGGCCACACAGCTGTTTAGTCCCAATCCTGTAAGTTCTTTCCTGTGGCCACACAGCTGTTTAGTCCCAATCCTGTAAGTTCTCATCACATTGTGCTCTTACCTTCACTATTAAACATAGCCGTGAGTTCTCCTGTCGATTTTTTTACGATGTGACATCACCAAACGTTTTAAAGATCTCCGATCACGATCATTCAAGATTTTTTTCCAACTACATTTCTGCTGTAAAGTTGACGGTTCACCACTATCCTTCCAGGCTTTAATAATGCACTGGACATTTCATAACCCAGTTCCAGTGATTTCAGCAATCTCCTTAGTTGTTTTCTTTGCTTGATGCAGGCCAACAATTTTCCCCTTCAGTAACATCTTTTCCACGACCACGGGATACGTAATCTGCCATGGTTGTTTAAGAAATGAGAAGCTACACACTACTGCATCAGTTAAGGTTAAAAGAATTGTTGCCAGCTGAAACATATTAATCACTGCAGTAATGATCCAATCATAGGCTCTTAAGTATTTGCTTATTTAAACCCAAACAGCGACCTTTTTTTTTTGGCCAGGCAGTGTATAAACATATTTAAAGGTGGAGGGTGGAGGTTATGGTGGAGGCTAACTTGTAATAAAGGCTGCAGGAAATTTAAATCAATGAAAGTAAACAGGAACATACACTCACAGTCCACTTTCATGCAATTATCTAATCAGCCAATCATGTGGCCACAGCGCAATGCAAAAAATCATTCAGATACAGGTCAAGAGCTTCAGGTAATGTTCAGATCAAACATCAGAATGAAGAAAAAGTGTGATCTCTGTAACTTTGATCATGGCGTGGATGTTGGTACCAGATGGGCTGGTTTGAGTATTTAAGAAACTGCTGATCTCCTGTGAATTTCACATACAACAGTCTCTAGAGTTTACACAGAATGGTGCGAAAAACAGAAAACATTGACTGAGCAACAGTTCTGTGGGTGGAAATGCCTTATTGATAAGAGAGGTCAGAGGAAAATGGCCTGATTCGTTCGAGCTGCCAGGAAGGATATAGTAACTCACAATCCCTCTTTACAACAGGAAAATGTGAACATCAATAATTATCAAAAAATGCTGACATGTTAACAACAATATGGCTGTCACATGCCAATCATGATTGGTTATATGGATTTGTACAAAATCTAAAAGGTATACACTGGAAACCGTTCTGAGGTCATATGCAAAGTTCGTATTAAGGGGCAGGGCTGGGCTAAGTTCAAATAACTATTTCTCAGGAACCGCCTATTGAGCCTATTGTCCTATTGAGCTGAAATTTGGTAGAGTGCATATCTGGGCTAATCTGTGGACCTCATTTATCAACCGTGCGTACGCATGTTTTTGTGCGTAAACCGTACGTCCACACGTTTCTACATATAGAATGGGATTTATCAAGTTTTTCTTGACTGCGAGGATGTGTATATTTGATCACACTCATGACCATGCATATACCCCTAGTGGTAGAAAAATGTATAGTGGGTAAACTGATTACGACAAGCTCCTCTCATAATTATTATCAAACAAATTGGCATAATTGACAGCAGACTTAGTGATTTTCTTGCTCACATTAAGGTGACAAATTAATTGTTAAGTAAAATAAAAATAAAAGGCACATCTAAAGTTTAATTGGGATGATGCAGACAATGGCCGACCTTGTCTTGCTTGAAGATTTGGCACATGCAGGGTTGCGTTGGGAACATGTTTTTAAGGACCACAGGAACCTTTTTGCTGAGAGTGACGATTTTGTTTGCTCCATGCAATTTTAGTTGACCTCTGTCAGCAACTAGCCCCACTTTTGGAGAGGAGACAGTAAAATGCAGCAAAAGCATCCATGTACATTTTTCTTTTGTCAAAGGCATTCTTCAAGGCTATCTGAAAAAAAAAAAAAACAACTAAGTATAAACAATTTTGGAAGACATTTTGCTAAAAAAGTGTTAATTTCCCCTATGTATGGAGACTTTTGGGACACCCTGTAGTTTGAATCCAGTTTCCAGTTTTACTACTTTTACCATTTGAAAAAAATAACACTAATATTCAGATTTGATCATATTAAATTTTTGATGACTGGAGAAAAACCTAGAACTAGAGTTTACATGGAATGGGGCTTTGTTGAGGAGGAAGGAAACCATAGTGAGCAGAAAAGCATCCCAGAATGCACAGCACATCAAACCTTGAAGTGGATGGGCTATAGCAGCAGAAAACCAGGTTCCACTCATGTCAGTAATCTGAGGCTACATTGGGGACAGAGTCACTGAAACTAGACAGTTGAAAATTGGAAAAAGTACAGGCAAAGTTTTTCCATTCTTCAACTGTCCAGTTTCATTGGAAACTAAACTAAAGCTCTTGAACTTGAGGCCCATTCTGAAGGAAACACAGGTAAATTTAGTTGTTTACACAGCCTACTGCAAGTGCTCCTATTGCTATAAGTCCTTGGTCACTTAATACATAGGACAAAATTCCTTGAATGTTAAGCCATTTTATTAAATAGGACATAAACCTTCCCTCACACATTAGCTTTAATCTGACTACTGGGTGGCAGAGGATTGCCTGTGGAGTAGCCAAAAGAGTCTGCAGGGAGCAGCAGCTTGCTTTTTTTTTTTTTTTTTTTTTGCTTTCAGATGTCAAAGGTCTCTGAAGGCACAAAGGTCAGTGGTGCCTTGTTGTGGACCCTTGAAGACAAGTGCACCAGACTCCTATCATGCCCTCTTGGCCTTCAGTGGGTACATGTTGGGTCACCCAAAAGACCTATGGGGAAGAACCTGGAAGCCACAGTATCTGAAGATGGAATTTCAACTAATGTGAAAGTATTATACCATTAAAATTCTAAGTCTCACCCGTGTTGAGTCACAGTCTAGCCGGAGATACCAGGCCTAATGAAAGCTGCAAGAAATGTCCAAGCTTACTTGCATTTTTTTTTTAATAAGACTTGCCTGTTCGCCCCTGCTCCGTACTACCTGACGAATTTGCTGACTCAATACCCACAAAGTTTTCTCTTGGTTGCAATTTAATGCTCGCTTCCACTAGATGTCAGTAGGCACCCGGGTAGGATCATCTGACAAAACCCTCACTTTTATTCTAATTACTTCAAGTGATCATCCAATGTCCTTATAAAATTTAAAAGTAGCCTACCATACAATACAACACCACAAACAGAAGCAACGGAACCTACACGACCTGCAGCAACCTGAGATGGGAGATGCTGGTGGGTTAAAATAAATAAGAACATTAAAATGGAACTTTAACATTAGTGCTCGCCATGTGCATTTGAAAAGCATGGTCTTTTTGCCATGCTTTAATGTTATATAAGCGACGGGCATGTGACTTGAGAAGGGCAACGATAAGGTAGCTGTTTTTAGCACCGAACTCTCCCCACTAAAGTAATGAGAGGGTGTGTGTGTGTGTGTGTGTGTGTGAGAGAGAGAGAGAGAGAGTGAGTAAAACAGTGCAGCCTGGGAACACAACTTGACCGCGCACCGCTGTTATAGAGGAAGGAAACTGACGAAACTGAGCGTCGCAAACTCTGAAGTAGCTTAACTTTTAGGCTCGGAGTTGTTAAATTAACGAGTGGAACTGGTCGGCACGTGGCTGTAAACATGTGGACGTGGTAGTTCGAAATTTTACAGATCGTTTTAATTTGGTATATTATTTTATCTTTTTTTTTTTTTTTTTTTGCCGTCTTTTTGCTTCGGTGTTAATTTTTGACAAACACCACAGAAAAGGAAGCGTGCGAGGAGCGGATACACGCGCGACTCTTCCGCACCGGAAACTCTCGAAAAGTTCTACATTTTTGGAGATTTTTCTTACACATAAAGAAACTGCGTTTGGAAATGCTGTAGTTCTCATGAAGGACTACCTCTTTTCACTCTTATAGGGTATACAGTAAAAAGTACCGACACCCAATGGCTTCTCAGGGGCCGGGACGCAAAAGAACTCCAAACAGAAATGGAGTGACTCCAGAGGAAGATGCGCTGAATGTAATAGCAAAAGAGGTAATATTATTGATTTACTGATTGATTTTAGTTAGTTTTTTTTTTTTTAAATAACACACACATACAAATGGTTGTATCTTGACTGCTTCTGTGGCTACCCGGAACCAAGTTATCAAATCTAAATCTTACTCCGATATGATACATTGGTAATTTGAATACTTAATACCAGTGTAGAGGATAATTGAAAGTAGTTTCTTCTGTCAGGTAGGTAATACTGGTTCTCTGCCCCTGCATCACAGCTGGTTTAGTAGCAAACCTTGCACTGTTAGGTAATTGCCGTGGTTCCAGTCTTTTTTAATATCTTTGTTTTGTCGGATGTATTGTACATAGTACATAATAGTTGAGAAAGTTATTCTTGTGTAAGATTTTGGTGCGAACCTGGAGGATCTCCAGCCATAGGTCAGCACAAAGCTGACATACAGTCACAGGTGCTGTGTAACAGATGGTAAAAGTCATGCTAGGCTTGGGAGGTAGATTTTGTGCACCATGTGTACACAATTTAATACTACTGTAAAACGCTAATTTCACCAAGCAGTAGAGCCTGTACTGCTGAAGATAAGTAACTTCTTTAAACAGCAAAGCTGATTTCCATTCCCGTGTTTTATTTAGCATCTTCCAGTTCTCTTTTCAAATTAAGGCCACTGGAGAAAGGCTTGAATTAGGGCTGGTTTATGTGACATCATATTACTGATCTCATGATAAATTTATCATGGGATATTATGGGTATTGCCTGTATTTCTAGAACACTGATCAGATCCACTGTTACAATGACAAGCAGGGGATTAGATGGTAAATGTAACTATATTTTATGGAATGTTATTTTCTGTTAATTCTGCAGATTTTGTTTCTCAGGGTTTTTTTTTTTGTTTTTTTTAAATGACGGTATTTTTTTTCCGAAGCAGAGCATTGGGAAGTAAAGGCTCTGAGCACAAGAGATTTTTAAAGGAATGAACAGTGTATTAGACAGAGTAGAATGACTGCAACTGGTTGCAAAAAAAAAGTATTTTAGAATATAGTAGTGAACTATAACATTAGTGAATATAGTGAGCAATTCAGCAAGAAGTCAGAGGATGATCATGTCACTCAACATGAAATGTAAAACTAAACACTGCATGTACATCTTACTCTTTGAGCAATGTACTGGTCATGTGCTCTTGAAGAGATGGTCCACAATGCTGATCTGTCATGCTGTCTTGGACTCCTGGCCACAAATCTTCGGGATTTGAACTTGTGATTTCTTGACAGTTGGGCAGTTCCCTTCTGTTGCACCACATTTCTAAAAGTTTTTACACACACACACACACACAAAAAAAATCACCAAGCCAAACAACACACACATAATAATGAATGTAAATCAGGGAGAAATTATTACATTACACTGATTGATTTTTTTTAAATTTTAAAAACATTTTGCTTGTGTATCTTGCACTCTACCTTGACTATAACATTAATACTTTTTACCCCCTACATAGTGAATGCCATTCGATGTCACCTATGTGTGAATGCTCACACACAATATATATGTATGTATATATTTACATACAATATATATTTCAATAAGTCTTGATAGTAGGATAGTATATAAGATTTTACTTTCTTTACATTTTCTACATAATTTTAATGTGACTCTAAAATGTGTGTGGGGATAGGTTGAGTCCAGGGCCTCCATTAAGTGCTTGGAGTCCTACGCTGATTCTGTAACAAGAGTTGTAAAAATAGACGGCCCTTACCCTGTCAGCTGTCAGCACTGGCAGCTGTGATATGAGGCTCAGCACAAGGCCTAGAATTTCTACATGACACTAAAATTTTAGTGTCATGCATATATCCCTTTCTGACCATTTTACAAATATGAAACACTTTGTTACTTTGAAAAATAAAATTTCATTAAAAAGTTTGATTACAGAAGCAAGCAACAAACATCTGAGTGTTTCACCTTTTGGGAATGTCCCAGCCCCAACTGAAATTCTGGTTGAGAAAGGACTGCTGCAACCTGGATCTTGGGTGTTACTTTCCAGGAGTTTCTTATTGGTCCTTTATTGCACAATTCTTTCTGCTTTATTTGTTGAACCTAAGCTTTGTATGGGTGAGGGCAGTGTGGTTTGATTTTGTCTTATTTCATATGAATGAATAAAGTCTTAGCATTTTTAACTTTTGTAGTGTTTGGGGCTGAGGATGATCTTTTGCATGAAGTGTCCCATTCCCATTAGAGGTAACACCCAACTACAGGAAGCAGCCAGACTATACTGAATGAGTTTGACCACAAAATGAAATGTAACAAGGTAGACAGTTGGCCAGTCATCATAAGTGTCAACAAACCTCTCTACACTAAACTCTAAACAACTGTCTCTATAAAACAAAGACCAGGATGAATTAGAAGTAACAATCTTAGAAGGAAGGACAGTAAATAAGAACAGATATTCTGTGAAAAATGGAGAGGCACAGACCAAAACAAACCTGAAGTGGAGATAAAAGTTAATTTCAGCTTCTACTGTTTAGCCTAAGATGGAAGGTTTTTGTAGTGCTTAGAGGTGATATAGGTTTGAGTGTCTTTTGGGGTCAACACAGTCTGTGTGGATCTCACTGAAAATAGCCAAATAAGGATAATGAGTAGCAGCTAGTTTTCTAGCCAAAAATCTAACAAAAACAAAACAGCAAAAAAAAAAAAAACAACAACAACAACAAAAAAAACACTGTAATAGTTTGAATTCTTCAGCAATTTGTTCAACCAGATGTTTCAGATAATCTGCTCTGCATTTGGGAAGTATGTTTGCTTCCCTAATGAAACCCATATTGCCAATAGTTAAGAGAACACTATTAATATATTTCTGTAATGTTTAACTGTGTGGTGCATTAATAATATGCTCAATGAATTCCCATGAAATGAACATAATTCTCGTTAAGCTTAACCTTGTGTCTTTGACCTCTCTGTGTCCTCATGTGCCCAAGAATCACAGATGCACTGCAGATGCAATTTCCAAATAATCTTTTTAATGAAAATAAATAAATGAAGTTTAGCTTGCAATGATGGCAAAAATATTTATCAGGTTCTGTATGATAAAGCCATGGTGTATTTACAGAATTGTTTAGCTCCTAAATCAAATATGAAATAACATAAGTTTGGATTTTACTGTCTACTAGTTGGCCTTTCCACAAATGGCAGACTTTTTGATAATTATTTAAGGAGAAAAAGCTTATACACACACACACACACACACACACACACACACACCAATCAACCATAACATTAAAACCACTGACAGGTGACATGAATAACTTTGATTATCTCGTTACAGTGCCACCTGTCAAGGGGTGGGATATATTAGGCAGCAAGTGAACAGTCAGTTCTCAAAAATGATGTGTTGGAAGCAGGAAAAATGGGCAAGCGTAAGGATCTGAGTGACTTTGATAAGGGCCAAATTATGTTGGCTAGACAACTGGGTCAGAGCATCTCCAAAACAGCAGGTCTTGTGGGGTGTTCCCGGTATGCAGTGGTTAGTACCTGCCAAACGTGGTCCAAAGAAGGACAACTGGTGACCCAGGGACAGGGTCATGGGTGCCCAAGGCTCATTGATGCATGTTGGGAGCGAAGGCAAGCCCATCTGGTCCGATCCCACAGAAGAGTTACTGTAGCACAAATTGCTGAAAAACTTAATGCTGGCTATGATAGAAAGGTGTCAGAACACACAGTGTGTCGCAGCTTGCTGTGTATGGGGCTGCGTAGCTGCAGACTGGTCAGAGTGCCCATGCTGACCCCTGTAACACCGCCCAAAGCGCCTACAATTGGCACGTGAGCATCAGAACTGGAGCATGGAGCAATGGAAGAAGGTGGCCTGGTCTAATGAGTCATGTTTTCTTTTACATCGTGTGTGTGTTGCTTACCTGGGGAAGAGATGGCACCAGGATGCCCTATGGGAAGAAAGCAAGCTGGCGGAGGAAGTGTGATGCTCTGGGCAATGTTCTGCTGGGAAACTTTGGGTCCTGGCATTCATGTGGATGTTATTTTGACACATACCACCTACCTAAACATTGTTGCAGACCAATTAGGTATTCCCTAATGGCAGTGGCCTCTTTCAGCCGGTTAATGTGCCCTATCACACTGCAAAAATTGCAAAAAAGGAATGGTTTGAGGAACATGACAAAGAGACATTGACTTGGCCTCCAAATTCCCCAGATCTCAATCAGTTCGAGCATCTGTGGGATGTGCTGGACAAACAAGTCTGATCAATGGATGATCCACCTTGCAACTTACAGGACTTAAAGGATCTGCTGCTAACGTCTTGGTGCACACCTTCAGAGGTCTTGTGGACTCCATGTCAGGTCAGAGTTGATTTGATGACACAAGAGCGACCTACACAATATTAGGCAGGTGGTTTTAATGTTATGGCTGATTGATGTGTATGTGTGTGTGTGTGTGTGTGTGTGTATACATATATATTACACACACACATACAGTCAGGTCCATAAGTATTTCGACAGTGACACAGTTTTCATAATTTTGCCTCTGTACACCACCACAATGGAGTTGAAATAAAGCCATAAAGATTCAGCTTTAATTCTAGGGGTTTAACAAAAATATTGCATTAACAGTTCATGAATTACAGCCATTTTTTTTTACACAGTCCCTCCATTTTACACACTCAAAAGTAATCAGACAATTGACAAGTTTAACTTGTAACAGAATGATGAGAAGAGTATGGAGAAGGAAAGGAAGGGCTCATGATCCAAAGCATACCACAGCATCTGTCAAACATTTGAAGGCAGTGTTATGGCATGGACATGTATGGCTGCTAATGGAGTAGTTGTAGCCAACAGTCATCTCTTTCCTCACTAAAAATATTAATTATACAAAAGAAATTAATAAAAAGTGCTGCATGCTATGTGGTGATGCCAGAAAGGACCTATGTGAGGAGAAAGAAAGAGTGAGGCCTGCCATGGAAAAAAAAGCCTTGGACAGGAGAGTGCAGGTTTGGAATCAACTCCACGCTTTTCATGTTACCACACAGTTCCTGTGTTAAGTTAATCAGGGTATCTGCTTTGTCCATAAGAGACAATTTAAAAATATTAAGAGAGAAATTTATTTCAGCTTTTATATACTATATCAGATTTTCCGTGTTTAGTATTTTGTGGTGTTGCCTTTTAATTGCTTGAACTTGAAACACACTCTTGGTGTTTTTTAGCCTTCCACCAGCTTTCCACAATACTTTGCTGAAATTTTTGCCCATTCCTCCTGACAGAACTGGTGCAACTCAGTCAGGTTTGTCTGCCTCCTTGCTCAGGCTATTTTTCAGTTCAGTCCACAAATTTTCTGTGGAATTCAGGTCAGGGCTTTGCGATGGCCACTCCAATATTTTCACTTTGTGGTCTTTAACCCAAACTGAAATATCCTCACAACATAATGCTGCCACCTCCATGCTTCATATTTGGGATGGTGCTTTTCAGATTAAAAACCTCACCCTTTTTTCTCCACACAAAGGGCTGATTATTATGGCCAAACACTTCAACTTCATTCTGGCTTTATAGAGGGTCTTGGAATAAGGGCTTCTTTCTTGCACAACAGTCTTTCAGGCCATGGAGATGTAGGACTCTCTTAAAGGTGGATGTGCATACTTTGGTACTTGATGCCTCCAACTACTTCACCAGTTTCTTTGTTGTTGTCTTGGGGTTCATTTGAACCTTTCCTTCGTTCATCCCTGGGAGTTAATTTGTGCCTACTTTTTGAACGATGCAGTGTCTGTGTGGTCCCAAGATTTTATATTTTGCATACAGTTGTTTGTACAGATGCTTGTGGCACCTTCCATTAGGCTTCATTTATCAAGCTGGATACGAGTGGATTTATTTGTAAATCATTCGGGCGAGCATTTATACAAGAAATTTGGTGTTCATGAAAACGTAAAGTTGGAAAGACATTTGTGTCTTGCTCCTGAGTGTCTGTAAATTTATGCATTAAAAGATGCACACTATGCATTAACTAATGTACACCTTGATTGATTGGCAAATCATATAATCTGCATGGATTACTTCACTTTTATATACGGATTACGGTGTCAAGTTTAAGTTGCTTATTTATTTACATTTACAGCATTTAGCAGATGCCTTTATCACAAGGGACTTATAGAAGTGCTTTGGAGTCTCTATCAAAAACACATCATGCAAGTTCACTAGGTCAGGGACTAAGAGCACCATTGAAAACATTTTGTCATTTTATACTATTAGAATTAATTAAAGGAAAAAAAAAATCAAGTGAGCCAACACAAACTCATAAATTAAAACAAACAAAACTAGTCATTCAGTAATGACAAAAGAAATGCTGCTGTATAAATGGAGGATGGGCTGGTCTGTCTGCGCAGAGCCGTAAGTTGTAAACAAATGCCTCAGCAGACAGAAAATTTAGCGACGGAAAAGATAATTAAAGGCTGGTATAATTTTTTTAGAGGATGAAAGCTGGCTTATAAATCGGTTCTGTTGGCCATGGCATCTTCTTTAAACACTGTGCAGCACTTTAGATCCAGCATGTCAACTGAGACACTTAAAACAAAGTAAATATAGCAGTTTCCCTGCAGGAAGTGCTTGATGTCCATGATCACCTGGGTACACTGTAGATCTTTTTTTTTCTCTTTTTTCATGTAAAACCATTTTCTTTTCACATAACTTTCACATTCGCATCTAATTCACCTAAAATTTAGGAAATGTCTTAAATTAGAACATCTTTGGGACACCAATCCATATAGGTCATTAAAAATAGCTGTGGAGGAGAGTGAGAGAGATAAAAAGAAAGGTGAAAGAAATGGCCTAATTTTCTTGTTTTTTCAGTTTCCAACTGAGGATGTGTGGAAACCCAAATGACCCATACTTTTGGATGCTAACAAGTAGTGATTGAGTTCTTTTTACATCAACTCATTTTCTATTAATAGTACAGGAAGGGTGTGTTCTGTGTATAAATGACTCGGCTATCTGATTTCCTGTTGTGGTAAAATGAGTTCACTATTAAGTTTGTAATGTGTGTAGTTACTTGGTTCTCGCCATGATTTTGATTTCAGTGACAATTACTTTGCATTTTCTTTTTCCTACAGATGTAAATACATTGCGACATTTGGTGTATGTAGTGTTTGTGATGAATTTTGTTGTTTTGATAGTATGTAGCAAAGGTGTAGGCATGACAGTGATGATGATAACATTACTGAAGATTTTCACTTGTAGTAATGAGTGTATGGAGGTTCAAATATCTATCTTGTGGGTATTTTTTTTCCTTTTTATAATTAGAAAACAAACTATGTGTACACAAGTGGACTGATATTTTGTGCCCATATATCCATTGAGGATATTTCTGTAATTTACCATCAGACTCACCCAAAACTTAATAGAACACATAAATAGTGTAAATACTATTTATGTGGAACTAAAAATAGTTTAAAGTGTTTAATTAATCTGCAAAAAAAAAAAAAAAATCTATAAAGAAAAAGCGTTATCAGGTTTTCATAATGTTTTGTAATTTTTTTTATGGCTCCACCACTAGAAAGTTTGTAGGATTTATATGGAATTAATGTTATAACCAGCAGATGAACTGATTAGATTTTGGAATTGATCCAAAATGGTCAAGGTCACAGCAAGGTTAAATGTCTGAATTAGTTTTTCTTCATTAGCTTGTTTGAAGTGTATTTTATGAGTATTTCTGGCACACAAATTATGAACAAGAAGGACTAGATTTGTTGGCAGCAGAGGCATCTGTGTTGTACTTGTTTTTGTATTTTTTTTTTTAGTCCAATTTAACTGTCTCTCTTGATCCTACTGTGTTTTATCGAGAGAGACTTTTGCTTCATGTAAATGTTTATACTTGAATAACAGAGAATATCAGATTTTAAGTCTAATAAATCTGATTTTTATGTGATTATTTACTACCGTTGTACTCTACTGAGGTCAGTAATTTTGGTTGTGTTATTTTATAGGGCCCTATAGATTCTGTTTTCACAGAATTGCAGAATTATAGAAAATTCATACGCCATCCTAAATTTTTGTTTTGTTCTAAGGTGGGAATTGTACACAAGGGTTTACAGATTATAGTAAAACAATTTGTCTTTCTCCTTCAGGCTGAGGCCCGACTGGCAGCTAAGAGGGCCGCCAGGGCAGAGGCTCGCGAGATCCGCATGAAGGAGCTGGAGAGACAACAAAAAGAGGTGAAATCTGATTAATATTATACTCATACAATCAGCAATAACATCCATTTACTGTCAATTTTCACTTACAAATCATTGTGTAATTATTGCACTGCAGTACTGTTTCTGATCACACAGAAACTGTATTTTCAACCTAATTAAAATTTTAATTAAATTCAGCCCCAATTTAAAATGGTAATTTCATCTCTAAAAATGCTTTCAGTTTCCATTCATAATAATATAATCTGTGAAGAACCAGATGGCTGCTGCCTTGTCTGCCTTGTTTCTGCCTGCAGGTTTTGCTCAGGGTAAGACTGGCAGTTCATCCTCTGGCTGAACTCTTTAGCTGAATGGTTATGGTTTAATTGGCTGGCTATATTGTCTGGTTTTATCCCAGTATTTAATTTCTAATAATTTAGGGTTTGTTTATTTAGGTATTTTGTTGTTCAGGCATTTCATAGTATCAAGTCAGCCCTTTTAAAGGTGACTGATGAGTCATTCCCTGGCTGTGATTCAAAGGTTTTACTGAATTGCAGTGCCTATTGAGCATGATATAACCAAAGAGTCTTTGGAACATTGCATAAGCACATAATTAGCTTATTTCCTATTTCAAACATTGAACCTTTTTAATTAATATTAAGTGATTTTTTTTTTCCCCTTATGATCTGACCATAATTTTCTAGATTTATGATCTAAGATTTACAGGGGGCACGGTGGCTTTGTGGTTACCATGTTTGCCTTGCACCTCCAGGGTTGGGGGTTCCTGCCTCCACCCTGTGTGCGCACAGTTTGTATATTCTCCCCATGCTTCGGGGTTTTCCTCAGGGTACTCCGGTTTCCTCCCCCAGTCCTAGTGAGTCGCATCATTCTGACACCTCACTCTGATGCTCCTAAAACTGGAAGAGCATGCCACACTGGAAGAGCATGCAATATCAAAGACAGCATGCCACAATTTGTTTTCTAAAATGTCACACTGTGCTGTCAGGTGTCAGAATCGGAAACATGTTCATAAATATATTTGTTTTCCTGCATACTGTCATATCGGACAACTTTCCAAAAGAAGACAGTTGAAGGAAGGATAATCCTGTTAACGCTAATTGCAATGCAATGCTAGATGCTAAAGACAACAGTAATTCCATCTGCATTTAGTACAAAATGCGCAGAGAGAGAGTTGCATGCATGCTCAACCTGTCAAATAGGAGCCAAACTGAGGTAGGACAACTAGCCTATACACCAGCAAAAAATGATGGATATTTGAGTGTGCAACCAGCAGTTCAAACCGGAGGACTATAAAAGAGACTTGAAAGTGGAGTAACTGGGTTCTTCACCGAAGATTATGATAAATGGCAATTCTGTCTGTCTGTAGTACAAAACAGAGAGCAGAGAAGCTCCATGCCCAGAAAATAAGACGCTGAACTGAGGCAGGAGAACTAGTTGTCTGTTAGCAAATACATGTCTTCACCCATTTAACTACTAGTAAGATGGTTAGTAAGGTCACTAACCCAAAGGTGTATAATCATGAAACATGGCTAGTTAACAGTATGGTAGCTACTTGTGGTTTTGTTAACTGAGTTGTTTGGCTCAATGTAATTTTGAAAGACCTACAGTTTCTCTCTGCTTGCCTCCTGTTGCTCTTCCTGCTAGTGCAGTTCTTCTTCTGTATATTCTGGCTGTATGTATGGCTGGATGTCGTTGTGTAACAGGCACTCAAAAAATCCTCATCTGTTGAGTCATTTCTGTCACTTGAGTAATCTGTTTGCTCCATCGCAGTAATTTACAAAGCAAAAATCATTGCTCATTAGCAGTAGGCAGCTAGCTCATAGTATCCTAGTGAGCATTGCCCCATTCTCTCCTTCTCTCCCCATTCCCTTCCCACCAAAAAGTTCCCCAGTATTCAAACCAGGAAATCTCGCTACAGAGCTCACTGCACCATCGCTGTAAGACGTGAGTAGGCATGTTTACAACAGCTGTATAGATGGTTAAACTTTAGATTTTGTCCATCTCTTTGGTAGCTGTTCATGGGAACTCTCAATATGCGGTGTTGATGCAAGTGAAGGGGGCTATCATTAGGCTGAAAAAACAAAACAGACCCATCAGAGAGATAGCAGAAACTTTAGGAGTGGGCAAATATTCATAAAAAGAAGGAATGCTTTGGCGAGTTCAGCAACACCCAAAGGCTTGGAAACTGTAATACTAGAATAATAGTTAACGCATGCAAAAATTTCGAATTCCTAGCTGCTCATCAACATTGGTCCTTCTCTTAAATTTGAAACCTTGTAACTAAGAGTCGAAGCATTATTTAGTGTCCATAGAGGCATCAGTGCCATTCGAACCAACTACTATAAATCTTCAACAAGTTTCAAGTCTGCATCTACAATACTAACCTTAATGTGAACATTTGAAAAGTGCTTCGAATTGACTTTTTAATGTGAATTAAATAAGACAGATACAGCTTTGACGTTACCTGGTATCTCTGAGAAGTACCTCAGCTCTGAACAAAATATTTTACAAGAGCACAGCTTTGTTGGATCATTGAAATAAAAGCCAACAAAAAGTGAAGAAAGCTTTATTTGTGCAAGAAATCCGATACTCCTCCAATGTAAAACCGGCTATATTATGTGAAGTATCCTTATCTGATCAGCAATACTTGGTAATTCTCAGTTTCAAATATCAGTCTGAGCCTAGAATAAGTTTGAAGTAATTTGAAGACATTGATGCAACCAACCTTTTGGAATTTGGTTGAATTGACATGAAATGAACCTTTTGCAAACCACTCATATTCTGACAGTTCAACTGAAGTCAGTTTATTTCTAGAGCACATTTAAAAGAGCTGAAGCTGACCAAAGTGCTGTACAACTGAGAGCAATTGAGATTAAAAAGGCACATCAACATTACAGCAGCAGACAAGGTGACATAAAACAAAACACATTAAAAGATAATAAAATATTCAAAGTATAAATCCCCTTATTAAAATAACTAAGTGGACACATGACATAAAATACTAAGGGTAGATACAGTCATATGCCAAGGAGAAAAGATGGGTTTTAAGGCAAGATTTAAATTCATCAATAGTTGAAGCAGATCTTACTTTATTTCACTATTCCACAGTCTAGGGGCAGCTACTGAGAATGCATGCTCACTCTTGTGTTTTAATCGTGAACATGGGACGGCAGTACTTTATTAGTAGCTCAAAGTGCCCTGCCTGATGTACTGTGGAGCCAAACCATATAGTGCCTTAAAACCAAAGAATAAAATATTAAAATCGATTCTATACTTGAGCGGAAGCCAGTGTAGAAATGCCATGGCTGGTGAAATACTGTCTCTTATTCTTGTACCAGTAAAAAGTCTAGCTGCAGCATTTTGGACAAGTTGCAGATGGGAAAGCAAAGACTGACTGACTCCCATGTAAAGGGAATTGCAATAATTGAGGCCTGATGTAATAAAAGCATGCAAAACTATCTATAGATCTGTAAATGTGAGGACAGATTTCAATTTGGCAATACGTCTCAGCTGACAAAAGATACTCTTTACATCAGAGTTTATTTGTTTGTCAAATTTGATGATTCAAACACCAGATGATTCAAAAATGACCCCGAAGTTTTTTGCGCAGTTAGATAGGTTAGAGAAAAAAGCCCTCAAGTTGTCACCAATAATTTGCTCTCAGAAGGACCAAAAAAGACTACATCTGACTAATTATCATTTAGCTGGTGGATGTTTTTAGCTAACCATGACTTGACATCTTTAATGCAATCAAAGAGGCTAAAAGAATAGTTATTAAAGAATCATTATCTCCAGGTTTCAGTGGTAGGCACAACTGGGTATCGTCTGTGTAACAATGATATGAAATTCCGTATTTCTAGAAGATTTTAGCCAGTGGGAGCAAATATAAAGAAAACAAAACAGGGTCTAAAATGGAGCCTTGGGGTAAAGCATAGGCAGTAGGGACTGAAGATGACATACATTTACCCATCTGAATGGCAAATGTGTGTTCTTTCAGGTCGGATGAAAACCAGCCTAATGCTTTACCCTGAATCCCTACCGCAAGATTAAGATGATCTAAAAGAATGCTGTAATCAATTGTATCAAACGCAGCGGTCAGGTGAAGCATGATTAAATGGCACAATAGGCATAATAGCAAGTGAATGCAGTAAGTCATTAGTCAGGTTTAGCAGAGGTGATGCACCCTAAAACCTGACTGAAACTTGTCCAGAATGTCATTTTCACATAAGTGTGAAGACAGCTGGGAATAGACCAGTTTTTTTAAAACCTTTGATAGAAACAGCAATTTCGAGATTGGTCTGTAATTATTAAAAGAGGTCTGGCCCAGGTTAAGCTTTTTGATAAGAGGCTGAATGTTTAAAACAGGATGGAACAGTTCCACTAGTGAGGCTACAGTTAATGATGGTCAGAACACTAGGACAACAGCATCCCAAACTTTTTTTAAGGAGATGGGAAGGAACAGCATCCAAAGAGGAAGTGGTAGGCTTCATATGAGTTATGATATCAGATAACAGAGAAAGTGGCACAGGGTCAAACTGAGTCAGAGAAGCAGAGCATATAATAGATTCAGAAGGCTCATAGACTGGTGGAGGAATGGCAGATCTAATGACCTTAATTTTATCAACAAAAAGACTTGAAAAATTTCTCAGAAGTTTCAAGGGTCACTTCAAGGTATGGAGTCTCTGGTGGGTCTAAAACTGCATTAATAGTACTAAAAAGGGCCTTGGGGCTAAAATTTAGAGATCAACGCTGAAAAATATTTAGCTCTTGCTGCTTTAACTGAGTGCTGATACTTTGTTAGACAATCTTTTAATACTTCATATGAAACTTGGAGTTTATCTTTCTTCCACTTACGCTTTGCTCTCCTGCATTAGGGAATGAACATGGTGATGGGGAGTCAAACACAACTGGTCTATGATCTGATACAGATATCTTGAACATTACAAACTGGAAAACCTAAAGAAAGCATTAGGTCAAGTGTATGCTTTGTTTGTGCATAGGGCTTGAAACAGACAAGGTGAGGTTAAATGAGTCCAACAAATTTTGGAATTCAGCATCCAATGGCATGGATGGACAGCAAAGGTGAATATTGGAATCACCATGAATCAGCAATAAATCAGTACTGGGTACAATCAGGGACAGAAAATCTGACATATACATATATATTTCAGATAATTTATAAAATATAATTTGATTGGGGTTGATAAATAAGTGTACAAAGCAAATGTCTGGGCAGTTCCACTTTAAGTAACTGGACCTCAAAGCTCAGATACTTTTCCACCGGTAATAACCGACATTTAAAATGACTGCCCTTGGTGAGCCAAAAAAATTTAAACCCGAAGGAGCATGTTCAGAAAGCGGTGTTAAATCCCAGGGTGTAAACCAAGTTTCAGTCACAAATAAAACGTCTAGGCCACATGATATAATTGTTTAAAACAAAAGTCTTATTTGAAATTTCATTTGGTTGATTTTTTTTGGGTTAGTATCAAGTCTTTGATTTTGTTTTTGAGATTTAGTTGGGCTAGAAATTTGGATGAAACATAGCAAAAAAAATTAACTATATAGTAGCCTATTGCATAAGTCAAATGTGATAGCCCCTCGACCTAATTTTTTTCAAGGTTATGATATTTTTAATCTCTTTCTGCCCAACTAAATTTTGTGGTCACAAGCCTCTGCTGTAGACTGGTTAGGTAAACTAAAGTCATACAATTAATGCTTAGGTCATTCTGAAAATCACTCAGTCTTTAGGCTAATTTCAAAATTATTGTCTGACATTTTTTTTTTTTAAACCAAACAGCCTCTTGTGAAAAAGTGTCAATGCTCTTTTTTTTTCTCTGTCTCATGTTGTTTTGTCTTTCCTGCTCACCTTCCGATCCTGCTTTTCTGATGTTCCTTCTGTCCATCTGTCCTGTAGATTTATCAGGTCCAGAAGGTAGGACCCTTGCTTGTCTATGTGGTCCAACTCCAGAAATATTGGCACCCTTTATGGAAATGAGCAAAAATTAATTACACATGGAATGAGTGCTGAGGGCAGACTTTAGTTGTGTTTTTAACTGCTTGTGTATGTTTCATATCATTGCTTAACTTTAACAATCACCCCTTTGTGTTGAGGGCTTTTTCTCTATAGTGATAAATTACTAATTGATTTTATATGTGTGCAACCTTATATTTGGTCAAGGCAACAACAGCATTCTTGGACATTAAAAGCAAATTAAAAGTAATATTTTTTCGCGGATGTTAGCACATGATGATTTACTAATATTATTTAAATTTTCAATATTCATTAAATCAACCGTTTACAAGAAAATAAAGTTCTTTGAATATTTTGAAAAAATTTAATAAAAACATTTAAATAGTTTCTCCAGTTACTTTTTATGGAATATTTGGATCACTGTGTGTTTATGTATTCTGTTGTTCATACTCTTGCAAGGTGCTAATAAATCTGGAGTTGACTGTAGATCTGCATTTACAACATAGATTTTGATAGTCGGCTTTTAACTGTGCACCCTCTATAAATATCACACATACAGTCATGGGAAAAAGAAAGTGCACCCTCCTTCAATTCTGTATTTTTATTTAACAGGGCCTAAATAACAATTGTGTGGTCCTCACCAACTTCTAGAAACAAACAGATAACCTCAGGTGACAACAACAAAACGCAACAGATTTCAATATGTAGTTATTTTTTCCCAAAAAGTAAACCAATATTCAGGTGGGAAAAATAAGAAATCCCTATAATACAGTAACATGTAGAACCACCTTTAGCAACAATAACTTGAAGTAAACATTAGTTTACTAAGTCTTTCAAGAAAAAAATTTTGGCCCACTCTTCTTTACAATATTCCTTCAGTTCATTGATGTTTGAGGGCATTCATTTATGCACAGCTCTCTGAAGATCCTGCCACAGCATCTCAGTGGGGTTGAGGTCTGGACTTTGACTTGGCCATTCCAACACCTTGATTTTTTCTTCTTTAGCATTCAGATGTCGAATTGCTGTGTGCTTGGGATCACTGTCCTGTTGCATGACCCAGTTTCAGTCCAGCATAAGCTGCTGATCAGTTGGGCTCACATTTATCTCAAGAATATTTTGGTATAAAGTGGAGTTCATCGTTGTCTCACTGACTGCAAGTTTCCCAGGTTCTGTGGCTGCAAAACAAGACCAACTCATCACCCCTTCACCACCATGCTTGACAGTTGGTATGTTTGTGATGAAATGCTGTGTTTGTTTTTTTGCCAAACAAGGCACTATACATGATTACCAAACATCTCCACCTTGGTCTCATCAGTATCAGTCCAAAAGATATTGTTCCAGAACTTTTGTGGTTTGTTCAGATGCAGTTTTGCAAACTAAAGTTGTGCTGCCATATTTCTTTTAGGCTTTTTCCTACCCACCCTTCCATGAAAGCCATACTTGTTCTAACTTTTTCTGATTGTGCTGTCATGAGCATAAACATTTAATGTGGCTACATGATGTAGCTCTTGGGTTTTTACCTTATATTTCTGAGCAGTAAATGGTCTTGGACTGAATTTGCTGAGATGCCCACTCCTGGGGAAAATTGGCAACTGTCTTGAAGGCACTCCATTAGTATACAGTCCTTCTCACTGTACAATGGTAAATTTCAAATTGTTTGGAGATGGCCTTATAACCCTTCCCAGATTGATGAGCAGGAACAGTTGCTTCTCTGAGGTCATGGCTGATGTCCTTTCTTCTTGGCATGATGTAGACACACACCTGCATGCTCCAGAACACCAAACTGCCAAAAGTTCTGCTTTTATAGAGGTAGTCACACTTCTTAATTATTAACTAATCTTCTTTAGTAACACCTGGCTGCTAATTACGGTCTTAAAATGACAACATATTGAAACATACTTGGTTTACTTTTTGCGGGAAAATGACAACATATTGAAATCAATATATAGATTTATAGAATATATAGCTCAATATATAGATTTCAGTATAACATATTGAAATCTGTTGGTTTTTTTGTTGCCACCTGAGATATTTGTTTATAGAAGTTGGTGAGGACCACACCGTTGTTACTTAGGCCCTGATAAATAAAACCATTGAATTGAAGGAAGGTGTACTTTCTTTTTCCCATGACTGTAAATATACACAGCATCAGAAGCCTTCAGTTTGTATTACACACAAGGTTTTTTTTTTTCTACCTCTACTTTTTTTTTCCTCTCTCTGTGTTCTGTCCTTTATTGCCATGTGCACTCTTTCCTCAGAAATACTATGGACTGGAGAACCTGGACAACAAATGGGGGGATATTGAGCAGTGGATGGTATTACTAGAGTTTGTTTGTGTCCAGAGCAGCTCTGGGAGTTAATGTCTCATTGTTTTGTTTTGTTTTTAAATAGAAATAGTGACTTGATGAGGTTTCAATGCAACAGAATCACAGCACTTGGGTCATAACACTGTACCATATAGAATTACAATACAAACAATTCTAATCACATTATTATGATTAGATGTTTATAATTCATGGTGCTACAAAAATCTGGATCCATTACTAAGAGCTCTTTTCATTTTATCAGTTTTGAAATTAATACCATTTTGTACCACCAGTGTGTTTTTAATGACTGATAGGAGTAAGAACAAAAGATCATAGAGGAGGATATTTATGTCATCAAATGTTAATGGTTAAGAGGTAACTGTTTCTGTGGTAGCATTTTAAAAAAAAAAGTGACATATCGACTATTTAAAATAATGAAGCAAATGGTGTGCAAATGGGACTCTTGTTATTGTTAGCAGTTATTGTTCACTTATACAGTTGACATTACATTTAGGTTGTACAGTCAGGTCCATAAATATATGGACATTGACAAAGTTATTGTTATTTTTGCTGTCTACCACAGTATTTTGGACCCCCCCTACTGCATTAAAGTGACCAAAAGCAACTGGACAATTGCAAAACTGAAGGCAAAATGCCCCAGTTGCAAGCAGGAAGTGAAGACAGCTGGAGTAAAGGACTGGCAGAGCATCACCAGGGAAGAAATCCAACATCTGGTGATGTCTTTGTTCCAGACCTCAGGCATTCATTGACCTTAGAAGATTTACAACCAAGTATTGAAAATGACAGTTCAATTTATGATTGTTAGTTTGTCTGATTACTTTTGGTTCCTTAAAAAGGGGGAGACCACATTTAAAAAGTGCTGTATTCCCACACTGTTCACCTGATCTCGATGGAAACACCCTCAAATTAGAGCTGAAAGTCTGCACTTTGAGCTCGTAATCATTATTTAGTTTCAACTCCAATATAATGTGGTAGGCAGTTAAAATAACAATAACTTTACAAAAAAACAAACACATGCTGTGAATTGTGTTGCCTATCTCTGTGCATTTCTTTGCTTTCTTTGCTTTTTCTCCCTCTACACGTTCCTTTTTTGGTCCTAACAGGAGGACAGTGAGCGGTATACACGCCACTCACAGAGACATGTTTCGGTTCGTATATTCTTCTCTTCTGTTTCTTCACCTGCTGATCCTTTCTAATTGTGCTTTCTGTCCTTTTTATGTTACCCTGGTTCTTCTCATACCAGGTTGGCAAATCCTTTAGGAGACTTTGGAGACAATAAGCAATCCTTACTGCAGCAGCACAAACTAATATTTGTATGAAAGCCATACCTTGTATATGACATCTTTACATGATAGATTTATTTATTATCATTATGGATAATATTAGGTTCCTGTGGTCATGACGCATAATGCAAATTATGCGTCATGACCACAGGAACCTATTATATACAAAAACATATACATTTTACATGGACATGAGTTCATGAACCCAGAAGGTCTGACAGTAACATGCAGCAGATCTTTGGATTAATAGATCTTGATATTATTTGTAAAATTTTACTTAGTTGTTATTCAGCCTACACTGTGCAGCCATATTATATATATAAAAAAAAAAAAAGCCCCACAAAATATTGGATTAGGATCATCTAAAATTATAACGTGACTTTTTTTTTGTTTGTTTTTGACTCGTGTGTCTTTACAGGTGTCAGATGATGAAGAATGTATGTCAGTGGGGAGCAGGAGCAGTGTGCGGGTGAGTGGACAGGTTTTTTTTTTTTTTAAATAATATATAAACGCAAGCACACTGTATAGATGTTTCAGCTTCCACTGCAAGTGTTTCATTCACAGCCACCTATATCACACCATTCATAGAAGGGTGCATTGCCATTGTGTCCTGCCAGATTGGAAAAGCAGTGATATGAATGGAATGACACCTATGTTAGAAATTTGCGTGAACAAATTGTTTAAAAATATGTGCGTGTGAGTAGTGGTCATTTTCTTCATTTTGCGGACGTGTGGTCTGTGAGGATTATATTATGATTGACTGTTTAGTGGTTGCATGTTTGGTCATAAAAGCTATTTGTGATTATGCTGATGGTCCTGTTTCTCTATATAGTTGGATTTGGATTCAGTTGGTGCACAGGCTGGGGTAAGAATTATGCAAATGCTATTCGTCAGATAATGAGGATTTTAGGCTTATCTGTAACTGATTAACTATCTGCTGTAAATCAGTGGTTCTCAACTGCAGCCCTGCCTATTTTATTGCTTCCCCTGCTCTAACACGCCTGTTACAACTAAACAGCTAAATTCCAGGCCATTCTTAAATTAACTTGGGTGTGTTCGGGCAAGGAAATCACAAAAATGATTAGGGTCAGGGATTCTCCATGTGCCCAGCTGAGAAGCACTGCTATAAATGACAATAGTAAATGCGCTACTGTGTTACAGTGTTGTGGTGTCTTTGGCTGCATGTTTAAAAAGTGAACATTTTGTAGAATGAGATGATTGGTTTCTTTTGTGTTTCTTCTTTGTTATTGTGCCTTTGTTGGTTTTCTGTTCCTTCTTAGTAAGCTGTATTATATAAGCAGTTTTTTAATCTTACTTAAAAATCTATTTTAGCTGGTACTATGAGGAAAACTACACAGTTGTAACTTCAAAACATAAGCACTGAACTGGTCGGGCAAAAAACTATCATATACAGTTAGGTCCGGAAGTATTTGGACAATGACAGAGTTTTTGTGATTATGCCTTTATACACCACCACAATGGATTTGAAATAAAACAATCAAGATGTGATCGAAGTGTAGACTTTCAGCTTTATTTTAAGAGGTTCCACAAAAATATGGCATTTACCATTTAGGAATTACAGCCATTTTCAACAAAGTTACCTCCATTTTCAGGGGCTCAAAGGTATTTGGACAATTGACTGACAAGAAGTTAATTGACCAGGTGCGGTCCATTCCCTCATTACTTCAAGACAAATAAAGCAGATAAAAGGTCTGGAGTTGATATCAGGTATTGAGTTGGCATTTGGCAGCTGTTCAACTGGAGCTACCAATGTGAAGTCCAAGGAGATCTCAATGCAAGTGAAGGAGGCCATCATTAGGCTGAAAAAACAACATAAATCTATAAGAGAGAGAGCAAAAACTGTAGGTGTGGCCAAATCAACAGTTGGGTACATTCTTAAAAAGAAAGAAAGCACTGATGAGCTCAACAACATCGAAAGGCCTGGAAGACCACAGAAGACAACTAAAGTGGATGATTACAGAATCCTTTCCTTGGTGAAGAAAAACCCCTTCACAACATCAACAGAAGTCAAGAATACTCTGGAGAAGGCAGGCGTATCATTGTCAAAATCTACAATCAAGAGACACCTTCATGAATGTAAATACAGAGGGTTTACAACAAGGTGCAAACCACTGGTAACATTCAAGAACAGGAAAGCCAGATTATGGCATGGGCATGTATGGCTGCCAGCTCACTGGTGTTTATTGATGATGTGACTGCTGACAGAAGTAGCAAGATGAATTCTGAGGTGTATAGGGCTATACTCTCTGCTAACATTCAGCCAAATGCTGCAAAACTGATAGGACGCTGCTTCACAGTGCAGGTGGATAATGACCCTAAACATACTGTGAAATCAACTCAAGAATTTTTGAAGGCAAATGGAATATTCTTCAATGGCCAAGTCAGTCGCCTGATCTCAACCCAATAGAGCATGCTTTTCACTTACCGAAGACAAGACTGAAGGCAGAAAGACCCACAAACAAGCAGCAACTGAAGGTGGCTGCAGTGAAGGCCTGGCAAAGCATCTCTAAGGAGAAAACTCAGAATTTGAGTTTTGAGAACATGGGATCCAGACTTCAGGCAGTCATTGACTGCAAAGGATTTTCATCCAAGTATTAAAATTATGGTTATATTTACAATTATGTCACTTTGTCCAAACACCTTTGAGCCCCTGAAAATGGAGGTACTTTGCTGAAAATGGCTGTAATACCTAAATGGTAAATGCCATATTTTTGTGGAACCTCTTAAAATAAAGCTGAAAGTCTACACTTCGATCACATCTTGATTGTTTTATTTCAAATCCATTGTGGTGTATAAAGGCAAAATCACAAAAACTCTGTCATTGTCCAGATACTTCTGGACCTGACTGTATAAACACTAATATTGAACATAGTATTTTTGAACAATACAGTAAAGCTTTGGACTTTATTTGTAGCTATAAATGTACACAGCCTGAGAAGATACTTACAGTCATGGGTAAAAGAAAATACCCCCTTCTTCAATTCTATGTTTTAAATAACAATTGTGTAACAATTCTGTAAACAAACAAATAACCTCAGGTGACAACAAAAAACCACAACAGATTTCAATATGTAGTCATTGGCAACTGTCTTGAAGGCTCTCCATTTGTAAACAATCCTTCTCACTGTAGAATGGTGAATTTCAAATTGTTTGGAGATGGCCTTATAACCCTTCCCAGATTGATGAGCAGCAACAGTTGCTTCTCTGAGGTCATGGCTGATGTCCTTTCTTCTTGGCATGATGTAGACACACATCTGCATGCTCCAGAACACCAAACTGGCAAAAGATCTGCTTTTGTAGCGGTAGTCACACTTCTTGATGATTAACTAATCTAACACTGTCTTAATGATTGTGGAAGTAGGAAGGGTGTACTTATTTTGTCTGGTTTCTGGTTTCTGAAAGTTGTTTTACTTTTTTTGGAAAAAAATGACATTGAAATCTGTTTGTTGTCACCTGAGGTTATTTGTTTGTTTATAGAAGTGAGGACCACACAATTGTTATTTAGGCCCTGATAAATAAAAACATAGGATTGAAGGAAGGTGTATTTTCTTTTTTTTCCCAAAACTGTATATTTAAACTGCATGATTTTCTTGCAATTTACTGTGTGGGTTTCAATGAACTTGATGTATTAAGCCAGGTCTTAAACACTAAATGGTTACAGTGTAACCTGGATTTAGCATCAGTTTGCCATACTCTGATATATTTCTACATTTTTTTCCCTGCAATCAATCCCATGTAGCTATCCCATACGTCTTATTTACATTCTCACAAGAGCACAAAGAAGAAGAAAAAGAAGTGGAAGCACTCTTCTGATATTGTATGTTTACAACACTGAAGAGACTGTTTCTCAATATTTTTAGTGCATATTTACCTTTAACAGTGGTAGAAAAGGTTTTAATGTTGCATGTTCCTTTGTGCCATTATTTTTTTCCCCAACAGAGTAATGGCTACGACAATGATTACAGCACAATTTCCAGTCGGGTTAGTATCACCACTAACCATGTGCTGGAAAGTCTTTTGTGTGCTATAGCACATTACATTTTTATTTAAATAATTTTCAGCATGAGTTGTTTTTGATGAATATATTTTGCAGGCGTGTTTCCATGAAGCATGAATTCACATTCGGGAATTTCACTAGGTGATAACTAATGCTAACAGAAATTAAGTTGTTAGTTCTATTAACAAAACTGTAGTGGGATACATGGGTTGGCTCAGAATGAGGCTAATAAACATTCCTTTTAAGTGATATTGCAAGTTTAAATCTTGGCAATGCTTTAGCTGTCTGTGTCAGGGCTCTGAGAGAGCAACACTAGACAATCATGGGCATCACTTAGCTCATTTATTATGAAGAGGGCGGTTAGTGTCTCCTCCAAGAGTATTCAGCTTCTCTGTGTCGCTGCATTAGCATCAGTTAGAAAAGATACAATGGCTTCACATGTCTTGGCGGTAGCATCAGTTTTCCCTCACCCTCACTAGGTGGTGGCTGTTATGTGAAAGGGGAGAAAATGTGGGGTGGGAATTAACACTGACTAAACTGGGAAAAAGAAAAATTATTGGCAAATTAAAAAAGAGGCAGTTGAGGTAGTATCATAGGTTATTTGCTGTGTGTAGATGGTGGGTGGCTACACGCTCTGTATAAAAATTCTTTAACACTTAAACTTACAGTGGCTTATCCAATGACTAATTTGCTGTTAACACTCCAGTTACCTATACATGTGTTGAGTGTTAATAGCATGAGTGAGTTGTATTTTGCAGTTGGATTTGAATTAATGATACTCTAATTAAGCACCAGAGCTTAACCTTAATTATCCTTTGACAATGTAACAGACTGTTATTAGATCAAGTTTTTGTCCAAACCTATGCCTTTAAAACTGCTTCAGTTTGGATTGGTTTGGAGTGACACATGTAGAGGCATCTTGGTTGACTGCTCCATGCAGAGCATTTTATGCTTCTTTATATTCTTAGGTTTGTGTATGTGGATGCTCCTCTTTAATTCAGACCACATGTTTTTAGTAGAGTTCAATTCCAGAGACTGAGATGTCATTGCAAACCTTGGGGATAGAATATATGAATGAGAAGTTCTGAGTGTATGTACAGTTGAGGTCAAAAGTTTTCATCCCCCTTTCAGAATCTGCAAAATGTTTATTATTTTACCAAAATAAGAAGGATCATACAAAATGCATGTTATTGTTTATTTAGTGCTGACCTGAATAAGATATTTCACATAAAAGATGTTTACATATAGTCCACAAGAGAAAATAATAGTTGAATTTATAAAAATGACCCCGTTCAAAAGTTTACATCCCCTTGATTCTTA
>CM040458.1:2222893-2242616 GCA_022758105.1 Pangasianodon gigas
AATGGAGATGTGTACATTTTTCTTATTTTGCCTAAATATCATATTTTTTCATTTAGTACTGCCCTTCAGAGGCTACAGAAGATAGTTACATGTTTCCCAGAAGACAAAATAAGTTAAATTTACCCTGATCTTCAAATTCAAAAAGTTTTCACCCCCCGGCTCTTAATGCATGGTTTTTCCTTCTGGAGCATCAGTGAGCCTTCTGTTCAGGACAAACAAGGGACTCATGAACAACTATCAGTAAACAAAAAACACAGCTGTAGATCATTCAGGTAACAACACAGTATTAAGAATCAAGTGGATGTAAACTTTTGAACTGGGTCATTTATATAAATTCAACTATTATTTTCTCTTGTGGACTATATGTAAACATCTTTTATGTGAAATATCTTATTCAGGTCAGCACTAAATAAACAATAACATGCATTTTGTATGATCCCTCTTATTTTGGTAAAATAATAAACATTTTGCAGATTCTGAAAGGGGGATGTAAACTTTTGACCTCAACTGTAAATAAACATCTAATAGGAGTCTATTATATTGTCAATATATTGCTGCTTGAATAGTCCTAGTTGTACCATTTACATTAATAACTGCAAATTTGGTTTAACAGTATGCCTTCCACCCTCCTAGTGAAATAGCACTTAATCTATCACATCCTATAATTTTGAATTAATTTTTTAATTTAACTTAATGTAGCTACAAGATACTAATTTAAAGTTATGAAACTGTAAAGTGTGTGCAACATATAAGCTATTTTGTCATAGGTTTGTTACATTTATATTTTGAGTTGTAAAAAAAAAGGCCAATTTTTTTTAACTTGATGTGCTCACCTGTAAAGAAAACATGACCATTATTTAAATGATAAGCTAACTGAGCATGCATGTGCTATGTCATAGACCACTTTAAGCAAGTGTAGTTCATAACTTTGTCCTTTAAACTCAGCCAACAAAATTAGAAATGTCTCTGATTAAAATGTTGTCTCTTTCTATATCCTCAGATTAAAAAAAAAAAAAAAACTTTTCATGGACTTTAAAGGCACAATAATATTAATTACTTAGTAGTGTTATATTTGTGTATTCAGTATTGGCTTCAAAATGGCCTCATATGGCATTCCATAGATTTTTTGAGAGCTTTTACAATGGCCACATCATTTCAACGTGACATTTTGGGGTTACATCCAACTGTCAGACAGTAGCACTGGATTTAATGCTGCTACTCACACAATACTGAGCAAGAAAAATGGGCTCAAATCCAAGGTCGGAATCTGAAGATCAGAAACTGAGACATGCCTGTTTTATGCAAACTCCACCTCGCATGTGCAATTGTTGTGCACTATTCTCTGAATAGTGCTTAAATTCATAATTAAAACTGTAGCTCAATTTCGGCATTAACTCCTCACTACACATGTCTAACTCAACTCTGAATATGGCCCCAAATATTGACCACAACACACAGTGCCAGCTGTAGTTCTAATGATGCTTGGTTCACGAAGTTCAGGAGTATGGCTGTCACAAATATTTGATTATAAAAATCCTTGATGGAAATTTTATATCCGGCAAATGACGTGCCAGAAGGTGGCTACAATGTGCAGCCAAGATTTTCATATTTGCATACAATTGTTTGTACAGATGCTTGTTGTATCTGCAGTTGTTTGAAAATTGCTCCTTGCTTGGACTTTCCCATGGTATCAAGGGCAAAACGTAAACTTGACTACAGTCACAGAGATCACAGTTTTCCTTTATTCTGATGTTTGATGTGAACATTAACTGACGCTCTTGACCTGTATCTGCATGATTTTATGCATTATGCTGCTGCCACAGGTGTGCAGATGTTCCTATTCCTGGATGGTGAGCGTATGTCAAGCCTTCTCATTTCACCAGTTTTGCCATGGTTTTTGGGTTATTGCTATGAAAATCCAGCGGAATCATGCAGATGGATAGCACTTGGCCTTTATATCTGCCTTGTTGTAAAATTAAATATAAACATTTTTTTGTCATGGTCTGGTGAAAGTAGAGGTATGTGACCTTAAGGGGATTTCCGTGGTAGAAATATATCATTACATATAGCTCACAGAACATTTTGTGATGTGTGTGCTGTATACATAATAATAATGATTAGTTATATTAATATTAGCTATCTATCTAGAATAATTTCAAAACGGATTAATATTAACTGCCAATTATATATAATATGTCTTATCTGGGCAGCATGGTGGCACAGCGGGTTGTGTTGGCACCTCGCTGCTCCCTGGTCCCTGGTTACTATCTATGGAGTTTTGCAGGTTCTTACTGTGTCCATGTGGGTTTCCTCTGTTTTCCTCCTACCTCACAAAAACATGCCAGTAGGTGGATTGGCTACACTAATTTAGGTCTGAATGAGGGTGCATTAATTAAGAATATTTAATAATAAATTAGTCAGCCAAAGAATGTATTTGTGTATGTTCTCTCTGTCATGTTTCTTTCATGCTTATTAGGGATCTTTATATGAAAACAGTCTCTGCAGTAGCTCTCTGCGCTCCAGTACCCGTACTGTAAGAAAAATATCTGATGTGTTCTTTTCCTTGTATGCAAACTAACAGTGCTTCCTTTGCAAAAAAACATCATTATTTTCCATCAGTGGACATCATGTAAGGAATAAAACTCTTGGGGGCGTGCTTTTATAGGAAAATTATCCACAACTGGGTGGTGGGATATGGCCTGACTCGAGGCCAAATTAGCACCCTGAAGTGGATTATTTTCCTGTAACAGAACATTCCATCACGTGTTATTCCTCTTATACCACAGTGATTTGCCAATGTTTACAATTTTTAATTTATTAATAACTGACTTTTTTGGTTCATAAATGACTCCTAAAAGCTTCACAATATCAATGATTGTATGTTTTTCTTTGTTAAATGACAGCATGTTTTAATCCATTTTTATTAGCCTAGCTGTTACTATAGGAACAACAACATATTAGAATGAGTAGCTGGAACTACTGTCAGAGCTGTGCTGTTATAAAAATTTTTAATGCATTTTAATGATTTGAGAACTCAACAGTACTGTAGTATAAAAAAAAAAAAAATTATCAACACCTGCTGCCCAGTCAGATTCGGGAATTCTACACGACATATTCAACATGACAGTATTCAGTATTCAACACTATGTGGCCAAAGGTTTGTGGACACCTGAACATCACACCCACATGTGGTTCTTCCCCAAACAGTTTCCTCAAAGTATGAAGCGCACAATAGTCTAGAATGAATTTGTAGCATTTCTTTCACTGGAACTAAGAGGCCTAAACCTGTTCCAGCATGACAATGCCCCTGTGCACAAAGCGAGCTCCATGAAGACATGGTGTGTGAAGGTTGGAGTGGAAGAACTCGAGTGTCCTGCACAGAGCCCTGACCTCAACCCCACTGAACACCTTTGGGATGAACTGAAACACCAACTGAACCCCAGACCTCCTCACCAACAACAGTGCCTGATCTCACTAATGCTCTTATAGCTGAATGAACACAAATCCCCACAGCCACGCCCTAAAATCTAGTGGAAAGCCTTCCCAGAAGAGTGGAGCTTATTATAACAGCGAAAGGGGAATAAATCTGGAATGGGATGTTCAACAAGGACATATGGGTGTGATGGTCAGGTGTCTATAAAATTCTGGCCACATGTGCATGTATTGTTGCCATTGCAATATTACATAAACACATATAAGCATGTGTATGTGATTGTCACTGTACTAATGTCACCTTTTATTTGTTAGCTATTTAATCTATTGACTTATTTAGTACTTTTTGAATGTTTGCAGACTAGGGATGCACCATTTCTTTCTCCCGCCAATAGTTATTTGGCTGATACAGATTTGATACCAGCTTCCCTGCACTCTGCCAGCTTCTGTTCATGATCTTGGCAATATGACAATATAATATCAATATCATGAAAATTATTTCAGAATGTGCTTTCTGAGATATCACAGGTATAGTGATATCCTTTTCTAACATTTTCTAAATAACAGTTTCAAACTCTGATTGGAAGCAGCTGATTTGATGTTAAAATTCTGGACTGTATTGGATTGGTGCATCTCTATCATGGATTGACCATGGATTGTTGGGAGAAATCACCATTTCCCAAAATGCTACAGTTGACCCAAGTAACCCCAGCCCCATTTTTGGTTTCAGTAAATGATGTGTGTGCGTGTGTTCACATTCCCCTAGTTGTCAGAGTATAGTGGCCTTTTGGGCTCAAGCTCCCGGGCATCATCCGCGGCAAGTTCCAGATGTGCTAGCCCAGTGGTGAGCTTCCGTTTCGGTCTGAGTGTCACTCATCTTCTAGTCATATTTACCCGTGTCTTTTTAGCATCTCATTTAGGCATCAGGATTTATGGTGAAATGTATTCTAACGTTTACTGTGACGTCACATTGTATAATTGCTGCAATTTTGAGGACCGAATGGGGGGCTGACTGCACTAATGAGATGCCTTCAATTTGCTATGATTTTGGTAGCAATAACATTAAACAAGCAAGGGAATAACATTTTATTTTACCATCGTTATAAGTAGATTGGCACCATAAAGAGGCACCACTGGACCCCAACAGAACTCTCCCCACTGTGTAATGAGCGTTTACTTCAGATATGCCATCAGTTAACACTATTCTGTATTAGCTAATGTTATTGCTTTAAGAAGTACACTAACATTAGCCATATTAGCTGTGCAGGGAGCTCCTGAGCTCCCAAGCTGCATTTGTTAACCACATCTGTTGAAACAAAACATTTTCTGAGCTATTTGTTATTTAGTGTTACCTTGAATATTTGTTTCTCACCATTCACGCAGTTAAATCTTCACAGACAAGTTTCGCCAGCTATATTACCCATCATGCTATGTTCTTGACAACTGTTAAGTTCATCGCAGCAGCAAATATTGGTAACACTAGCAAATTTTGAGTTAGTTAGCTGATATTAACTTGCCCTCCCTAAAATGACCGAGTTTATTCTTCTGTCTGACACCCTGGGATCCTTTTCCCACCCAGATGTGAAGAACCACTTGGCTTCTGTGCTCTTAAATGCTTTGAGGCACTCTATAGGGAGAGGGTTGTTCATGAGATAATTATATATATCAGGAAAATGCAAATTTGGTAAGTTCTGCCAGTTTAATTCGAATCAGCAGTTCAAGGAAAAGTACATATGGATCACAGCTTATTTTACTGACTTTGTTTTATTCTTCTTCAAAGAAAGGTGAGTAATTGTAGCAATCTTTCACCTCTAGTTATGTTTGCGTTGTGCAGCAAAGCCTGAAATTCGGTCCCAAACATGGCGGCCACACAGAGACAAATCACGTGACTAAAACGCTAGGATAGCCTATCTGTGTGATTTTATTGTTCTCTGTGGTTGGTCTTGTAGCTAAAACCCTGTGTGTGTATGTCTGTGTATATTTTTGGTGTCTCCTGGTGGTTTCCAGGAAAATAGCAGCAGCTCGGTGGCCAGTTTTTTGCGAAAGTCAGCTAGCAGCGGTGGCCTTTCCAGAGACTTGGATCATGTGACCATTCCTGATGTGCCAAACGTGAGTGGCAAATAGCTCAGTGTGTGACGGTTTGTTTTTTATGGTGTGAAATAAAATAATGGTTTCGGAATAATATCTTCCAGCTGAAACAGGAGTTTGGTGATTGCACTGGCTGCATGGTATTGTTGTGTTTGTGTCTTGGATGCTGGAAGATCATATTGTTTTTATTATTTGCATGAAACACTTGCTTTAGGAAAACTGAGAATACAATGTCTGCATGGAATGGGAAGAACCTACTAGGCATGAGATGATTGACGATAGTATCAAGAATTGCTGAGAGATGGAATCTATCACAATGGCTGTCAAGTCAGACATTTAGAAAAACATGATGTCTGCGGCTTTAAGATTGACAAAAATAAATTGTGTTGTATCTCATTGCATTTGCTTCCTATTAGCCTATTTTGTATCATATGAACCTTAATAGCCTATGTTGTCTGACTTGGAAGTAGAGCAACAAAACATCTTTCTCTGATGCAATTTAGCTTCCCTTGTCCGTGTTGAAAAAACCATGCTAGTCTTCCACGTATGGAATGTCTTCACCCACAAAACATGAACGGGTACATTGCATACGGTACACATTTCTGGCCATGGCTCCTTCTTTTTCCCTGAGTCAGCTGCAAGAGTCACAACCAGAAGCTATTGTCAGTTGGCGATAGTTGGGGGGCATGATAGGGTATTGGTACAGTGGGTATAGAAAAGAATGACCCCCTTTCAAAATGTTCACTTTTTATAGCCTGAAATGAAAACACAAACAAACAGGATTTTTCCAACTTTATTTACTCATTCCACCATACAACATCCAAGCAAAAGAAAACTTCCAGCATTTATGAAAAATAATAATAATTTAAAAAAATACTAAAATAACTTCACCCTCATTTGTAACTTAATCAGGTGAAAAATAATCACATTCTTGATCACACACACCAAGGTTAGAGGCTTCCATCACAATTGTAATTATTTTGTTTAGTTCAGAATAAAAGGAGCTATTCCTAGTGAACTCCAGGGCTTTGTTGTTTTATTAAAAGCAAACATCTACTATAGGTGGCAAGGCACTTTCAAACAAACTTGGAGATTTACAAAAAGATTTCCATCCCTGGGAGCACAGTTAAAATCCATAATTAAGAAGTAGAAAGAGTTTGCTACCACCAATACCTTGCCTGGATTCCCTCCAAATTGGATGGCAGAGTGAGGAAGAAACTGCTGAGAGGCTACCAAGAGGCCAATGGCAACTTTGAAGGAGTTAGAAGATTTTATGGCAAAGAATGGTCATTGTGTGCATGTGACAACAATATCACACATGCTCCACAAATCTGGCTTGTATGGGAGGGTTGCAAAAAAAAAAAAAGCCACTCCACAAGAAAAGCCACTTTAAGTCTCATCTGAGCTTTGCAAAAAGCAACTTGAAGATTGCCAAGTGGAAAAAGCCAAATGGAAAATGGCATTATGATAAGACCAAAATCTAACTTTTTGGCCATGATGCCAAACAGTACATCTGGCAGAAAGTCTATACAGCTCACCATGCCTACAGTAAAGCATGGTGGAGGTAGCATCCTGTTTATAGGAGTGTTTCTCTTCAGCAGGGACTGGGACACTTGTTAGAATAGAATGGACTGTGGATGGAGCAAAATACCGACAATTTCTTGAGGAAAACCTGCTGCCCTCTGCTAGAAAGTTGAGGATGGGAAGAAGGTTCACCCTTCAACATGACCTGAAGCACAGCACTAAATTGACCATACAGTGGCTAAAAGAGAAAAAGGTGAATGTCCTTGCGTGTTCTAGTCAGAGCCCAAACTTCAAGTCTACTGAAAATCTGTGGAATGACTCGAAGATAAAGCTGGAAAAATCCTGTTTTTTGTGTTTTCATTTGAGCCTGTAAAGCAACAAAATATGAATATTTTGAAAGGGTGTCGTTCTTTTCTATACCCACTGCATAGTCCACAAAATCTCATAAAGGTTTATGAGGGCTTACACCTTTGTTCATACCTGAAAAATAATTTCAGCGTCATTCGTTTTCAGGTTGAGAACCTATTTGATATTTACATATCTGTATTTGCTGTCTTAGGAAATACATGATGGCATGACTGCAATTTCTGTTTTTTTTTTTTTTTTTTTTTTTTTTTATGTTCTGCTTACAGTTGGATGATGGATTGGACAGAGATTTTTTTGAAAAGGTTAGCAAAGATACTTTTTCTTCTTGGTTTTTGCTAATATTTAAAGAAGTTCTAATGAAAGGTTGGTATTAACATCTGTAATTGACCGATGTAATTCATGGATTCATTGGTTTTCTTTTAAGGGCTCCTCTCGAGCATCTACTCTATCCACTGCCACTCTGACTTCACTGGGTGGGGCTTCCTCACGCAAAGGAAGTGGCGGTTCATCTGTCACTGCAGATACAGAGGCATCCTTACAGGATATTAAGGTACCCTCTCTGGTACCTCTCTAAGGTACCCTCTACCACTTTATCCAACGCTGCCTCAATCTCTTTTTTTAGCCATTTATTACTTTATTTATACAGTTAGTACCAGTAGTATGGGTAAACACAGAAGGATCACAGCTGTATCACATTATTTTACCATAATAATAATAATAATAATAACAACTTTATTTTATATAACGCCTTTAATAAGGCCTCTCAACGCGCTTTACATAGGAAAAGAAAATAGAAACAGAAGTACATAGCATAAAACAAAGTATATAAGCATGTATCAAAAACAGCTAATAAAATAAAGTTCAATAATAATAATACTAATAATAATTTTTAAAAAGTTTACTTTATTGCAATGCAAGTTGTACAAACTGTTTAACACCAAGTCTAGGTCCCATTGTGAAATCACTGTTTTGTGTGGAGGTCGGAGATATTCTGTTTCTCTATGAAAGGTTTTGGATTATTTATGCGCTCCAAACAGCAAACTGTCAATCTGTCCCTGTTGCACAGAAAATGCAGCTATGTACACTTTTAGGGTAGACCAAGAGATGATTCTAGTCAGCTCCAAATTCCAAAACAATGCTCCTGGTGCAAGATTATAGGTTTATCCCCAATGTTTTGCATCTTAGTCACACCACTTTTCTGCATACAAGTCTCATATAGACAGAGCACATGCACTCACAAAACTGTCTAACCTATTGCAATTACCATGCTAGTATGCTGGGGTTCATCACTTGTGATTTTGTGCCTCCTTGGTGTCTAACGTAAAACCCCACCTTGTGAGAGTGCCTAGGGCTTCCTTAAAATATTGCAGCACTAGCCAACAGATTTCATTCTGAGACTTTAAAACACTATCTTTCAGACTTATTTTCCTCCTTTCATTTACTTTCACGTTTTTCCACAGTGGGGCCTCAAACTTAGAGAATGAGGCACAGACACTGAAAGTACATCTATCTCTCTGTATGCAAAGCAACTGCAGGCTTTGCACTTTCAATATTGTTTTTTTTTCAATAATGGCTTTTTTTTATTTTATTTTTTTTTTACCTCAGCACTCTTCATAAAGCCAGCTTTGTGAAGTGTCTAGGCTATTTACACTGGCTGTGGCCTGTATGCTTCAAGCATGTGGAGAGTGGATTATTCATTTCTGTGCTTTCTTGCACTGATCTAGTAAATATAATGTGCAGCGTCTTCTGCATATTTGACCCCTTTCCAACAATGGCTATATGATGTTGAATTTGTTATTATTTTGTTTAAAGATCTTATTTTTTCATTTAGTACTGCCCTTCAGAAGCTACATAAGATATTTAAATGTTTCCCAGAAGAACAGTGCACAGTTTAACTGCTAAAAACAAACAAGGGACTCATGAACAACAATCACAAAACATAAAAACAGTCACTGATCATCCAGGTTTACAACACAGTATTAAGAATCCAGCCTATGTAAACTTCTGAACTGGTTCATTTGTGTAAATTCAGTTGTTATTTTATCTTGTTTATATTTTATTATATCTTGTGGTCTATATGTAAACATCTGTTATGTCAAATAGCTTATTCAGGGCAGTACTAAATAAAATACAAAATGCAATTTTTATGAGCCCTCTTATTATTATTTTTTTTAATTATTAACATTTTGCAGATTCTACAAGGCGTATGTAAACTTATGACCACAACTGTAAATAAAACTAAAGAGGTTTTCTGGAAAACTAACATGCACAGTCATAGCTCCTAGCAGTCAATGTGCTGTGCGAGTGTAGATGTTGAGTGTAGATGTGTTGAGATCAGGTTTATAATAATCTGATAATAAACTTGCATGTGTGTTCTGTGCTGTATGTTTAGTGTGTGCTCTGTATGTAAGCCATCTCTGCTTAAGCGGTCTGAAGTAAAGTCACATGATTGCTGGAAGTTAATCCATGATACCCTGCAGATAGTAAAGATGAAGGGCTGATTTAAGTTCTGCCTTAGTACACAAACGTTAACATGGGTATCTTTCAACATACTCCTATGAGTGTATACACTAGAGGGCAGTGTGACATTTGCCAAACCAGAATTTACAGAAAACAAAATATGAAGATCAAAGTCTCACTGTTTCTTTATTACAGAAAATGTATAGAAGAAGCAACAGACTGGATCATGATAATTTGTAGTTGTATACTCTGCACTTGAGGATCGTTTGTCAACACTCACAAACATAAACCAACACTAAGAAACAAACATTTTAAGTAGGATCTGAATACTTCTGCATTAAGACTAGAGCTTTAGAAGCACTTGAAGGGCAGTCTGGAAAATCTTTGAGTTTACATTTTATATAAAGTTCACTCTTTATTGTTATACTTGTGTAATTTTTTCCCCTGTTGAATGAGCTTTCTCAGGTTGGAAGATATTACATTCTTTGCAAATGATTCTGTATGCTGTCTGTCTCATCCTACTGTCTCATGTTAAACACATTTCTTCAGCCTCTTCCCTCTCACTCTTCCATACTGTTTATTTAGGAGATTCATGAACTTAAGGATCAGATCCATGATGTGGAGGCCAAGTACATGCAGAGCCTCAAAGAAATCAAGGTAAATTGCACAGTCAAGGCAATGTGGAAACTAGGGTGTTTTTTTTTTTTTTTTTTTTTGTGTGTGTGTGTGTGTTTGTGTGTGTTTAAGTTATTGCAGGTTTTCTTTTTCTGTGTACACAAATGTGTTTGGAAGCCATTTCAGTGGCGTTGAAGAATTAATAAAAAAAAAACAAAACATACTGCTTTCCTCATTGTTAACAAAGAAAATCAGAGATACATTATTTTCACAGTCAGTTTATGTATCGTGTTTTCCAGCTAATTAGTATGAGTACAAGACACATCACTATAAATCCAGTCTGCTTAGAAAGAAAATAAATATATACATTCAAGACCGTAAATATTTGGACATTGACACATTTACTGTTATTTTAGCTGACTACCACAGTATATTGCTCCACACTTTCAGCTTATATTCATTATTTAATTTCAGCTCTAATATACTGTAGTAGACAGCTAAAATAGCAACAACTTTTTATAGACCTTATTTATGGACCTACCTGTATATGCTGCCTTTTGTATAAGTCACATTAATGTAATGTCATTGTACAGAGATATTTAATGCTGAAGCCTCATAATTCACTTAAATAACTTTTTGTTTGTCAAATTAATACCATTGTTATAATGGCAATTTCTGCTAGCATGATGGGGTTTTACTGTAATTTTAACAGCAAATTAGTGTTCATTTACCATATTTGAGTAGCGGAATATTGTAAAGTAGCACACCAACCTTAAAGCCCCTAACAAATGATAATATTATTATTAAATTAAAAACCCTTTATTGTATAACTCTTAACGTCTACAAAAATTTGGTAATTGATCATTATTAAGATGTGTACACTACTATTCATGGACCTTTTACCATTTTCATTACCTTGTGTTATAAGCCTAATTTTAGCAGTCGTTAGCCTGACTTTCTTCTTTGTTCTCATGTTTATGGCCTAAAACACACACTGCAGATCCCTACTCATGCCTTCCATTGTGTCTGTGTGTATTTGCATCTACTTTATCATTATGTAATTCAATGTGTGTGCTTATGCCTAAAAAGTGCTCATGCTTTTATACTGCTTTTAGGATTCTCTGGCAGAGATGGAGGGGAAATATCGCAAGGCCATGGTGTCCAATGCTCAGTTGGATAATGAGAAATCCAATCTGATGTATGAGGTGGACACTTTGAAAGACTCGCTGATGGAGCTAGAGGAGCTTCTTGCTGAGACTCGGCGAGAGTGTGAGGAGAAGAGGATGGTATGTTTTAATGAGAGTTAGGGCTGCATGATTAATATTATTTTTATTGTTGAGTGTTCCTATGATGAACCCATTATGGAGCAGCTTAAAAATTGTAAATAACGATAATCAAACTTTCTTATGGGCACACAGCACCATGACCTCATGCTGTAGACAGGTGTGTGTGCATGTACAGTTCAGAGTTTATCAGTAGGAGTGTTGTCAAATCTAACAAAAGCAAACCGATGTCACTTCAAAACCAAACCCAAATACTAGCCAATACCAAACAAAAACTCATATGAAGTGATATTTATTAATGGTATTTAGCTGTCAGATGGCACGTCCTAATGAAATTGTAGGGCACTTATATTGGCAGATAAAAGCTTTACTCATACTGTCATCTTATGTTTTATGCAGAATTTGCTCATCTAATCATGTTTTGTGTGCTCTCTATGGATACTTCAATACAGTGTTCCAAATTCCGTCAAGCACATGAGAGTTGTTGTTGTTGTTGTTATTAAAGAATCTCAATCTCTCAAGGTATAATACAGTCACCATTTCGTATGTTGGGGGAAAGTCTGACTTATTTTTCAGCCATTGGTAATATACTCACAGCGCCTAACAGCAACTAATGAGTATGGTTACCAGTTCTTTGCAAAAGTTTTTGTGAAGCATTCAAATATACTTGTTCAGTATCTACACAGTTATGACAAAAGAAATGGCACCGTATAAATGCAGGAGGCCGGTCTGTCTGCGCAGAGCTGTAAACAAAGCTGACAGAAGATTTAGCGCTTGCTTTTTGTTGTTAATATTATGTATTAATATTGGCATAGAAGTGAGTCAAAGTAACTTCCACTGCCCTTCAGCCTTTACTCTTCATTTCATGCTCCCAGCTGTCTGTGCACTTTTATAGAGTTTTGTGGGTGTCGCTACATGCAAATGAGCTGTGTCAGGAATGCACTTTACAGGTGATCAACAAACACACGCGAGTATGAATAAAACTTTTGTAAATACACTGAATACACTGATATACACTGTGATACACTGAAAGGTCACCTAATTTGTTGTGGGCCTTAAACCTTATACACTGTTTTAAACTCCAACATAAAGCTCAATGTGAAAATAATTGTAATTTTCATAAGTAACAGCATGCTCAGTAGCAGTTTTTCACAATGAAGCAGTAGTAAAACATTTCATTCAAAAGGTGGAGCTTATGTTGAAAATGGTATGTGTGTGAGCAGAGGAGACTGCGTGTGCCCTGTGTGCACCTTTTAATATAGATTTTGAAGTAATATAATGTATTCAAAATGCAAATAATAAGTTGTGGACAAAAAGTGTGGCTGGATAATTTAAAAATAGCTTGATTCTGTCAGAAAACTGAAAACTTGGCAATGCTAGGTTCTAAGTAACTCTTGATGTTGTCGGGGATAGATCAGGACACATTGCTGTTCTCCCTACAAATGAACTGTGGGCAAATGCGTAATAGCCCACAGAGTTATCAGATCACAAGACGCATTTGATCCCATTCAGACTGTTATGTAGAGGCGCCTGTTAATACCAAGACTGAGCAGGACCTAAAATGCATACAACACCCTTATGTTATACCCTAGGTAGAGTGCAAAAGACGTGAATTGAAAGTCACTTGGAATCCAGCCTTACTGTGTGTTGGCAAAGCATAAATAAAAAAATATATACTCTGTAAAGATCCATGGATGATAGCATCCTAAGGTTGTTTTAATTTTGCTAATATGCACAATAGTAATTTTGTTGTTTGCTTTAAGGAGAGGAATATTGGCATTATTGCACTCATTTTCATGTTCTGTATCACATCCAGTCAGACTAATAAAATAGTCATAATTCAATTGCTCTTCATATCGTCATTGTGATATGCAATACATATCGCCCTAATGAGAGTTCTGGCAATAGCATTTGAAAATGTACAGAAATTAAAAGAAATAGCCACAGCCATAGCTTTTGTACACCCCTTTTAAAGCTATGCACCATCCTTTCAGGATCTGGAGCGAGAGAAGCATGCCCACAGTATACTGCAGTTTCAGTTCAGCGAGCAAAAAGAAACACTGAAGCAAAGTGAAGAGCTACTGACTGTGAGTACTGTGTTTGACAGTTCTCTTAAGCTCATTACCATTTAAAACCCTTTGTCTTGATTTATTATCTTTTGCATTTTCACCTTCCTCTATGCTCCTTCTTTTGCTTCTTTCTCTCCTTACCCTTCATGTTCCATACTGCTTCACACTGCTACCAGGAGATCCGTCATTTACGCTTCAAACGAGAGGGCTTTGTTAGGGAGATTTCTGACCTGCAGGAAACTATTGAATGGAAGGATAAAAAAATTGGGGTATGCTACATGAGGCTGTTCATCTAATGAGTCAAAAACACATTAGCTCAGAGCACAGTATTATCTGAACAGGCTGTAATAAATAACACTAAGCCTGTGTGTGTGTGTGTGTCTGTGTGTATGCATGTATGTATATATGTATACTACTTAATCTTTGCCAAAACACTTTTGGGTTCTTCTCAGGCCTTAGAAAGACAGAAGGAGTTTTCTGATGCCATTCGAAATGAGCGGGATGAACTCAGGGATGAGGTGGTTCAACTCAAAGACATTTTAAAGGTAAATGTAAATGGGTAAATGCAAAAATATATGGTATTTAGACAGACGTAGCTTTAATTTTGAAGTAGATTTACATTGTAGATTGAATTGCATTTCATCCAGCATGTAATGTTTTCATTTAATTTATACAATTATATATCAAAAAGTTAACCATGTGATACTTCAGAAGAAAACCATTTCAACCATCCCACTTTGGAGTGGGACATACCCCTCACGTACCGCTCACATACCAATGTCATGAACATTAAGCTAAATATTTGGACTGGAACAATCATTTCACCATAAAAAAAATTCTGTACAGAAACATGGCATTGTCCTTGGACCAGACTTATGCACCAATGGGGAAGTGGAAGAAAATGTGACTGGTGGATCAGCCTGCACTGAATTGCAAAAGGGGAGCAGTGTATTAGGTAAGCTTCTGTTGGCCAAATATAAGTAGATTTCTTTTTGCTCTTGCAGTTTGCTAGCTTAAGCTAACAGGTGCTTTTGGCATTTTGCACGTCTCAGGGCTTTGGCATTTTGACTGTGATTTCTGAATATTAACTCTCACAGCTATATTCCCCTTCTGCTTTAAATAGTTTTTCTGTAATGCACTCCCATTTCCATCCTGCTTTTTGAGTGTAAAAGTTTCATTGTCTGTATTTTCAAACTTGCTAAAGGTATGTCTCCCGGAAATGAGATACTTGAAATGTTGCATCTACAACTTTTCTAATTGTACCTGATGGCAAAAGCTATTTTCTCCTTGTCCAAAAGTTGTATCTTCGAAGGTCTCGTGTGAACATTTGCACTCTGAGGTGAATAATTACCAACTGCAATAATTGTTTTGGTGATATTTTATGCATACAACCAAGGTTAACCTTCTGGCGGAATTGATGAGGCTTTGGGCAAAGATATTCTGGTATAAGAGCCCTAGGCACCAGGCACAAAACAGTACTAAAGCATCAATGATCCACCACTATATTGTTTGGGGGCTTTTCATTGCATTCTTCACCTTTTGTCACCAAGCATATCAATATTGCTAACGGCTAAAGATGTTTTTGGTCTCATTTGACCGCACCAGATGATTGTAATTGTAGCTTCAGTTATGCTTAGTGAAATTCACATACTGCATTTTGTGAGTTTCTCTCAGGAAGGGCTTTTTTGTTCAGTTGTTTCAAACAGATTATTGTCATGCAAGCGGCATTTAACAGTTAACTTTGAAATTGACAACCACAAGAATCAACTAAATTGTACAATTCTAAAACGAATGCTTTTTGGATTCTTTTTGCCCCCTCATTATCTTTCCTGACAACTTTGTAAACTAGTGTTTATTATATCTGTGTTTGTGCTTAATGGCTTGTGCATGTCAGCAAAGCTCTTTGTTTTCCCCCATGGTGATGGATGAGTACAAGATCATGTGTACAAGATCACAAGACTCGTGTACAAGAGCACATTGGTCAGAGGCAACAGCTCTTTATTTGAGCTTGAAAATCACTGAATGAATCATGTACACCAAACAGCCATAACATTAAAACCACAGATGAAGCGAATAACGTTGAATATATCGTTACAGTGGCACTTGTTAAGGGGATATATTAGGCAGCAAGTGAACAGTCAGTTCTCGAAGTTGTTGGAAGCAGGAAATATGCACAAGCATAAGGATCTGAGCGACTTTGACAAGGGTCAAATTGTGATGGCTAGACGACTGGGTCAGAGCATCTCCAAAATGGCAGGTATTGTGGGGTGTTCCCAGTATGCAGTGGTTAGTATCTACCAAAAGTGGTCCAAGGAAGGACAACTGATGAACCGTTGACAGGGTCATGGGCGCCCAAGGCTCTTTGATGTGCGTGGGGAGCAAAGGCCAGCCCTTTAGTCTGATCCAACAGAAGAGGTACTATAGCACAAATTGCTGAGAAAGTTAATGCTAGCTGTGATAGAAAGGTGTCAGAACACATAGTGTGTCGCAGCTTGCTGTGTATGGGACTGCGTAGCCGCAGACCGGTCAGAGTGCCCATGCTGACCCCTGTGCACTGCTGAAACAGCCTACAATGGGCTCGTGAGCATCAGAACTGGACCATGGAGGAATGGAAGAAGGTGGCCTGGTCTGATGAGTCACGTTTTCTTTTACATCATGTGGATGGCTGGGTGCGTTTGCGTCACTTACCTGGGGAAGTGATGGCAGGCTCTGTGAAGTTGGCACCCCATATAAATAAATTGTCACCAAAACTATACCATTCGTTTGTGCTGTGTTTGTGCTGATTTGTGCCGCAAAAACGAACGTTTGTGCTGGTTTGGCGTTCAACATATTAAACATTCTTTTTTTGGCTGTGTGACGTCACTCTCCACTCCATGTCGTCCAAATCGTATCAAATTGGTGCCGTTCGTTTGTGCTCGATTTGTGCCGGTTTGTGCCATTAAAACAAACGATGTAACTTCCCTTCATGAGATACAAGAAGAACGTTTTCGGGAGCGCTGACGTCACTCTCCATCCCACGTCGTCTAAATCGCTTCTGTTTTGTGCCGTAGAAAGAAACAACATAACTTGTTCCCATCTTTACACATTAGCTATGTTTAGACTTCACGCGGCACTGCGCAGACCGATCGGCGTATACACCAAAGTACCGCGAGAACGATTCGAGAATTACGCAGTACTGATCGCAGAACTATGCTCTCGCGGTACTTTGGTGTATACGCCAATCGGTCTGCGCAGCGCCGGTTAACAAGTTATGTTGTTTCTTTCTACGGCACAAAACAGAAGCGATTTAGACGACATGGAGTAGAGAATGACGTAACGGCACCTGAAAGAAGGTTAGTTGTTTGTTATATTTAAAAAAAAATCCTTGTAACCGCATTTCTTTTAACAGCACAAACCGGCACAATTCGAACACAAACGAACGCCACCTGTTTTGGGTGATTTAAACGACATGGGGTGGAGAGTGACGTCACTGCTCCCAAAATTCTTCTTGTTATATCTCAGGAAGGAAAGTTTGTTTTAATGGCACAAACCGGCACAAATCGAGCACAAACGAACGGCACCAATTTGATACGATTTGGACGACATGGGGTGGAGAGTGACATCACACAGCCAAAAAAAGAATGTTTAATATCTTGAACGCCAAACCAGCACAAACGTTCGTTTTTGCGGCACAAATCAGCACAAACACAGCACAAACGAATGGTATAGTTTTGGTGACAATTTATTTATATGGGGTGCCAACTTCACAGAGCCATGATGGCACCAGGATGCACCATGAGAAGAAGGCAAGCTGGTGGAGGCAGTGTGATGCTCTGGGCAATGTTCTGCTGGGAAACTCCTGGCATTCATGTGGTTGTTACTTTGACATGTACCACCTACCTAAACATTGTTGCAGACCAAGTACACCCCTTCATGGCAACGGTATTCCCTAATGGCAGTGGCCTCTTTCAGCAGGATAATGCGCCCTGCCACACTGCAAAAAATAGTTCAGGAATGGTTTGAGGAACATGACAAAGAGTTCAAGGTGGTGACTTGGCCTCCAAATTCCCCAGATCTCAATCTGATCAAGCATCTGTGGGATGTGCTGAACAAATAAGTCTGATCCATGGAGGCTACACCTTGCGACTTACAGGACTTAAAGGATCTGCTGCTAACATCTTGGTGCCAGATGCCACAGCACACCTTCAGAGGTCTTGTGGAGTCCATGCCTCAATGGGACAGAGCTGTTTTGGCAGCACAAGGGAACTGGCCACCTACACAATATTAGGCAGGTGGTTTTAATGTTATGGCTGATTGGTGTATAGTTCTTATGTTATGTAATAATTTCTACAGGTCTCTTGAAGAGTCCCAATAACTGTGAAGTTGACTTTATCTTGTCTTATGCTTTTCACGCTTTTGATGGATTAACACCAGATTAGACATTTTGGTGCAGCATGTTTCTCTCTCTTCAATATTCACATTTGATCAGTAGCTATGCTTTGGAGACTGAGTCTCTCTTACTTCCTTCTCATTTTTTTAATTTCACCTATTAAAATGTATAGATTAAACAGGAGACATTTTCTTATGTCCTCTACCACTGATTCCTCAATCAATCTCCCAGGCACTCAGGAGTTGCAGCTGTTTAGAGATGAAAATGTAGGGGGCTCCAGAGGTGGCCAGTTCCAAAACCTACAGGATTTTGACCATGGAATTCAAGGGAATCACCTGCCTCCATCTGCCTCTGGCAGTTCTTCTGAATCTCCTGTTGTAGCGCAAAATGAGGATGGGGGTCTTGGGAATTATTTAAATAACAGCATAGAGAAAATTCAAAATGTTGAAAAACCTCAGAATGTTTTTGAATTTGAAGCAGAGGAACAAGTTGTATTGGAAATTTCAAAAGGTAATGTTGGAGCACCAGAACCTGTTGCAATTATTATGGAAGGTATGAGGACAGATCAGCAAAAGATTCCACTGTATGTTAAAAGAAGTGAGACTATAAAAGAGGGAAATGCTGATTCCACAGAAAAATTCACATGTGAGATATCAGAAAAGGATGGAGATCACCTTGATGAAACTGTGGTTGGAGATTCTCAGATCAAAATGGTTTCTGACAGTTTGCCATCAGCAGAAAAAGGTACATCACATTCCCAAAGTGCCAGTGTTTCAGGGAAAAAAAAGAAGAAAAAAAAGAAAAATAAACAGAAACCAAAGCATAGTTGTGATGAAAAAGAGGTTCGTTCAGAAATTGGGGACAAGAACGAAAACCAGCTCATAGAGAGCAGTTCAGTTCAGATGGTAGTGTCAGTTTCAGAGCACAACTCTGTACATTCAGAGGAAGCAACAATAAATGAGAAAGTACCAGATAATTTGAATAGTGATGAAAGGAATGACCTGATGGACAAAGGAGCAGAATCTCTAGAGGGCCAAAGCCCTAATACTGGCCCTGAAACCCTTTTAGGACCAATTGTTAATCTGACTGATTGCATGAGCAGCATTGACTCCATCCCACCTGTGGACTCCAAAACAGAAATTAATATCGACATCCCTACTTATGACTTTCCCTTGGAAAGTAATACTGGTGAGTTAAATGCTTCTGAACAGAATGTTAAATACAAATCACTGAGCAACACTGTTGACGCTGAGCCGAAAGACATTGTTGCCGTCTGTGCTGATTTTCCTGAATCTGAAAACTCTTTTGAGGTAAAACTTGAGAAAGATATAACTGAAACTACCAAAGATGTAGTAAAAATAGGAACAGTTGATGAGAGAATTAATCTTGATGAAACCTACACCAGTGCAGGAACATCCACAGGCACACAGCTGAGTGACACATTAGTTACAGGTGAAGTACCTGAAGCAGAGCAAGAAACATCCACAGGCACACAGCTGGGTGACACATTAGTTACA
>CM040458.1:2250160-2274452 GCA_022758105.1 Pangasianodon gigas
GGAGGAACTCTGTAAAAAATGGCTGTAATTCCTAAACGGTTAATGCAATATTTTTGTTAAACCCCTTGAATTAAAGCTGAAAGTCTACGCTTCAGTCACATCTTGACTGCTTCATTTCAAATCCACTGTGGTGGTGTACAGAGGCAAAATTACCAAAACTGTGTCACTGTCCCAATATTTATGGACCTGACTGTATTCTATTATTATTGGCTTTCATCAATTTAATTCTTTTCCATGTCCTACGGCAGGTCACAAGACTTGAGGGTCAGGTGACTCGGTACAAATCTGCAGCGGAGAATGCAGAGAAAGTGGAGGATGAACTAAAAGCTGAGAAACGCAAACTGCAGAGAGAGGTATGATTTTTCATAGTTCACCTGTTGATAACAAATATTCCAAATGCTGTACAGTGACGTGTATAATAGTTTTACATTTGGTGTATATAAATGGATTTTTTTTTATTGGCAGCTCCGATCTGCATTGGACAAGGTTGAGGAGTTGGAAGCAAGTAACAGCCACCTGAACAAACGGCTGGAGAAGATGAAGGCATACCGAGGCACGGCAGCATCACCCTAGTAGCCTCTAACTAGACCCACTCAAAGTTGAACGTCCACTGTGCCATTCACTGACTGCTCTGAAGCATGTTGCCGCTTCTGTGTACAGCTTCCCATGATTTTACGAGTTCAATACACAAAAAATGCACACACACTGCAATACTGTATGATATTATGCCATTTCTTTCTTATTTATACTTATTTAATGGTTGAGTTCTAGGGTTCAAAAAAAAACATACAAGAATTTCATAGGAAGTGTGGGGAAACCTTAGTGAAGTTCTTAATACATGGAGATCAAAAGGTTGCAAAGCTTTTTTGCAATTGCTTTAACATTTGGTGGCAGTTAAAGGGAGTGTGGGAAAATATGGTAGAAGACATGGTTTTGGTGGAACTCTTGTGACTGATTTTGTTTAGAACAGACAGGTGACAAATCAAAGGAAAAACAACAGAAGATGTGTGGGTAAGGTGTTGGGCAACCACAAGCTGCCAGAACAACTTCAGTCCTCACTGGTATAAACTCTGGAAGTGTCTGGAACTGTACAGGAGGGATGAACATTCTTCCTAAAGATATTCTATTAGCTAGTGTTTTAATTATTTGATGATGGTGGTGGAGAGTCATGTCTAACATTCCAAAATCTCCCATAGGTGGGTTGAGATTTATTTTCATCCTCATTAGTCAGCCCTTGTGTCCTGTGGATGGGAGCTTTGCCATCCTGGAAGAGACAACTCTCAACAGGCTAGAAATGTTTCATCATAGGTGAAAGGTGATCATTCAGACAAGCGGACTCAAATTCTGCCAAAAATCTTCCCCCACAGCATAACAGAACCACTGTTTTTTTTTCTTTCATTTGTCTCCTGTCTGTATGTGATTTATTTTGTAAATTTGGTACAAGGCTGTCTTCAAACTGCATCTAAAGTTAAAGCATGTGGACACCTTTAAGGTGTGCGTAAAGGTCCAAGTTTTGGACTTGAGCTACTGGTAAAGGTCACTCCTGAATCATACTGATCTTATCCACATTCTGTAATAACCAAAGCAATTAAGAGATCCCTAGAAAATATACACCATGTAATGACATTTAATGCTGCCATATCCTTGGTAAGAAATTTTGTTCTTGGATGAAGATTTAATCACCTTTATTGCCTCAGGTATGAGCTCAACATAAAACTTGACAATAAACAAAATGAATATTAAGCCTCAAATCCTTGTTTGAATGTTTTCAGATTATGGAGTGATCCATTTCTTGAAAGAGGCTCTAAAGTAGTCATGGTGCTGTTTTGCCCTGTTTAAAAAGTTTAAATCCTTTGTAATGGAAATTTTAATGTATACTGTGCAATAAAATGTCCAATAATGAAGTCAAGATTAATTTTTCCACATAATCCTTACATATTCCATAACACATTGTTTATCAAAGGACATTTAAACCCCCAAGTGGGAAAATGTAAATAAAATCTATAAAAAAAAAAAATTAAAAAAAAGAATCTGGAAAGATAGGAGAAAGGAATAGAACAGAGGCCAAAAACCCATAAACACAAGCTAAGTTTAGCTACAATCCACAGGAATTGTAAGCAAGCGCAAATAATGCAAACAAAGATTGTGATTAAAATACGGTACATTGCATAATCTTAAGTTTTTATATAAAATATTTTATATATTCCCTGGGAAAAAAAACATTATTATTTGTCCCATTATCTGTTCCCCGAGTGTCATAACCCATGATGCTTCTTCCATGCAGATAATCACAAGCTCCTTCAAAAATTTTTGAAAGGAGGAGTAGAAATATTTGTTATAGTTCTAGTGTTGTAGCAAAGATTTTATTATACCCCAAATGATCCAATTGTAGCATTACAGCTTTCTAACATTTTAACCCACCATTTCACCAGATTTCTTTGCTTTTACCAAATAAAAAGATGCCATAAGTGCCACCTACTTCCACTGTATTGTATTTTAATCATAACTGCACAATTTACTAAAACTACTTTTTTAAATTCTAGGTATTTCAACTCATCTTCACACAATTGATGCCAAATAGTCACCAGTGTCTGAAGCTCAATGATTATCAAGGACATATTAAATGATGTGGTCTACACACAATAATCAGTATTTCCATCTTTTAATTGATTACTCTGTAGGACTAACACTTGGCTTCTTTCATATAAGCGGTTTTCAGCTGGAATTGGCTTAAAATCTGAAAATCATCACAAAACCTGAAACGTATGTCCTTCTTATGGATGCTGCTTTCCAACACACTTTCATCAAAAAGCTGCTCAATGATAATAATAATAATAATAATAATAATAATAATAACAATAATTATAATGTTTATTGTTTATAATGTTCATTTTTATATGGCACTTTAATTTCAGTAAACAATCTCAAAGTGCTTGACATAAAAGTTTAAAGGCTAAGCAATGTATTAATGATCGAGCACTTTAAAGAACCAATGTTCACTTCCTAAAGAAATGACTACTGAATATTCCTCTAGAACATTACTCCATTGTTTAGGGGTGATACAAGAAAAACATATTCCACTGACTGAGCTGCGACTGATCCTCAGGAATAACAGTAAGCCTGCATCAGATGAATGAAGTGCTTAGGATGGGCTATACTGCTTCAGGAAATCAGTAATATACAGGAGAGCTAAACCATGTAGAACTTTAAATATAATAAACAGGGCTTTGTAGTCAATGTAGAACTTAATAGTGTAGCATGATTAAGACACCAGTTTAATAAAGATTAGGAATATGAAATGGACGTCAGATGATGCTGAACTTCCTCTTTATTTTGACAGAAGTATTTCTGCTAGAGCCAAAGGCAGCTACCTAGAAGTAACTCTGGATGGCCTTTCAGTTACATCATGTGCACCAGTGAAAGACACTGGTGTGATTATTGACTCTCTCATTTGGTCGATTGTAACACCTTGCTGATATTCCAGTAGGTGCATAAACAAGCTGTAGTTAGTCCAGAATGCAGCAGCCAGAGTCCTTACTAGAACAGACAGTCTGACTATATTATGCCTATTTCATCCACACTTCCCTGGCTCCCAGTAAAATTTTTAACTGATTGTAAAATACTACTTATGACCTATAAAGCACTGAATGGTCTCGTCATCAGGATAGTCACACGTCAAGTTCAAAATTATTTTTAAAAAACGTTATTTAAAAAAAAAAAAACCCTTGTAATTTTCTTCTTATTTAGTATTTTGATGGTGTATTGCACAGTATCTCATAAATGACTGTCAAATTTAATGAGTCCGAATGAGGAGAAAGATAATGGCAGAGGAAATAAGCAGATTATTGTCTAAGTGATATTAAAGTGCTTCAATGCGCCACCTACAGGAGCGAGAGCTACAGGATCTGGCGAATAACTGGCGACCTCTTCAGCCTCGTGAAAAGCCTATAAAAACCTGCCTATTATCAAAACCCTGCGTATTTGTCCAGTCAGGCGTTTTGGGAAGGAGCTGTTTGTCTTGTCGGTGCAGGGGGTTGTGGGGGAGATTTGGGACACAGATTGAAGTTCAGGACTCACAGTGGAGGCGGTCACGTGGCTGCTGCTGGAGTCGGGGATCACATGATGAGCAGTAAATAAGCGAGTTTTTCATGCAGTCGCACTAAACGCCATGTTGCGCTTTCTTGTGTGCATCCTATTCGTGTGTGTGATCTCACCTGCGGACACACACCTGCGGTCTGCAGTATTTAACCAGCAGACCGGAAAACTGCAGTTAAAGGAGGATATTCAGGCAGACTATGTCGCATTCGCCAACTTCACAGATGACATTGTCAACACGGGGTAGGCCTGTGTGCTTCTAGCTCATAAATCTCACTGGTTGTTGCTCTTTTGTTTTGTTTTGTTTTCATTATGCTTATCCTTCATTTACTTTAACTTTACATGAACTTTTTTTTTATTAATCTATGATTAGTCTGAGGTTAAATAGACTGACTGGAGCTGTGGCTCTTAGTCCTGTAGAGACTGCAGATTTTTTGCCTTTAGGTCAAGTGTGGTGGAGGTGGTGGTAAGAGTGGTGGGGCAACAGCATCCAAACAACCCAGTTCACCACAACACTATATGCCTGTGAACCCTCCAGATCTGCTCCTTTACCTAAAAAAATTCACAAAAAGCTTGACTAAACAAATATGTTTTCAGCTTATACTTAAACACTGAGACTGTGTCTGAGCCCCGAACACTAAGTGGAAGTCTGTTCCATAACTGTGGGGCTTTGTAAGAAAAAGTTCTACTGCCTGCTGTAGCCTTCACTATTCGAGGTACCAACAAATAGCCTGCACCTTTTGATCGTAGTAGGCTTGGCGGATCATAAAAGACCAAAAGTTCACCCAGGTACTTAGGCGTGAGACCATTCAGTGCTTTATAGGTCAGTAGTAATATTCTATAATCAGTGCGAAATTTGATTGGGAGCCAGTGTGGTGTGGATAAGAGAGAGGTATTGTGGTCATATCTTGTGGTTCTAGTAAGGACTCTCGCTGCTGCATTCTGGACTAACTGTAGCTTTTTTTATGCACCTACTGGAACAGCCAGACAGTAAAGCATTACAGTAATCCAACCTAGAGGTAACACATGCATAACCTAATTTTTCTGTTGTGTAGTGACATTATGTTTCTTATCTTAGCAATATTTCTGAGATGAAAGAAGGCTATCCTAGTAATATTATCTACATGAGCCTCAAATGAAAGACTGGAGTCAATAATCACACCAAGGTCTTTTACTGCTGCACATGATGAAACAGAAAGGCCATCCAGAGTTATTATGTAGTCAGAAAACTTATTTCTAACTGCATGTGGTCCTAGTACAAGTACTTCTGTCTTGTCAGAATTAAGTAAAAAGAAGTTAATAAGCATCCAGTGTCTAATGTCCTTTACACATTCCTCAACTTTATTAAGCTGGTGTCTGTCACCTGGCTTTGCTGAAACGTACAACTGTGTGTCATCAGCATAACAGTGGAAGCTAATACCATGTTTTTTGCCCAGACCTAGCATATATAAAGAAAAGAGCAATGGGCCTAAAACAGAACTTTGCGGAACACCAAACCTTACCTTAGTATGCGTAGAGAAGTCACCATTTACATTTACAAACTGATAATAATCATTCAAATAAGACCTGAGCCAGGAGAGGGCCGTTCCCTTAATGCCTACAACATTTTCTAGTCTATCAAGGAGAATAGTGTGATCAGTGGTATCAGAAGCTGCACTAAGCAACACAATCTAGGAGACAAAACCCTGATCAGAGGCCAGTAGTGGGTCATTTACCACTTTAACCAGTGCTGTCTCTGTGCTATACTGAGGCCTAAATCCTGACTGATACATTTCATGAATGTTATTCCTATGTAGGTATGAGCATAAGGGTTGAGGTCAGGTTTTTTAATCAGGAGTTTGATAACTGCTAGATTAAAAGATTTAGGTACATAGCCAGTCCTAAGGGAAGAATTTATTATTTTAGAAGAGGTTTGATTGCTTCTGGAATTATCTGTTTGAAGAAACATATAGGTAATGGATCTACTACACAAGTTGAGGATTTTGATGAGGAAATTAGCGAAATTAGTTCGGTCTCTTGAAGGGGAGTAAAACATTCTAATCGGTGATCTGATATCATTACATTGTTGTCTACAGGGTTAGTTATAAAACTGTCTGGTTTTAACTTAATAGTCTGAATTTTTTACCTGATATTTTCAGTTTTACCATTGAAAAAATTCATGAAATCATCACTTCTATATAATGATTGTGTGCATGTTTCTCTTGGGGTTTTATTCCTAGTTAATTTTGCTACAGTATTAAATAAGAATCTAAGATTATTTTTGTTTAATAAATAAGAATCTAGGATTATTTTTGTTATCTTCTGTTAAGGTGAAGAGATGTGTTGATCTAGCAGCACTAAGAGCTTTTCTGTGGCTCAGGAGGCTCTCCTTCCATGCAGTTTGAAATACTACCAGTTTAGTTTGATGCCATTTACGTTCTAATTTTCAAGTTGTCTGTTTTAAGGTGAGTCTGTGATCGTTATACCAGGGTGCTAGCTTTTTCTCTCCAATTATTTTAATTTTAAGTGGAGCTATCTTATCTAGCGTGTAGCGGAACATGTAACTGTAAGCGTTCAGTTGCCTGATCAAGTTCTTTCTTGATCAGACAGTGATCCAATCGTGGTTTGTAACTCTGGGAGATTATTGGTAAAACTCAGTGCAGTAGCTGATGTGAATGTATGTTTGATGCGGTAATGTGGCAAGGTGCATATATTATGATTAAGACACATTTTAAATGAGATGAGATAATGATCTGAGATAGCTTCAGACTGCAGAAATGTGACTATATTTTCTATATTGCACCACTTGACAGTTTTTGGGTGGTGAAGTTAAAAATACAGTCAAAAAATGAATTTAAAAGCTTTGAAATGTTATTTGACTAATGAGACTTGTTTAATCACATTGTTCCAGACTCAAAAAATATGCCTTACATCCATTTTGAAAATATTTTTTAAAAATACCTTTTTTAGAAGCTTATTTGTCATTGACCCCTTTCTTAAAATCATCCTTTTTTTAGGAATAAAATCTAAAATCATTAACTAGGTCCTCCACATGCATTACACCCTGAAGTTATTGTTACAGAATTACTTAATGTGGGCATAAGAAGCAATTTATATCAGTGTGACGAAAATAACTGACGTGAAATTTTTACAAACTCAATTTTATTTTATTTCGGGGCTGTGCAGAGAGCTTTAGAGAGGGAGGATGTACTAAAGCAATCAATATTCAAAAGAATTTAAAACTAAATTTTATAACAAACCACATCTTACTTTATGATTACACCTTCGAAGAGTTTGGCAATTATCAAAATGTATTATTTTAATTATTACTTGAAGTTTAATCAGTTGCAGACTACACTCAGGCTGTACTAGCCTAAAAGGTGAACTTCAGAATCAGACTGCTATATTGGTGGCTAGCTACTATACTACAGCATGATTTCCCACTAATGTATAATACTATAGGCTTTAATATAATGTGACCGCAAGCAACATCTCTCAACATTGCGAAGTAGCCATCTCTGTCTAAAGTGTACAAATAGTTTAATTTAAACTAGCAGTTATGGAGAATAAGAAATGACTTACCTTTCTGTTAGTCAGTGTCACTGCTTGTGGTTGTGTGCTTAATTTCTCTTGGCTAATGGTCCTTCATTCAAAGACGGAGGTGGAGGCGCAAATAGATAACATTACAAACCCATGGCTACCAACAACTTCACCCTTATGGGTGGCAGGCCTTTACCCATTTTTTTTTTTTTTTAAATGGCTGGCCAAAAATGAGCACCATGGCACCATAGAGGGGAAAAAGTAATGATTTATAATCACACTAGTGTCACCCAGAAGAGGATGTGTTGTCTTTTGAATCTGGTTTCTTTCTTGTCTGAGGGAGTTTTTCCTTGCCACTGTTGCCTACATCTACAGTACATCCTGATATCCGTAAAGCTGCTTTGTGACAATGTTAATTGTTAAAAGTACACATAGCTGTACAAATAAAAAGCTGTACAAATAAATTTTAATAATTTTAATTAGGACCTCATTTTTTCTGTCCTTTTCAGGTGGTCATATCTGGAGGTTGTAACAAATGGCAAGTACAACGACACGCTGCAGGCTTATGCTGCTGGAATTGTGGAGGGAGCGGTCACCTCGCAGGTAACACTTACATTTTTTTATTCTAAATCTATCACATCACATATTTTATCTCATCTGGAGACTGATGGACAAACTCAGATCATGACCAGTAAAAAGTAGGGACAAGAATTTTAACCTAGCTTCCATATCTGAAGAGTCATAATATATTCAATTAATTTTATTTGTATATCGCTTTTAACAATAGACATTGTCAAAAAGCAGCTTTACTGAAACCTGGGTGTAGACTTAGGTCCCTAATGAGCAAACTAGAGGCAACAATGGCAAGGAAAAATCTTGAGTCAGTGTCTTTGTCTCGAATATTAATTGGAAGGCTGTTCCATAGCTGAGGGCTTCGTAGGAAAAAACTCTGACCCCGGTTGTAGTGTTCATTATTTAACGTACTGATAAAAAATAGCCTGGTGATATTTCTAAGATGAACAAGGCTATCTTAGTAATATTATCTAGAAGAGTGTCAAATGAGAGACTGGATATAATCACACCAAGGTCTTTCATTTCTGCACGCGGTGTAACTGAAAGGTCGTCCAGATTCACTACATAATTACAAAGTTTACATCTAGCTGCCTCTGGCATTAGTAGAAGTACTTCTGTCTTGTTGGAATTACAGTACGAGGAAATTACTCAGCATCCAGTGTCTAATGTCCTTTACACAGTCTTCAACTTTATTCAGCTGGTGTCTGTCATCTGGTTTGGTTGAAACATAAAGCAGTGTGTCCTCTAGGGCTGTAGTCAAGACAGCCATTGTCATGTCCAAGACAAGCCAAACACCAGAACTAACCAAGATTGAGTCAAGACAGAGTCGTAACGGGGTCAAGACTGCGTCAAGATGACAGTATAAAAACAGAGTCATTTACAAATGGAAAAGCATAAAGTTATAACTAATAGCCATAATAACAATATAAAGGTGAGCAATCAGGATCAATTACTAATATGTATTTAAACATCTATTATATGTTTATTACAAATATCAGCTCCAATATGAGATGTTTAATTCTGTTAAATTAGTTTTGGAGCTGCTGTTTTAATAAGTAATTTTTTAACAGAAAAAATCAGTTTTTCTATGTGGGCAGTAGTTTAGTTAGTTGGAGGGGTTTGCATTTCGTAGCTCCTGTGCAACAAGACCTAAAGACTTAAGACAAGACTTAAATCAGGAAGTTGCTGACGTCAATCTTTTCATACTTTTCTTTTTTGGCACACTTTAGTGTTGTTTAGTAAAGTTTCATATTCAGCAATTCAAAATATGAAACTAACCCTGCCACAGTAAAAGAGACACAATGCCACCAGCTTAGCATCAAACCTCTATGAAGCCACACCACACACACAACAAACTCTACTCTGGCTAGTTAATGTGTTCTGTGAAACTAAAACTAGTCCAAATTAAATCCCTAAAATATAATACAAAGGTAGGTCATCTAAGCAAATCAAATGTAAATATTTATTCATAGGTTTTGATTTATTCGGGCCCCTCTTTTACCCAGAGCCCTGCGCTACAGCTCAAGTTAGCCTGTGGATAATTCCGGCCATGCCTCCAGCCCTAATGTCATCAGCAAAAAGATCAACAAATTTTTGGAAAACAATTAACTCCACTTTGTGTCAAGCTGCATCACACCACCATGAAGTGGATTATTGTCCTATAACAGCAAGCCCTGTTGTGTTTTAATCCTTACTTGTCAGAAGTTTGTTTTAACTCATTCTGGGCATTTTTTAAACTTTATTTTCTTGAATAATGTCTGAATATTTAGGGAAGAAATCAGTTAAATAAATTTATTATACAGTATAAAGAAATAAGCAAGAAATTGAAAATTAAAAGCAATAACTGGAATGTGACAAAGACCGATAGAATAAACAGACCTGAAGCCTGGAATTGAAGACAGATGGAAATAGTGTCTCTCCTGAAATCAGACGGTAGATTCTCTCTAATGCTGTATGTGGTAGCAGTTGCAAGGACTAATTCACTAGGTGACAAATACTCTCACAGCAAGACAGATGGTAAGGAAATGCAGGCAGAGGGTAAAAAACGCAGGCTAAATGTACTTTGTTATTCTGAAAATATTTTGGACTAGATGAAGCCAATTCTACAGAGACCTTTTTTCTTTTACTTTAATGGAACATTAAAGGATTTTGTTGTATGAAGCGTAGAGCTGTGTGCCAGACTATTTTTTTAATCCCCCTCCCACTTTCCCCTGAAGATTTTTTTTTTCATGCAGTTATTATTGTTGTACTTGGCTAAATTAAATTTAAATAAAACCCTGGCATTGTGACATAGTGAATTCTACATTCCACACCATGAGCATTATCCAGTCCCAATCAGCTAGTTTAGAGCAGTGCATGTGAGCTCAGTGAGGCTGTTCCAGACTTGTTTTTGGATGCTACTGAGGCCAGAGTTAAATGTGGCAGTTAAACTCCTGGGTCTTTACCAGCCTGAAAATCTTTCAGACACTGCAGTAGACATAGCACCATGCATGTGCATTCTACAGAACTCCTAGTGGGTGAGAAAAGGAGTTAAGGGGACCAATATTGAATGCAAGGCAAGGTGAGCCAGCATGTGTCATCTAGGGTGATTACCCATATATACATGTGTGTGTGTGTGTGTGTGTGTGTGAGAGAGAGAGAGAGAGAGCATGTAACCCCTGTGAAGTCATATTCTGTTATTGCTGTTTCCTCAAGTTGTATGTTATTATTGAAATCACCACATTGTTCACCATGAAATACAGTCAGGTCCATAAGTATTGGGACAGTGACACAATTTTGGTAATTTTGCATCTGTACACCAACACAGTGGATTTGAAATGAAGCAGTCAAGAGGTGATTGAAGTGTAGACTTTCAGCTTTAATTCAAGGGGTTTAACAAAAATATTGCATCAGCTGTTTAGGAATTAGTCTTTTTTTTTTTTTTTTTTTTTTTTTTTTTTTTTAAATATAGAGTCCCTCCATTTTCACAGGCTCAAAAGTAATTGGATAATTGACTGATAAGTAGTTTCATGGCCAGGTGTGGCCTGTTTCCGCATTATGTTATGACAAATTAAGGCCTGGAGTTGATTCCAAGCATTGAATTTGCATTTGGTAGCTATTCATGGGAACTCTCAATATCAGCCAAATGTTGCAAAACTGATAGGATGGTGCTTCACAGTACAGATGGATAATGACCCAAAACATACTGTGAAAAGCAACTCAGCGTGAGGAAGAAAACTTTGAGAGGATCAAAACTCAAAGTGGAATCGATCCGCTTCATGACTGAGGAGGTGGCGTGTGGGTCTGAACAACCTTCAGATTTTAATTTAATTAAAACTAAGCACAGACACAGCAGCACAATAATATTTGTGTAGAGACAGGTCAAAGTGCACACCACCAAAATCCTAAACACAAAAAGTGCATTGTGTATACAGTACTGCACTTCAGGAAAACAGACAGTTATCCTATTCTTGATGCTCTCATGAGGCCTTAAGCAATAGATATGCGAAGACCAACAACTATGGGCTATTTTTTTTAGCAAATGGCAATGAGCCAAAAGAGTTGGCTCTTACTGGTGAGCTGAGCTAATTTAATCCGAGTCACTAAAGAGCCAGAGGAGAAGTAAGTGACTCATTCACCATTGAGGGAGCAAGTGTCTCAGGTGGAAAGGTGACACACAGTAAAAGGTTATTCATCTTACAGGTTAGGCCTTGGGTCTGTATTTATAGGTCTGTATTTATCAGGATGAAAATCAGGTTAAAAAGCAGCTTGATCTTTCACTTTTGTATTTCTTTACCAAGATTCTATTCTCACGCAGTTTTTTCACGCCCTCTCTCTCAATCTCTCTCACACTCTCTCTCTCTCACGCTCTTTTTCACTCTTTTTCTCTCTGTGTTTGTGTGTGTGCATGAACTTAAGCTCATCTATAAGCATTGGATGAACACGCTGATGGGATACTGTGGGCCATATGACCAGGGCTACTGTCAACGTCTGAAAGAATACATTACCACTAACCTGCGGTGGGTGGAAGAGCAAATCAAGACAGCTGCAGAGTCGCCTTACTGGCATCAGGTACACTGGGTTACTTTCCAGCTGTAGTTGTGGTGATTAGTCATAGGCCAGTGACGTGGAGTGTAAGTTCTCTTCAAATGTTACTGCTTATCGGAGGCTCTGGATTATAAGACCCATCCTGTCAAATTCTGTCTGCTTAGAAAAATAAAAACAATATATATTAGAGCTGGAAAATACCACTAATACCACTGATAAAATTTGTTATCCTAGGTTGGCAGTCTTCAAACGATGTATAAAGACCTACCTCTTCCTAAAGTACTTAAATTAGTACTTAGAAAAAAATCTGTGTTGTCTTTGTGCTATTTACTATATTACCTCCCCAAAAGAGTTTTTAGACTAATGGTATTCTTAGTCTGTGACCCAGTGAACCAGTAACAGAATGTATTTATTGATAGAGACTTCAAAGCACTTCTGTAAATCGCTCTGGATAAAGGCGTCTGCCAAATGCCATAAATGTATATGTAAATGATTTCAGTAAGAGGTTAGAGGATTATTTCCTAGTAAACAATCACACATGAACATATGAATTAATAAATGCAGATTAAATAAGAGCAGGTGGTTCAGTGGGTAGCAAATCTAACCAGTGTTGATTCTTTAGAGCAATGTGAGATCAGACTCCCCTGCAATCTGGATCATCAACATGAATTTCGTTAATAGCTATGAAGAAAGTATGTTCTTTATCTCCAAACACTGATGCACACTAATCTTAGGCTTACTTTGAAGTCCAACTGGGGTCAAATTCTAAATAATCTGTTCTTCTTCAGGTCCATTTGTCTCTGCTGCAGCTGAAAGGTTTGGAAGATGGTTATAATGGACAGTGTACATTTCCAGAGCCAGGGGTCTACTTTAACCCCTTAGGATTTCTGTGAGTGGGTTGTAAATTTTCTCTATTCTACTGTGGGGGAATCACTGACACCCCAATCTCAGAAACCTTACAGCAGGGAAATTCATGTAGAGAGAACCACAATGTGTTGCCAGTAAAACACCACTAGGCTAACACATGTTGTGGCTGCTAACGTAAAGCTAAAGTATGTTTCAGTCTAATGAAGCTGAATCTGACTTCACTGTTGAGATCTAGACATGTTGTGTAATTTAACATTAGCTATTCTGATGCAGATTGACACTTGACAGCACAGCATATTAAGAATTGAGTGGTTGAAAGTTTAGACAAATTCTGTTGAAATAGAAATGCATAATTTAAATTTGCTTGTTTCATATACAGTAAAGTTACTAACAAGAAGTCGTTCCAGAATATAAGACACATGCTCTAAAGTCTTAAACCAAATAATCAGTATAGACTCCCTCGCTTTTTTATGTGGTGCATTAATATTCTAGATGTTTTTACTTTCCCTAATGTTAATACTACCATCCAAAACATCATGTCACAGTGCTTTTCTGTCGTGCTCTACTTTAGTGTTTGTTAGTGTTGCTGTAGCTCAGTGCTGTCTTGTTTCCTGAGCTGAAACTTTTGTTACAGTCTCAGTTAATTTTGATTTTATGTATTTTAGTCAATTGGTTAATGTTAGTTTTAGTCTATTTAGTTGACAAATGTGGAGAAATTGTAGTCTTGAGCATAGAAAATGAAAATTGTACAGAATAGTTTCTTGTTAAGATTTCAAACAGAAAATGCATTAATTTCCCATGTTTCAGTTCTGACTGAAATGGTACACCAGCAAGCTTTACAAATGCAATCACCATTAGTGGTCTCCTAAAGCCTTTTTGTCTTATCTGGTGTACACTGGCTTAATTAAATTCCTTCCTGTGCAGATCTTTCAGAGCTGTGCTTAATAATATTACTCTGATGAGGACATTTACAACACTGCATATATAAAAGTAATTAAATATCTCTATATAACTTGGTTGATAACCTGAGCAAACTTTTTTCTGCCTTTCTTGATCTCCTAAAATGCATGAAGATGCAAGAAAATTCCTTCATTCATGAAAATGTCCTTTCATATTGTCTTAGATTTGGTGTACAATTCTGAATTATTATGTAGTTATGGCTGATTTTTTTTTTTTTTAATTACATCACATCTAATGGTAGTGTAATTTTTCAAACATGTTTGATATGTACAGAGGTTCTAGCTTCAGATGCACAAGACTGTCCTTTGTTGTTTGTTTTTTAAATGTTATAGTTTTACTGTTAGAAGTAAGGCTTTATACAAAAGGTTTTTGGTGAAGCAAAGCCATGGGCATATTATAATTGGGGTAATTTAGTGATTAGAAGGTAGACTTCTACTGTGCAGCATTTTCTCTGAAGAAATAAAATGGTCTTGTAGTCTGAAAGCGCAGTCACTGGTGGTCTAATGAATAAATCGTAATGGTCCAATGTTTTTGTTCAAAGAGACCTGCCTTTTGCAGCATTTCACTGTTTTATTTTCAATTCATGGCCCAGACTTTTCCAGATGGGTGGAGACTTGGAGGATTTGGAAGCTGCACTGAACAAATCCAGTCAATCACGTACAGTGGGATCCGGCTCCTGCTCTGCTCTAATCAAACTCTTGCTGGGTAACAAAGAGCTTCTTGTTTCCCATGACACGTGGAACAACTACCAGTCAATGCTTAGGATCATGAAGAAATATGTTTTTTCATTCCATACATCTGTGAAAGGTGATTCTCTGTCTTACTCAGTTAAACATTCTGTTACTGACAGCTCAACTGAGTTTAAACACTTCTTTCACCACTGTTTCTTCAGATCAGACATTGATTCCTGGTAGTACTCAGGCGTTCTCCTCTTACCCTGGCTCCATCTTTTCAGGAGATGATTTCTACATTCTCAGCAGTGGCCTGGTAAGATGCTGTTTGTATTTGCACAGAAATAATGATGCAGATAAGGAAGTGCAGTTTGGCCGGCAGGTCTAACATAATTACACATTTATATATAAACAGATCTCACTTTAGGAAATATTAATACTACTTCCTGTTGAGGAAGAGAAGCACTCAAAGTGTTGATATTGTTCTTTAGGCTGTTGAGGATGAAAATATCTCTTGTGCTATTACTGTACTTTATTGAGAATAAGAATCATTTAACATTATGATGCTGTTTTCCACTGAGGGTGAGTGAGAATTGTTGTGTTTGAAATTATACTCTGTTGAGGATAAGAATTGCTCAGGGTCATAACACTGTACTGAGTGAACTCCACGTCACTGCTTTACAAATGTCTGTTTGCAAACATGGGTTTCATTGGAAGAAAGCACATCTTGACTTTCTTTCCACATTCTGAAGGTTGATGTGAACATTACCTGAAGCGCCTGGCCTGTATCTGCATGATTTTATGCATTGCACTGCTGCCACACAATTGGCTGTTAAGATAATTGCATGAATGAGTAGGTGTACAGATAACATACAGAGGTGTACAGAGTTCCTAATAATGTGCTCAGTGAGCGTATATTTAAAGACAATAAGTGTCTGCCAAAGTGCTGTACAATAAAATAAAGTTATTTCATATGGCATTGAAATAATATACAAATAAAATTAAATAAATCAATAAATGAATGAAACAATAAAAGCATTGAAAGACCAACTGCAGTTGAAAAGACAGGACAGAACAGAAGACTCATTACTATATACTTAAAGGCTCAAATGCCTGGGAGAACAAATATGCTTTTATTGGTTTAAAAAATGTGTATCCTGGGGAGTCTTTATAAAAAAGGTTGTTCTGTGACAGAAAATGCCCAGTCACCTTGAAACCTCGAGGCTGCAGAATAGTTACAAGCAAACAATGTCTTTAGTGCCCACTTTCATTCCAAAAAATGGCTGTTTTCATTCAGAATTAGGTTAATGCACAGCTTGGCTGCACTCTGTGTTGTCTGGCTCGTACCTTGGTCTTCTGAGACTGAAAAATGGAACTGGTTTACATAGAATGTGACATGATACTGTATATATGCCTGTATTTCCTGGGACAGTCCCGTGTGAGAGGATTGTTTTATGGGTCCCGACTTAATCTCAAAAATGGTTTATTTGTCTCATACTTAAGAAGAGTCACTCCACAGTACTGGTCTGTGTTTAATCAGATAAACCCTTTGTAATACAGATAATTGGAGATGATTGGCTAGGTAAAATTTGACATTGTTTTGTTAGCAGACAGAACCCCAAATTGGACAAAATATTTATAAGACTGAGACATCAATGTCTTGTACTATGTGCAAAAGAATGGATGAGTATTCAATATCTAACATAAAGGTAAATTTTATTCTAATTAATGTAGTCATACTTGACCCCAAACAACCCTACTGAACCAAGGAATATCTGTTCACCTTAAGGATGTGGGAACCATTGTGCTAGCTCACAGCATGTGGAATATGTGGAGGAGGTGTTAGCATCAATGACAAGCAAAGCAAAATGCCCTGTTTGTTTTTTAAACACTAATGACAAAACAATTCAATGGTTTGCTGAACAGCAAATCTAAAATTGATTTGGCTTGTCATCTTATACTCTTTTCTGCATAGTCAACAAGAAATTGGAATTAAAGGATACTATTAATGTGAAGTTTGGTTTGTGAACTAAATTAATTGAGACAAAATCCTTGACTTTAAATGCTTGACATTTTTAGTGAGTCTAACTTTTAGTGTGCAGGTTTAGTACAGTAAAATGATTTATTTCTGTCAATAAATATGAGCCTTGTGAAAAGGGGCATCAAATTATACAGTAATACACCAAAAGCATGAGAGTTTTAAAGTTTATCATCATATACAGTCATGGGGAAGAGTAGACCTTCCTTCAGTTCTGTTTTTATTTATTAGGGCCTAAATAACAATTGTGTGGTCCTCACCAACTTCTATAAACAAACCTCAGGTGACAACAACAACAACAAAAAAAACCACAACAGATTAAAATTTTTCCCAAAATTCCCCACATTCAGAAACCAGGTGGGGAAAAAAAGTATACCCTTCCTACACAATCATTAAGAGAGTAATTAGCATTGTTACTAATGAAATGCATAAGATTAGTTAAACATCAAGAAGTGTGACTACCTCTATGTCTACATCATGCCAAGAAGAAAGGATATCAGCCATGACCTCAGAGAAACAATTGTTATATTAACAATTATAGATTAAATATGGATATAAATTTTAAATTTATGAATTTATCCCTAATGAGCACGCCAGAGGCGACAGTGGCAAAGAGACTTGACTGCAAAACTGTAGTCCCAAGCCATCATAGCAAAACTGCTCATATCAATTGAAGTCCAAAGCCATCTTCATGGTTTCTAAGTGGTACCATCCACAATAATCTCATGTATCTTCAGGCTGTCCATGTGGGGCCATCCTCAGCAGCAGCGAGTAGTTTCCAGATGATGAGAACTCCAACCAGAAGTAGGGCATCAGGATGGATCAGGCAGGTCTGGAGAGCAGAAAGGGTCATGATCACTGGCATCTCAGGAGTAGCATGTGTAAAGTGAGAGAGCGTGAGAGAGCATGAGAGAGCGTGAGAGCTAGGTATTCTAATTGTCACATAATGGTTATAGAATATGTACATTGTGTGTATAGTGCAACCAGGGACTCCGGAAAGACTAGCTATGACAGCATTACTAAAAGGGAGAGCCAGAAGGTAACACAGACATGAGGACACCCTGAGATATAAAGCGGCCAGCCACTCCACTGTCAACAAAGCTGAGTGAACGTGTGAGAGTGGCAGGGCAATGGCATCTAAACACCCCAGTTCATCACAACACTCTATACCTGTGAACCCTCAAGATCTGCTCCTTTACTTAAGAAAAACTATTCACAAAAAGCTTGACTGAACAAATATGTTTTCAACCTATACTTAAACACAGAGACTGTGTCTGAGCCCCGAACACTAATTGGAAGGCTGTTCCATAACTGTGGGGCTTTGTAAGAGAAAGCTCTACCCCTGATGTAGCCTTCACTATTCGAGGTACCAACAAATAGCCTGCACCTTTTGATCGTAGTAGGCGTGACGGATCATAAAAAACCAAAAGTTCGCTCAGGTACTCCGGCGCGAGACCATTTAGTGCTTTATAGGTCAATAGTAGTATATTATAATCAATGCGAAATTTGATTGGAAGCCAGTGCAGTGTGGATAAGAGAGAGGTATTGTGGTCATATCTTATGGTTCTAGTAAGGACTCTGGCTGCTGCATTCTGGACTAACTGGAGCTTGTTTATGCACCTACTGGAACATCCAGACAGTAAGGCATTACAATAATCCAACCTAGAGGTAACAAAAGCATGAACTAGTTTTTCTGTGTTGTGTAGTGACATTATATTTCTTATCTTAGCACTATTTCTGAGATGAAAGAAAGCTATTCTAGTAATATAATTGAAATCATGAAAGAGTGGAGTCAGTAATGACACCAGGTCACCTGCTGCACATGATGAAACAGAAAGGCCATCCAGAGTTATTATGCAATCAGAAAGCTTACTTCTATCTGCATGTGGTCCTAGTAGAAGTACTCCTGTCTTGTCAAAATTAAGTAAAAGGATGTTAATAAGCATCCAGGATTTAATGTCCTTTACACATTCATCAACTTTATTAAACTGGTGTCTCTCATCTGGCTTTGCTGAAACATACAGCCATGGGAGCTAATACCATGTTTACAAATAATTTTGCCCAGAGGTAGCATATATAAAGAAAAAAGCAGTGGGCCTAAAACAGAACCTTGTGGAACACCAAACTTTACCTTAGTATGCGTAGAGAAGTCACTATTTACATCTACAAACTGATCAGAGGCCAGTAGTAGGTCATTTACCACTTTAACCAGCGCTGTCTCTGTGCTATGATGAGGTATGAGAATAACTGCTGTGCTACAACCTTTTCTAGGATCTTGGAGATAAAGGGGAGGTTTTGGTCTCTAGTTGGACGGCTGACAGGGGTCGAGGTCAGTTTTTTTAATCAGGAGTTTGATAACTGCTAGTTTAAAAGATTTAGGTACATAGCCAAAGATAAGGGAAGAATTGGTTATTTTTAGAAGAGGTTTGATTGCTTCTGGAATTATCCTTTTGAAGAAACATGTAGGTAAGGGATCTAGTTCACAAGTTGATGATTTTGATGAGGAAATAAGTGAAATTAGTTTTTAATCTCTCAAAGGAGAATAAAACATTCTAATTGCTGATCTGTTTTGGTTATATTCCTTTCTACAGTGTTAGTTATCAAGTTGTCTGGTTTTAAATTTATAGTCTGAATTTTTTGCCTGATATTTTCAATTTTGTCATTAAAAAAATTCATGAAGTCTGAAATCGAAGGGTGGCTAGGAAAAAGCCCTTTCTTTCCAAAAAGAATATGGCAGCATGACTTAGATTTGCAAAATTGCATCTGAACAAACCACAAAGGTTCTGGAACAATATCCTATGCACCATGTTTGGGGAAAACCAAACACAGCGCATCACCACAAGCACCTCATACCAACTGTCAGGCATGATGATGGAGGGCTGATGATTTGGGCTTTTTTTCGCAGCCACAGGACCTGGGAAATTTGCAGTCATTGAGACAACTATTAACTCCACTTTATACCAGAATATTCTTGAGAAAAATGTGAGGCTATCTGTCCAGCAGCTTTAGCTGGGTTGAAATTGAGTCTTGCAACAGGACAATGATCCCAAGCACACCAGCACCAGCAAATCGACATCTGAATGGTTAAAAAAGAAAAGAAATCAAGGTGTTGGAATGGCCAAGTCAAAGTCCAGACCTCAACCCCATTAAGATGCTTTGGTGGGATCTTAAGAGAGCTGTGCATATACAAATGCCCTCAAACATTAATGAACTAAAACAATGTTGTAAAGAAGTGTGGGCCAACATTTCTCCAAAACGATGTGAGAGACTGATAAACTCCTACAGAAACATTTACTTCATGTTATTGTTGCTAAAGGTGGTTCTACATGTTACTGAATTATAGGGTGTACTTATTTTTTCCCACCTGGTTTCTGAATGTTGGTTTACTTTTTGGAAAACATGACTACTTATTGAAAAATGTTGTTTTTTGTTACAATTTGTTACAAGTGTACAATTTTTGTTACAGTTTGTACAATAACAATTGTTATTTAGGCCCTGATGAATAAAAACAGAGAATTGAAGGAGAGTTTACTTTTTTATTTTTCCTGTGACTGTAAGTTGGTATTTTTCTGCCATAGTGCCCACTACTGTAGTGACATCTTTTCATCATGAGTGATGGCCTATAGACGGGTGACAAAAAAAACAACATTGGCCCTGTTGTGCAGTGAAGGATATATTGCTGGCCCTGGTTGAGTCCCCCTGTTCCCTCAGAAGGAAGGGTCACTGCAAATCAATGCAAACTTATTCTGACTGATCACCTTTATCCTATGATGAAACATTTCTATCCTGATGGGAGTGGTCTCATCCAGGATGACTCTACCCCTATCCACAGGACACAAGGGCTTACTGAATAGTTTGATGAGTATGAAATTGATGTAAATCATATGTTATCGCCTTGACAGTTACTAGATCTCAAAATTGATCACATATGTGAGAGTTTGGACTGAGGTGTACTGGTCAGTGCTCTCCACCACCTTTATCAAAACACCATTTAAGGAATATCTTTTTGAAGAACAGCACTTCATCTCTCCAGTACTGTTCCAGAGGCTTATAGAATCAGTGACGATACACCCTGAAGCTGTTTTGGCAGCTTGTTGAGTCCCAACACTTTACTTTGTTTTTTCTTTAATTGGTTACACATCTGTACTTAACTGATAACTATCAGAATTTTAATTGTTAGTTTTGGCAAATTCTGGGCAATAAGTGATAGATGGGTTACACAAAGTAGTTACTGTTCATAACTAAAAGAAAGTGTATACTATTTCTTGGACATAGCAATATTCTCTCTCATTTCAGGTTACACTGGAAACCACAATTGGTAACAGTAACCCTGACTTGTGGAAGTTTGTGAAGCCTCGAGGCTCCGTCATGGAGTGGCTGAGAAACATTGTGGCAAACAGACTTGCTCGATCTGGGAAAGAGTGGGCCGACATTTTCAGTCAGTACAACAGTGGAACGTAAGGATTGCACAAACATACACAGTTTCTCCATCAAGAAGGAATCCCCACATTAATCTAGTTCTTTTGGTAGAGAAATGTTGCATGCCTAATGGCTAAGAAAAGCCTTGAAAGTGCACATTTTGCTGTAATTGTTATTTTTGTCCCTGTTTCCTCTAGCTACAACAACCAATGGATGATAGTTGACTATAAGAGTTTCATTCCTGGCAGACTCAATCTGAAGAAAGGGTTGTTAACCGTGCTTGAGCAAATACCGTAAGTGAATCATAATTTGGATTCATAATTTATCCACTCATGGTACTACTAGATATAGTAATAATCACCTATTATGACAAGTGTAGACAAATGAGCTATGATTGCTGACCCAAACTCACAAAAGAGGTTTTAAAGTCCCCTGAATGAAAGTTTGACTTTTAACTATCATGGTTTTGCTTAATTAGTCTGAACAAAAACGTTTTTTTCTATTTGTTTTTCATTCCATTTGTGAAGCACTTTAATATGCCCAGAGTAAAAATGTGACCTTAATTGCCATAAATTCTAAGAAATCAGGAACTTTAGGCCTATGCTTAGGCCAAAGAAAAAAAGCAATATGAAAAATATTTAGCCTTCAGAGTGTCATAAATCAGAGTGCACTCCTTGATGAGTGTTCATCTTTTCCTTTGGTAAATTTTTCATCATCATCAGGTTGAACCCAAATTTACACTTTATGCTGTCCCTTCTTTCTTCTACCAACTCAGCTATAGGGTCTTTATTTGGGTCCAGTGGGGCATGTGTTTTAATAGAGAGTATTAAGATGTAATTATTTAAACAGGCTAAATGTTGAACACACCCCTTAAGATTAATATAGAGCAGCTATAACTGGATGTCATCTGTGGAAGTGGCATTAAATCTGTTATTATTGAGACTGTAGTTTATTAAAATGTGGGTTATTTCTTTCTTATGGACCTTGTACTATAACTATGAAGTTTAATCATTTTTTTATTATTATTATTATTATGTAAACATAAGATTTAACACAAGTATGATTGTGCTTTGCTCTCTATTGACTTACAGAAATAAGCTGTGGTTTACCAATTTACACTTATGCAACTGTCATAGTTTTTGGTTAAGATTTACGTCTAGGATTAACTCCTACTCCTTGCCAAGTGTTGCTCTTAGAACTGTTAACACATTTTTACTCCCAGCCTTTAACTGCATTTTTTTTGGATAAAATAGACAAAAAATATTTTTAGGAATACTTCTAAGCTTTTTATTCATACTGGCACTGGAGTTGAACATTTCATAACAGTATTTCCTTCATACTTAATATCTTTATTTTCCAGAGGGATGATCCAATCTGCAGATAAAACTGAAGAACTGTATAACACTAGCTACTGGGCCAGCTACAATATTCCGTAAGCACTAGAGCTCAACATACAATATATTTCTGTAATTATTTATTCTTTCAATTTGATTCATTAGGGGGCCAAGCACCAAAGGTGCATAGGCACCCTATTGCCATTCTTTGTTTTCTTCTTCTTCTTCTGGCTAGGGTGTCTGTGGGAACCCATAGAACCATCTGGTAAAAAGTTCTGAAATTTGGCACACTGGTCTAAGGAGCATTCTGACCAAATTTGGGCCAAGTGCTGCCAATGCTCTAGCGCCACCATCAGGTCAAATTTGGGCCTAATTTGGAAGTACATTTATGGTCATAACTTTTGAACCGTATGTCCAAAATTTAAAAGCCCTGGATTCCCTCAGTCGAGACGAATTCAGTGCACCCTATGATGTCAATTTCCGCCTAATTAGATCAAAAACAGTTTTTTTGCTACTCCTCCTACAAATTTTGTCCAATTATCAGCAAATTTGGTGCCCATCATCTAAAGAGTAAGTCTCACAAAAGTTACCGTAATGGGCCAGCGAAGCTGAGGGCGAAGCTGCCAAACAGGAAGTGAGGCTGTATCTCAGCAACGAATTTGCGCACTGACACAAAACTTAGTAGGCGTCTTCAGGACCATGACCTGAGGTTATGCAACAAATTTCGTGCCAGCGCCACCTACTGGTCAAAAGTAACAATAAGATGCTAAAAAATGCTTATATCTAACTGCCATTTTTGCTACTCTTCCTCCAAATTTTGTCCAATCTTCACCAAATTTGGCTCGCATCATCTGTCTAAACAATGCTGCAGCAATGCCACCCTGCTGCCCATTTGTTCATCTAGACCTTTCCTCCTACAGAGAATTCCACCACTGTCTGTGGTCAAAACATACACATCATGAGTGAAACTACAAATCACTCTTGAACTCCTTTGCCTAAAGTTATGGCTCTGCTTTCCTGTGATTGCTTAGGCAACAATTGTAGCAGGTCTGTGAATGTGTGGCTCACCGAGTCTGGGTGCTTGGCCCACGAAAATGCAGCTTGCAGCTTTAATTGATTTTATTTTCCTTATGCTTTCCTTGGTGAGGGTAGCCGTCAGCTCAGACTTCTCTATGCTCAGCCACAGATTCCATCCAGTCATTCCCAAGCCACTTGGGCGATATCTCTCTAGCAGGTCCTAGAGCTGACCAGAGCATGCTTGTTAGATGCCCAAACCATGTTGGTTTTCGAGACTATTTTGCAAAGTTACTCAACAGAACAAATAAAAATATTTTCCCCATTGATGAAAGTATAGCTTTGCAAGGACAAAGTTTTACAAATAACTTCTGTAGCATGGTTTTGGCTTTTATTGCACTTCTCTCAAAATGCTATGTACAGCTGAGGAATGACAGTGTCAGAAAAATATTTGAGTCTCAAGGATCACCTGTTTTAGAAGTTGCTTAACACCCTAGTTTTCGAACATTTAGATAGATATTATATCTTTTGCCAGGTAAAATGTCATGGCATCCCTGATGTCTTTAGTGCTTACTTGTTTTCACATACAGTCAGGTCCATAAATATTGGGACAGTGACACAGTTTTGGTAATTTTGCCTCTGTACACCACCACAGTGGATTTGAAATGAAGCAGTCAAGATGTGACTGAAGCGTAGACTTTCAGCTTTAATTCAAGGGGTTTAACAAAAATATTGCATTAACCGTTTAGGAATTACAGCCATTTTTTACAGAGTTC
>CM040458.1:2274552-2292083 GCA_022758105.1 Pangasianodon gigas
GAGGAACTCTGTAAAAAATGGCTGTAATTCCTAAACGGTTAATGCAATATTTTTGTTAAACCCCTTGAATTAAAGCTGAAAGTCTACGCTTCAGTCACATCTTGACTGCTTCATTTCAAATCCACTGTGGTGGTGTACAGAGGCAAAATTACCAAAACTGTGTCACTGTCCCAATATTTATGGACCTGACTGTATGGAGTATTTTTTCGCATTTGTTTTCTTCAGAGCTGTTTCTGGCTGCAGTGCTGTTTGTGTACTCTCTGTGTTATCTGGACTTCAGCACACTCTTTGGGATGCTTTCTTGGTGGTTCTCAATCAGCCAATCTTGCATATCCATTGTTTTCACGTAACAAAACGAGTGTACTTTGCTCCCATACACAAACACCACATCTCTGTGTAAAGACCACCACACTGTGTGTGTGTGTGTGTGTGTGTGTGTGTGCGCGCGCAAGAGAGTGCGAGAGAGTGTGGGGGTGTGTGAGTGTGTGAGTGTGTGAGTAGAGATGGAAAAAGTAATGATGTATGTATGTGTGTTTCACGTGTACTGCATGTCACTTTACAGGTATTTCTAGATGTAGAGACACTGAAGCAAAGACAGAGTTTAGTGTGCTTGTGTTGTTTTAGGTATTTTGATGAGGTGTTTAATGCGAGTGGCGGTCCAGATCTGGTGAAGAAGTATGGCTCGTGGTTCTCCTTTAGTGACAATCCAAGAGCTCAAATATTCCGCCGCAACCAATCCCTCGTTACTGACATGGAGTCCATGGTACGCTTAATGAGGTATAAACCTGCACAGATATCAAATCACGTCTGATTTCATAGGAGGTGAAACTAAAATATCCCTAATCCATCAGCTTCAGACTGATTTTCTGAATTAGCCTTGTGTTTAATTTCTCCCATTTTTCTTTCCCGTGGCGCAGGTACAATAACTTTAAGAATGATCCTTTGTCGGAGTGTGATGGCTGCAATCCAGCCCAAAATGGCGAGAATGCAATCTCCGCGCGATCTGATCTGAATCCAGCCAATGGCACATACCCTTTTGGAGCTCTTAGACAGAGGCCTCATGGTGGAACGGACATGAAGGCAAGAAATCCATTACTGTTTAAAAAATGTCATATTAAGGCAAAAAAGGATGTTTTTATAGGTTTGACAGCCAGTGAACCCTGAAGGTCCCTTCAAGTAAAGAATGTTTTGGTCTTATTCAGAACTCTGTAGTCATGCAAAGATCTTGTGAATTTTATGTCAGGGTTGTGCAACTAACTATTTTTAAACAGCAATATCTGAGGGAAGTTCCTTAGTATATGTGATATGACAGCTTTTCACACTAACAATTAAATATGTCTAAGCATTCTGAAAAATTAATTCTGCCTCTTCCTCTTTGTGTCTCTTTTTTTGCAGATGACATCCTATGGCTTATTCAGGCAATATGAGCTGTTAGCAGTTAGTGGTCCAACATGGGACCAGGTGCCTGTTTTTGAATGGAGCACATCTCCTTACAGCAGTTTAATGCACATAGGCCACCCAGACCGCTGGGATTTCCCTATTGTACATGTCAGATGGTCAGAATAAAAGATATATTGTATGTCATCAACCAACCTCAGATTTGTTTGCTCTTCTCAAGGAGGTCAGTACCCCCCAACAAAAAAAAATGTTTGAACACATTGTTTAGTTTCTATCATTATCAGGTGGAAAAAATTATATATATGAGATACATACACAAAATACCTCTGGACAACTGCTCAATTAGATGAGAAATGGCATGCAGTGAAATGTTGCTTTAAAGTTACTGGGAGTCCTAATGTGCTATATCTACATTATCACATTACAATTATTACAATTCAAAACATGCATTCAGTAACTTGGTTTTCTATAACCAGAAAACCAAGTTTTGTTCAGACTGACACAAACATGTTTCTAAACTTTACTGGCTCCATAAGCCATCTTTGCAGGCATCAATTGGAGTTTTATAAAAAGTATTTCAAGGGAAAAAATTTATTTGCACAATGTGATCTGTGGAGTGTTTGAAATGTACCTAATTTTGAATAAACAGCAAATTTATATAAGTATATATCCACTCTTTTGTTAGAAAAAATGTTCTCGGGCAAGCATAGGTCCAAGACATTGTCCTTGTGAGAGCGAACGATTATATGCCTTTTTCAGTCTGAGATTAGTATAGGTAACATGACAAAGGTGTGTAAATTAGTGAAGGTGATGTCCAATACCATAATATGCTCTGATCCCATTCCAATGTAGCATGGTGATGTAGCTTACACCACTATGCTTATGCTGGATGTCTTAAAGAGCTGGATGTTCAAGTGGTGCTCTGAAAACAGTGTGAGCTTTTGAAGGCAAGTCTTTTTTACTTTTGAAGGCAAGTCTCGCCTTTTAGGACTGGGCTGGTTTCACACTGAAGTTGCTGCTCTCATTCCCTGTATAGGACAGGCCTAGATAATCTGTGACAATTCAGAGCCAGGACCCAGGCAGCAAACCAAGCTAAACCAAGTGTCTGGTAGCTGCCTTGAGGCATCTCTCAGGTTCCACCGTGTTGAGACTGTGTTTCTTTCCTGAGCTAAGAAATAGAAATTCTCAGAAAGTTTGTATCAGTAATCTAATTAACATAAAATTAGATCATATCAAATGTCAGCACCTTTAACCTTCATGCTGTTAAATGGTACATCTAATGTTTTAAAAACCAAGGCAAAGGCTGTCCGCACACTGAATGAAAACCAGACCACAAAGGCCTATCAAAATATATATTTATTATTTTAGACTTGTATAGTGAAAAAAGCGCAAAGATCAGTGAGTTAAAACAGACCAATTGTTTCAGCCCATAGCTTTCTTCAGTGCTCAGCTACAAACAACAAACAACAGTTCATCCCTTTTACAGACACATAATGAAGATTGAGACCAGCTGAGCTTGATCAAGAGGAACTGCTATTTAAAGACCTCAGTTCCAGAAAATATAGTATAGAAATACATCACAAAAACTACACCAAAAAAATCACAGAAAAAGAAAAGAAAACATGAAAAATCCACCTCTTCATTCAAGCCATTAGGGGTTAAAGAGTTTAGCTCAAAAATCCAAAAAGCCTCTCTTTGCAATAAGAGAAAACATATAAAAATACAATATAAAGGATATAAAAGATAGATGGCAGAAAAAGTATGAACAATATGTGGAATAAAATGCAGATATGTGCAGTTGACTATATATCACTATCTTTATCACTATCTGGCCTTGGTCCAGCACCGCTCGCTGTAGATAGACTGCAGGTCAGGGAGCTCAGTGAGGATGGTGCGCTCAGCAGATCACACCACCCTCTGGAGAACCCCGCTATCCTGCTTGGTGCAAATCAGGTTGTGATGCTTCCTGTCAGGATGTCCCGTCAGGTGCTGTCGTAGAAGTCCCTTAAGCATCTAAGGTGGTAAAGACAGGTGTGTTAAAGTGTTAATGTGACAGGCCCATGACAGGTCCTAATCATGCAGTTATCTAATCAGCCAATAATGTGGCAGTAGTGCAATGCAAAACATCATGCAGACACAGGTCACAAGCTTCAGTTAATGTTCACATCAAAGATCAGAATGAGGCAAATCTCAGTCACTTTAACCGTGGCTTGGTTTTGTTACCAAATGGACTGGTTTAAGTATTTCAGAAACTGCAGATCTCCTGGGATTTTCATACATAACAGTCTCTAGAGTTTACACAGAATGGTACAAAAAACATCCTGTGTGCAGAGGGTCTGCAGGCTGAAATACCTTGTTGATAAGAGAGCTCAGAGGAGAATGACCAGGCTGATTTGAGCTGACAGGAAGTCTACTAGGCACTCTTTACAACTGTGGTGAGCAGAAAAGCATCTCAGAATGCACAACCCATCAGACCTTGAAGTGGATGGGCTACAACAGCAAGGGTCCACATCAGGTTCCACTCCTGTAAGACAAGAACAAGAATCTGAGGCTATCATGGACACAGACTCACTGAAACTAGAGAGTTGAAGACTGGAAAAAGACCAGGTGATTTTTTTTTATCCTCAACTGTCCAGTTTTGGTGAGTTTGTGCACATGATAGCCTCAAATTGCTGTTCTTGGCTGACACGAGTGGAACCCAATGGGGTCAACTGTCAACGCCGGTTGTAAATACTGATCATTTAGTTACTATATCCTTCCTGGTAGTTTGAACCAATCTGGCCATTCCCTCTGTCCTCTCTTATCAACAAGGCATTTCCACCCACAGTACTGTCACTCACTCAGTTTTTTTATTTTTTGCACCATTCTGTGTAAACTCTAGAGACTGTTGTGTGTGAAAATCCCAGGAGCAGTTTATGAAATACTCAAACCAGCCTGTCTGGTACTAAAAACCATGCCACAATCATAAAGCTCTTGACCTGTATCTGCATAATTTTATGCATTGCACTGCTGCCACATGATTGGCTGATTAGATAACTGCATGAATGTGCAGTTATACAGGTGTATAGTCACCTGTATAACACTCAGTGGATGGTGAGTGTATATAAAGTATCTTCTGGCTTTAGTGGTTGTTAAACAGTTTTATGTCCTTTCCTGGAATTGGAAAGGCCACCATGGCAACTGGCAAAGATCAAAAATGTATTGCAAGACATCTCATTCTATGCCATCTTCCACCAGATATATGTAGAATGGTGGACCTTGGGTGACCTACTTATATGCGGTGGGAAGATATGTAGCTCGAAATTTACTCCACAGGGTGTTACTTCTCACCCTGAGAAGTATATTTCAAGCTACAGCTCCTTTCAGAGAGTGCAGGACAGTTTTGATCTTTGCCAGTTCTCATGCTGTCCTTTCCAATTCCATTAGATGTCCCAGAACACTCCTACCTGTCCCTGTGTCCAAGCAGCACAAAGCTCATTGGAAAGCCACACCATCTGCCTCATTCCTTTACTGGCCTGCCCTTGGCCCCACCAGTGACCTAAAAAAGCAGTCTTCTTCTTAACATCTACCGGCCGCTCTTTCCACTTCCACCTGTAGCCTCGCAGATTAAACCGAAAATGTCCTTGACCTAGATTCCCCCCTGGAGACCTAAGTCTTTAGGGGCAACTTCAATCTCTTGAGCTTCAGCAACCTTAGGTACTCCACACAGCCATTCATACATGACATAAGGCTTAATGACATAAAGTAACACAGTAGTGAGACTTTTAGGGACACAGTCTGGAACATTTCTTTCTAGCCCAGACTGTCGAGAGTTGTGTCAGGTGAAGGTTCAGAGTGAAACAAAGTTCTGTAACGTTGCATGGCACCAATATATTATATATTGTTGTAATTGCTGATGAGCTTTTCATTGTTCTTCAGAAGCACAAAAGAGGAAGAGAGTAGCTTAAATCTCTATGAATTGCTGTGCTACCTGTATTTCCTTTTTTACTTTTGTTAAACAACTTGTTACATTTGTTAAATAGCTTGTTATTAAAATATCAAGTATAAAAGTATATAAAGTATATCAATATTTTCATTAAACACAAGTGTAGCCTATAAGAAAATACAAAATAACAATAACCTAAACAATTAAAAGGGGACAAAAACAACTGTCAGTATTAAGCCATTGTTTCAGAAATCATTAAGGAAGGATTATTTTCTCCACTATACAACTAATTAATGTGACTTGGCCAAAATAAATAAATAAATCTGAGAATTACAATAGTTAGTAAATCAACATTTGTCATCATAGTAACTTCCATTTTGCAGGTAAAGTTTGACTGCACCGCCATCTGCTGCCACGAGCGCAGAAACTGGGGCGCGCCGCCAATTTGCGTCATCAACCTGCGACGAAGAACGTGCAGGCGAGTTGAGTTTCTTTGAAAAGTTATTGTTCCCACCCACATTTTGACAAATCCCGCCTTCTGCATTCAGGGTTGGCCAATGCTTCATTCCGTCTCGGTGCTCGGATCAATCCGTTCACGGTGTATGAAATTTCTGACCAATCCTTGTGAAGGAGGCGAGGTTTGTAGGAATACGGGTGGGAATAATGAAGGCGACGCAGATGTGTTCCACGTGAAAAAGTATCAACCATGGCACCAGCACCACAGGAGCCAGAGATTGCCCTCGCTCAAAGACTAGCATCAAACGACAAACCTGTTAGGACTAAAGCCTTAAAGACGCTCAGGAAGTACATTAATCTCCGATCTCAAAGAATCGAAGGTAAATTAGAGGTGGAGTGTTTGTTTAAACAGCAGCGTTAGCAGCATGTGGGGAACGTGGTGCTTTTAGCTTCATGCTAACTGATCAAACCTGGGCACATCAAAAAAAAAAAAAAAATTCAGCTTCAGTTTGTTTAATGGATGTGAAGATAAGATTGTGTCCGCATGGATAATCTAATACAGTCGACGTTCAGTTGCTGGTCTGTTTATTTGGTTAATTTAGCTAACGCGCCTAACCGTGAAAACTTTCTTATCGTTTATCTTTTTACAATTTAAGGGGGTTTTACGAGTGAAGACTTGCTGAAGATATGGAAGGGGCTTTTCTACTGCCTGTGGATGCAGGACAAGCCTCTTTTGCAGGTAAACATGTTTTCCTACTCCACATTGCCATGTTTCATCCTCAGGTGAAGGCGGAGGAGAATGAACGCGTCTGTCTGTAGGTGGCGCTGCTGCTCAGGGCTGTGTGAGGAACCAGAGTGGGTTTGCACAGTTTGGTGATCACAGTTTGGTGATTATTTATTTATTTATTTATTTATTTGTTTATTAAGGAACAGAACGTTATACTTTATACACTGTATGTCCAAAGGTTTGTGAACACCTGACCATCACACTCACACAGTATTGGAGCCAATTCTTTAGTTTTTGCTATACACTACACATTTGGGTTTGAGATCAAAAGATGAATATGAGAAGATAGATCAGAATTTCAGCTTTCATTTCCTGATATTTACATACAGACAACAACTTAGACACATGGCACCTGTAGTGACAGACCCTCCAATTTTTAGATGAGCAAAAGTCTAAAACCTTCCACTTTTCTGTCCTGATGAGGCTCTCTGTTGCGATGGCAGTGTGTTTTGGGTCATTTGGGGCATTGTCTTGCTGTAACAAACAGCAAGTCAGGTGTCCACTTACTTTTGGCAATCTCTGCAGAAAAATCCTGCTTGGTCTGATCAGCTGCCAAAACACAAGCCAAACTGAACTGGTAGGCCATCTTTACCAGATGCTGGTAGAAAGATCAGTAACGATACACCTTATATATTTTAAGAAAGTATCACAATACCAAGGTAACTTGAAACACGTAATGATAATGAAATGTGTATTGATCGAATTATTCATGTAGCAAGGAAGCTGAAAAATAACTTATCGACTGGTAATAATTTCTACTAGCCAGTCTACCTACCAGGGTGTTGAAGGGAGGGACCAGGAGAACCTGGAGGAAACCTATGTGAACACAAGAAGAACATGCGAAATGCCACACAGACAGTAAACTGAGCTCAGGATCGAATCGGTGACTCTGTGAGGCAGGAACACTCCTGCTGTGCCACCACGCCGACACTTTTTAAAACCAGCAGCTCCTGAATAGTTGAACTCTTTTTCACAATTTGACTAAATGCTTTGTTCGTATTGACCACGTATTGAACAAACACTGATACAGAATCAGTGTTTAGGGAAGTTTTTATGGATTAACTTGTCATTTAACAGCACACATTCGAAATATGAATGGTGTGTTCTCCTGGAGGTGTTCTGCACGAGCAGAATGGGCGGACATAGGCACACACACGAAAAACCCTGGTAAAACAATGAGATTAGTAAAAGATTTGTGCTGGTTGTTGTTGACGTGTGAAAATGCAGTTAAATCCAGTAGGGTGGTGGTTAGTTTTTAAACGCTACATGGCTAATTTATTGAAATGATAAGAAAAAAATTATAATGAACTTCAGTGTGCCTTTGCACAGATTCTACAAGCCTTTGGAACTGTGCTGGAGGGATGGACACCATTTTCCCAAAAGATTTTCCCTAAGCAGCTAAGATGACTGAATAGTGATAAGGTACCTTTTAATGCTTAACCATTTGACTTGGCCATTGCAGAATGTTCCACTTCTTTGCCTTGTCCGTCCAGCAGAGATTCTCTTCAGTGTGATATCTCAACAGTGAGTGGTTGAATGTTGTAGGATTTGTATGGAGTTATCATTGTAACCAGTAGATGAACTGATAAAAATTTTTGGAATTGATCCAAACAGAGTCAAGGTCACAATAAGGTCAAATGTCTGAAATAGTTTTTCTTCAATAGCTTCCTTCCTGTTTGAAGTATATTTTAAGTGAATTTAAGGCATACAAATTAGTAACAGGAAGGATTGGACTTGACGGCTGTTGACAAGTTGTACTTGTAATTTATTGCACTTATCTCTGCGTTCTGTGTCCAGGTGGGAAATGGCAGCTCAGTTAGTTGTGACGATGATAATCTATTTTCAGAAGTCACTTAAAACTCTTGATCTGTACAATTCAGTTGGTAGGTGTGATGTGATCATGCATTTCTGGTGAATGTCAGACAGCAGTAGGAGTGGTGATGGCACAAATTTGTTATTTTAATAATTTAAGGCACAGTCTACCATCAGACAATCTTTCCATATTGTATCGTCTCATGATTACTGATCTCTTTCAAGCGCTTACTTGTTTTCTCATAAGAAGTGTCTTTTTCAAACCCATTTGTTCACTTCAGTGCTGTTTCTGGCTGAGGTGTTACACTCACATGTGACCCCTGTGTTATCTGGATTTCAGCACACTCTTTGGCGTGTTTTCTTGGTGGAAACAAATTTATGTTTCCTCTATGTGCCAATGTTGCCTGTGCATATTTTGCAACAGCTATTGTTTGCGCCATATGCGTTGTGTAAAATCCAGTTCCATATAACTGATGTTGAATTTTTTTGGCCCCAACTAGAAGTTGAGTTACAGAAACTCACCCGTCACGTAGACGGACAGGGTCATAAAATTCCGTCAGTGTATATATATATATATTTTTTTAACAATTGAGACCTTTCAACACATTTCTCCAGACAATAGATGTTTGATCTATCTGTTCACATTGAGAGGTGGTAGCCCTGTAGCCAGTGGTTTTTGAGTTTTTTATATTTTTTGAAATTCTGGCTACAGACATATGCCCTTCTTTTAAAATGCTCACCCTCATCCCAGCACAAGTGGCACGAAGCCACTGAAATGAGTAAAAGCTGAATTACAGATGTTTGCATGAATTATTTGTGCATTTAGGGATGCTGCAGTGATTGCAAGCTGTATTTGTTTCCAATGATCTCACCTGAAGTTTTGAAGTTATGCTGTTAGGTTCCAAGCAAAATGAGGAGGAAGCATAAAGTTAAGGAACTGCTTACTTTTGGCTATTATTGGATTGTTTGTGTGTCTGTCAGGGAGAGCATAAAGCGAGCATAAAGTATGTCTGATCCATAAAACAACTTGTCTGAGCATTTCACCAATACCAACAAAGTGTGTGTTTGTGTTTGGTTTCATAGTACACTTGATCTCTGTGTAAAGACACCTTGTGGAGACATTTTATTTGTTCAGGATCTAAAATCATCATTTCATCCACCTCTGCCCAAAAGAACCGAATTTTGTGGGTGGATTAATTCGACATAGTTTTGTTTTGTTTCAAACCACGGACTCAGATCAGATGAAACATTTTGGTTTTGAGCTTGAAAAACCACATGCTATCATGCTATCGTTTCCACATCTTTTAATATATATATATATATATATATATATATATATATATATATATATATATATATATATATATATATATATATATATATATTTAATATAAAATCTAAACATAAATAATTTATAAAATAAATAAAAATAAATAAACTATGATGCTCAAACATGTAGGCCTGTGCATTGTGTACAACAACAATCATATGTAGAGGGACTCAGGCTTTAGTTACTTTTATTCATGCAAGTTTGCTAAGATGTCGCAAAAGTCAGGTGCACACAAAAAATAAAGAAAACAGAAAAAGTAAGAAATGCAGGCTAACTCAAGGGAGTATATAAACAATGTTGCAAAGCATATTAGAATGAGTTATAGTTTCTCTGTGTGTGTGTCCGTGTCCTTAACCTTTGCATATCATGTCTGGTTCATACAATATTGTTAAAGTGATAATACTTGTCTTTGGTCTCAGGAGGAAATTTCACACAGAATCTCTGGCCTGATTCATAGTTTCCACACCACTGACAACCGTAAGTACTTTTAGCATTGTGTATTATAAGCCTGCCTGTGTTTTTAAAAGAAATAAATGGCATTGCAGCAATTAGATAAACTAAAATAAATGAAGGAGTAAACAGAATATTCTGTATGCTGCTGAGGATGGCCCCATATGGACAGCCTGAAGATACATTAGATTACTGTGGATGGTACCACTTAGAAACCATGAAGATGGCTTTGGACTGCAATTGTTATACAGTTTTGCAGTCAAGTCTCCATCAGTGAACAGTTTGATAACTTCAACAAAACAGAAAACTGTAATGAATTTTCTGGTTACACAATTGCACTAGTTGACCAAGTAGTACTCAGTTATTGAAGGGAATTATTTATAATTGCACTGATGGTCACCCAGACGATGGTACTATTGCAGCTATTAATTTTAGCATTGAACTGTTTCTCCAAATGTAGAGCTGCTGTATTTTGCAACATTTCTCCAGACTGTAAAGAGAGAATGGAACGGCATCGACAGACTTCGCATGGACAAATTTTTCCAGGTTAGTACTAAAATGATAGACTCACACCCAAACCAAGTTTTTGTTATCCACAGCAGAATCAGGGGGGTTCAAGTGTAATTTTTTTTTTAAAGGTCCAGTTACATAAAATGCTTTGCTTCAAAGGCCCGGTTAAGCAACTGACATGAGGGAATGGCTACAGCAGTTACATTTTAAAGGAGAAATCCGCCCTGAATAACTTGTGTATTAATATTTCTAATTAACCTGTAGTCTTCAGTGGTGTCCAAGATTGTGGTTTGTAATAAAATTCTGAGTTAAATTTAGTTTAAACTTCTTTCATTGACATGGTGGTCTATTTTCACTGTAGTTAATGGTTTCCACAAAGCCGTTTTGCTACCTGCAGATGTTGGCAGTCAGACAGTAGAAAAAAACAGTGAGGCAGACAGCAAAGAAATGCAGGCAGCTGCCCACTATGTAATGTATATGTGCTGGGAAAAGTTTTTTTCCCTGTTGCTTTAATGGAATGTTTTCACTTTTAAATCACTTTGTATAAAGTACTGCATCAATAAGATTTTGATTTAACAATTGAAAAGATGACTAGTCCACTACTTTTTTGAATTAAAGGTTGACTAGGTCAGGGCTCTGTGCAGGACACTCGAGTTCTTCCACTCCAACCTTAACACACCATGTCTTCATGGAGCTCGCTTTGTGCACAGGGGCATTGTCATGCTGGAACAGGTTTGAGTCTCTTAGTGCAAGTGAAGGGAAATTGTAATGCTACAGCATACAAAGACATTCTATATAATTGTGTGCTTCACGCTTTGTGGCAACAAATATTTGTGACATGCAAATGTCAGATGGTAGAGTTTTAAGAACTCACATGGGCCTATATGCTAAGAATATAGATGTGCAGGCCTTGAGTTTGACACATGTGCCCTAATGTGACCAGTGCAGCAGTGCTTTAATCCTTTACTCTGTCCAGCTCTCACCTCCTTATCTGTAAACTTTGCTCAAACAGATCAGCTTGCAAAGCTTTACCTTTCATGCTAATACCGCAATCAACCCCATTGTGCTAGTCATCTCGTAGACATCTAACTAGCCGAGTGGAATCTCTTCTTTAACTCAGCGCAACTGCGTCATATACAGTGGATTTCTCTTTACTATGAAGTAAAATGGTGAATGAGAAAAGAAGCTCTTGCTCTTTTGTTTTTAGGAGCTGATCATTATTGCTTGTGTATGAGATTGTTAAAAAATATTCTTACCTCACCATTGTAACTGCACTAGCAACGTCCCCTGGGACATTAGCAGAACACAATCGTTAACTTCTCACGAGAATACTGAAAATACAGGATCAACCGACAAATTAGCACCAGAATCTCTGAGCACATAAAAATATTTCAAAGGAAACATATTTAATGTTTCAGGGTGGAGTTTTCCTTTAATGATTGACCAGTAGCAATTTATAGCTGTGTCTATAAATAAGACAATTACATGCTTATGTTTTGTTTTCTAGTGGTACTTCACATTACCACTGCGGTGTGTGACACGTGTTTTGAAATTGACTTGGGAGAATAAATGCTTACTTCTCTATTCATTCTTTAAACATTCTGTTTTTGCCATTGATTTTTTTTTTTTTAATAAACATGCCATTACCTCAGTATGCTTGTCAGACCAGAGAGGCTAATTAAAATGAACAATTTATCAAAGTCTGTGAACTCTCCCAGTTCTGAACTAATGTCTGTAGCACTTTAGCTAGGTACTGGTCTGATGAGATGCCTTCAGCTGAATAATTTACAAAGTGTATGTGATTGGATAAACTGCAACAGAGGATCTGTTACAGAAGCTTAGAAAACTAGAGTTGCTTTGAAGGTTTTTTTTTTTTTTATGTTTATTGATTCTGCTATGATATTTCTTCAAGTACTTGGTTTGCTCCTCTTAAATACTTTGCTGGGTCCGGATCCAGAACGCAGTCCACTAGTTCAAGACCCCCGCACTAGATTATAACTTGCTTTTGTGCTGGAAATGTAATTTGTAGCCCGTGTATGGCTGTTAATTGAAGTGCAGTTTGAATTCTTTGCTGTTGTTTATCAGCACTAATAAAATCGCCTAAAATAAAAATGTCCTGAATCAGTTTTTGTTTTAAATATGGAAATGATGACTGGCAAAGATCACTGGTTGAAAACAAGTCATGCAGTCCCTCATTTTAAATTAACATCACAACTAAAATCACAAAATGGATGTACACTCTCAGACAAAAGTAATTGTACACAAACTGTACTTTTCCTTGTCTCCATGGTGGTACCCTCAATCAAAGCTACATCTATTGTACCTTTAATGTGTATGTACAATACATTTAATTAATAAAATTATTTAAGGTACATAATGCTAATTACTTTTTAGGGTAAAGATTTAAATGTACACTGCATGCACATTTCTAGGTAAAAGATACACAAAAAAGGTACAGAAGTTGTACACGTTAAGGGAATCACTCCATGGATTAGGTCGCTACCTTTTTTTCTGAGAGTGTAGATGAATTAAATTTTTTTTTAAGTAATCTAAAATTTATGTTATGTAATTTCTGTCTCCCCTTTTTCGGAAAGCTGGTTCGCTTCATGTTCAGACAAGCTTTTGAGGTTCTCAGGAGGAGGGAGTGGGAGTCCAGGTATCACTTATTACATTTGTGTGCACTGATTGGCCATTTTTTTGAGATTGTGCTTTAAGAGTCTGAGATTCTTTCAGCATTTAAATTTTTTCTTTGTCACTGTCTCTCTCACTTTCTCCCTCTCTGTATCTCTCTACCTGTCGATCGCTTGCTGTGTCTCCTTGTCCGTCTCTTTTGTTGTCGTGCTGCTTCCTCTTTCTTTCTTTCTTTCTTTCTTTCTCTTTTTAGTGTGGTAAATCAGTTTTTACAGGTCTTCACAGAACAGCTTTTGCAGAACACTGACTGTGTCCCTAAAGGACTGATGCTGCACATTCTGGACCTCTACATGGCCGAGTTGGCTCAGGTCGGCTCTGCTGAGGTAAGGCCTGTTGAGGGGTGTTTTTTGCATTTTAATTTTTATTTGATGTTGTTTATTATGTTACACTAATGTACCTTCTGTCGATATGAGTGTTATGCTGAACTCATCTTTAAGTTGTTTCCCCGCTCAAGCTTCAGACACGTGGTCACTTGATGCTCAAATCAGCAACAAATCTATTTTTAATTGTTTACACCTTTTTATTATTTGAAAATTCAGGAATACATCGTAATGCTTTGTGTGCCTTTTGAAAATTGTCAGTTATAATCTGTTTTAATGGCCAATGTACTTAAGAAATGTACTTAAACCGCCAGAAAATGATGATAAAATATATTTTCATAATGTTTGTAAATGATGGAGTACTTGTAATGTCTGGCTACTGCAATTAATAAGAACCTCAAACAGTGACTTTTAAAAAGTTTTATCTGACATTACTTAGCTGTTCCTCTTCTGCAGCTGACAGCAGAACAGAACCTGACTTTCATCGACCCCTTTTGCAAAACCATGGCCAAGACCAAAGAGTGAGTTTCTTGAATGCTCTGTGCATTTCAATACCTACCAATATCAAACTTAAGAAACCTCATGGAAGCAAAACACACATTTTAATCCTGGGCTCAGAAAATAATACCTTGATTTCTGAACAAACTCGTGTTAAGTAGAAATGATTTTATCTCTGTCATAAAGTGTTTACGACTCAAATAGTACACCTTATTTTGCTCTTTTTAAACCCAACTGCAAAGATAAAATCAGTGTATATAAAATTCATTGTATAATCACAAATCATAATTCTACATGGTCAATGCCTTCTGTGTTGCAGTCTCTTGCTGTTGACCTCCATCTCTAAGAACATCTTCAAGACTATAGTGGATCACGCACCTTTTGCAATTGAAGACCTGATGAGGGAGCTGCAGCAGGGAGGAGGAGATGATTCAGATTCTGGTCAGGCGTCTGGGGAGGAGGAGGAGGAAGAAATAGGAGAGGAAGAGGAGTTGAAGAACAAAGCACCCAAGAAGACTAAAGTGAAGAAGGTCAACGGTAGGCCAAGGGTTTATTCATTGGATTAAACTACTCTCACTATTGTTCAGAACAATGGTAACTGCTCAGTTATCACCCCCTGCTTATTTTACAAATGTACACCTTTTCTCTCTGATATGGGTTTGTTACTGTAATTTTTAGGCTGGTGTACAATAAACTGGTGTGCTTTAAACCATGATTTAGACCCAGAATATGTTTTTCTGTTAAAACAAGATGATATGCAGACCTTGACAACTAATTTGTTAGGAAAATAGTATGCCACTTCATTTATGGTTTCTAACCAAGTGTGACCTATATTTTTCTAAATATTCCTTTTACTAAGTTAAAATAATACTAACTACACAGGGAGCTGACTATATGTGAACATAAACATATGTAAAAGAACAGAACAGTCAGTTTACAAGAATTATCTTGTATAAAAAAAAAAAAATTAACAGATTGATTTCATTTTATATTCAAAGCATTTTTAGCTTGGCCTACTGGCTCCAAGAGACATTTAGCCAGTTCATTTAGCGACTCAAGTAGATCCTCTCCTGATAGCCTGTGCACTAGAAGTAGTTTCTCATTTCAGTGTGCTACTGTCACATTATTTCAGATTTTTATTTCAGCTACTCTTTGTGTGAAGTTTTTGTATCGTTATCAGAACAGTTAATATTTTAACACTGCTTTGTGTGTCTTTGTATGCCAGGCATCCCTGAGGTAGTGGAAAACAGCAAGGGCAGTAAAGATGACCTGGATTTGGACAGCATGGGTTCTGAAGAGAATGACTGTGCTGGTCCTGTTCTACAGGTGAGTGCATCTGAGACAGAAAGACCCTCATCCTGCATCAAGCAGCAATATAAAACCAAGATGGGAAAAATGATCACTGTTCCTCATGTTGCAGTTTGACTACGGTGCAATAGCTGATCGTCTTTTTGAGTTAGGCGGCCACTCGAATACGCGGAACATCAACCGCACAAAGATGTACAGCTTGGTGACGATGTAAGGGCTGAATTTAGTAGTTGTTTTGTAACAATCTACAGTATAAGTAGTTGTTTCTAGTGCAGTTATTTACTGGCAGTTGTTTTTTCCTCTCTCTTTTCTCATGCTTGCAAATGAAGTTTTCGTGATTTAAGTGAAGGTGAGTAAACTCAGAAAGCACACAGACATTGGATCTTTGTGGAGTAAATATTATCTCTTTAAAAAGCAGATCTTCATGTTATAAGGCATATAACTTTTCTCATTACTGTGTACAGGTATTTTCCCTCAAAAAGAGGATGATAACAGTGACGTGAGTGACACATCAGATGATGAGATATTTAATAGAAAGAAGAGCAAGAAGAAGAAGAAGAAGAGGAAAAATGAGAAGCCCACAGCTGGAGATGAAACTGTGGTTAAGAAGAGCAAAGGTAAGCTGTGACTTTGAGTAAATTTTTTGAGCTTTTTTCAGGGGAATGACTGCGATATTAAATGTGTGATGGCCTGGGAAACCATCCTGCTATTTATTTTATTTGCATTTTATTTCATTTGGGGTAAATGTCAATCATGGCATTTAACGAACAGTAGCCTCATCCACTCTCTTTACTTGACTGATCACTGTCCACTTGCTCATCAATGTGAAAATAATCACTGATTAATTCAGTGAGTTTTGTTTTATTGTCTAAATTTCAAATTTCTGCATTGTGGATAATTTGGCAACCAGTATTTATACTGTTTACAAATGAAATCTATCAGGCTTACGTCCAATTCAATTAAGTTTTATTTGTATAGCGCTTTTAACAATGGACATTGTCACAAAGCAGCTTTACAGAAATAAATAAATTCAAATTAAATTAAACCAAAATAAACTGTAAACATATGAATTTATCCTTAATGTCTGTTTCGCAATGGCACGTAACCAACAACTTGATAATGCATAATGCACACTGCACTAGAAAAGCACAGTTATTTAGCAAGCTAGCATTTAAAACAACTTTAGGTAATACTGACTGTTTTACAGCCATGTTTGTTAGACTGGCTCGTTTTTTACTTAGCGTGATCTTTGCAGAAATCTTAGGCAGGGTTAGAAAATTGCTGCATACGTTTTGGTGAAATATATTTGTTTTCTCAAATTAGAGGTGTCAAAGTATGTTCTAGGCAGAAAAATGTTAGGTTATGCATGTAACCATGGTCTGTGAACTCTGGAAAAGTGGAAGGAGTGGCGTTTCAACACCTGGATACCCTCTTTGTGTGCATGCGAATACGTCAAGACCTGTAACACAGTCGCGTGGTGACCATATGACATCATTAATGTCCAACATTCTCTTTGGAACTTTCTTGCCGAGTTCAGCTTAGGTTCTGAGCGATAGGGAACCTTGGCAGTTATCTGCAGTTCATAGAACACGGTTACATGCATAACCTAAAATACTATTTAACAGTGGGGAAATTCACTTATCACAGCAGCTCACAGACAGTTAAAGTGCAGGAAGAAAGAAAAGGAAGGGAGAAAGAAAAGTTAAAACTATAACTATATATACACCTTAGGAATAATAAAAGAAATAAAATGATATAAAATTTATAAAATATTGCACATTTGAACATCACAGTAATGCAGTGTTGTAAGAAATAAAATTATATAAAATTATAAAATATTGCACATTTGAACATCACTGTAATGCGGTGTTGTAAAGTCTGACAGCCACTGGTATGAATGACCTGCGGTAGCGCTCCTTCCTACACTGGGGGTGTAGCAGTCTGCTGCTGAAAGAGCTGCACAGGGTCTCCACAGTCCCATACAGGGGGTGAGAGGTGTTGTTCATAATAGATGTCAGCTTGGCTAACATCCTCCTCTCACCCACC
>CM040458.1:2292183-2311133 GCA_022758105.1 Pangasianodon gigas
AATGGAGATGTGTACATTTTTCTTATTTTGCCTAAATATCATATTTTTTCATTTAGTACTGCCCTTCAGAGGCTACAGAAGATAGTTACATGTTTCCCAGAAGACAAAATAAGTTAAATTTACCCTGATCTTCAAATTCAAAAAGTTTTCACCCCCCGGCTCTTAATGCATGTTTTTTCCTTCTGGAGCATCAGTGAGCCTTCTGTTCAGGACAAACAAGGGACTCATGAACAACTATCAGTAAACAAAAAACACAGCTGTAGATCATTCAGGTAACAACACAGTATTAAGAATCAAGTGGATGTAAACTTTTGAACTGGGTCATTTATATAAATTCCACTATTATTTTCTCTTGTGGACTATATGTGAACATCTTTTATGTGAAATATCTTATTCAGGTCAGCACTAAATAAACAATAACATGCATTTTGTATGATCCTTCTTATTTTGGTAAAATAATTAACATTTTGCAGATTCTGAAAGGGGTATGTAAACTTTTGACCTCAACTGTACATACTAAGAATGGGCCCTGATCATACACAGGTCACAATACAGAGCTGGTTTCCCCCCTGCTGAAACGCAGCCAAGATGCTGGAATTGTGCAGCATGATTCCTTGTTGATTACACCATCATGACTTTTCTATAAACTTTGTGTTGAGAGCCTGTGATTGAAAAATGATCTTTACAAGTCTTTTATCCCTATTCTTTTAATGTTCCACTCTCTGTTCTCCCCCCCTCACATCCAACAGCTTGTCAAGATGAACAGAAGCCAAGTGATTCAGGGCAGGATGGCTCATTGAATACCACAGAAAACCTTAAGAAAACGGAAAAAAAGGATGAAGAGAATATAGAACTTACTGATACAGAAAAAGCCATGGACACATCACATGTTCCACTGGATGCAGGTGGAACTCCAAGAGAGCAAGATATGGAAAAGGAAAGAGTGGTTCTGAAAGATCATTCCCAGCAACATCATGAGTTTGACAGCCACCTGAAGACCTCAGAAATAGAAGCTGACGGTGAAACAGTGTTTCGGCATAATGAATCTGGCTCACAAAGCCAATTGGACGCCAGTATCACTGTCAAGAAGAAGAGGAAAAGTAAAAAGCTGAAGACAAATTCACAGGTTGTGGGAGAAGTAGCAGCACATGAATTTCAGCTTGTTTTAGAGGAATCTGATGAACACCAGACTGACAGTTGCAACACGGGGATGAAGCAGAAAGCTTTCAAAACAATGTCAGGCATTGGGAGCACTCAAACTAGCACAGATGTAAAAGCATTAGGCCAGAGCTGTGCAGATCATAAGCCTGAAATGGCATCACTTGTAGAAAGTCCTGTGGAAGCTGGACAGGCTGAAAGTGGTATTTCTCTTATGCAGGAGAAAACTAAGAAGAAAAACAAGAAAAAGAAGATGAATGTGGGAGAAGAGAAAACAGACACAGAAACCAATGGACAAATTGTGGAAAAACCACCAGAGGAGATTCCTTTTCACGGCCAATTGGAGACTGAAGTTGACAAAATAAAATCCCAGGGGGGTGATCCTGGTCAGTTAGAGGCCAGTACTATGGTGAGAAAGAAGAAGAGGCAAAGCAAGAAACTGTGCTCAAGCTTACAGGAAGTTGGGGAAGAAGTAGCAGTCCAATCTCTGCCTAAAGAACACAATGCTAGTGAAGACAACAGAAAGCTGTCTACACCTCAGAAAGTAGACAAGGACAACACCACAACACAAAGTACCACCGAAAAAAAGAAGGTGAAAAGAAAGAAACTGAAGTCCAGCTTACAGGAAGTTGAAGTAGCAGTTAAAACTCCATCTATATTGGAGGACACTAATAAACACAGCAATGATGATATCAGCAGACATCCTTGTCCTACATCTGAGGAAGATAGCTTAACACAGTGCAGACTGAAGGCAGGTACCTCCAAGAAAAAAAAGGGGAAGAGCAAGAAGCTCATGTCCAGCTCACAGGAAGTAGGGAAAGAAGTAGACTCCACATCACAAGACAGCTGTGCAGAGGTTATGGCAACAGATATAGCAACACCTGCTGTTGAAGTGACAAGTGCCAAAGCTCAGGCATCAGAAGATCTCATGGTGAGGACAAAGAAAAGCAAGAAGAAGAAGGCAAAAGAGGAAACTGGGAGCAAACTTCAGGTAGATCTAGATGTCGAAGAACCTGAGTTGTCCTCAGACAGTGCACACGTTACTACTAATGAAAATAATGGTGATACTGCTGAATGTTCTCAACCCAAATCAGTGAAGAAAGGCAAGAAAAAGAAAATGCTTTCTTCAAATGAGGAAGAGTCTACACTTGAAGCTAAAAAACAACCTGTGCTAGAAGCTGTTTCTACAAAACAGACACACACACCACAGAAAAAGAAGAAAATCCAGAAGAAACAAGAAAGTCAGCCTGCAGAAGAAGCAAAAGAAGAACCCATTCTGAAGAAGACCATAAAGGAGAAAGCAGGAAAAGATGTACAAGATACTGTGCCATCGGATGACATCTGCACACCTGAAATTAAGTCCCTCACCACAATTAAAAAGGGGAAAAAGAAGAGGAAGCTACAAACAGATGAGGCAGAAATGTCTCAGAGTTTTGGACATGCAGAGGAAGAGACGGGTGGAAAGAAAGTTAAAATCATTGTAAGTTTGTATATCTTACTATGGTACTGTACACCAGTTTAGCTCTTACTTAACTCCTTACCTCAGACATTCACATGCCATTTTTTGATGGGTCATTTTCCTTGCTTATTGGCAACAGGGCACAGAGGTTTTCACAACAGTAACCCCTAAGAAGCTGAAGATGGAAAAAGCCTCACCAAAATCTGACTTTGTCTCCTTTCAGGGTCTAATAAAGCCCCCCACTCCACTCTTCTGTAAAACCAAACCAAACAGCAGCACACCTCTGGCCAGCATCAAGGTAGACTTTTTTTTTTTTTTTTTTCCTGTAAAAACACCATGTGAAACTATACAAAGTAAATGAGACTTTGCTTATAGAATGGTAAAAACACAGTAAGGAGAAATTCTTTAGGGGGAGGGTCAATTGTAGTCAACCCACAGGGTCTGTTGTGTCTTATTCCTTACTTAATTCACTGGTTCGTGCAGTGTGTGTGTGTGTGTGTGTGTGTGTGTGTGTATATATATATATATATATATATATATATATATATATATATATATATATATATATATATATATACACCGATCAGCCATAACATTAAAATCACCTGCCTAATACTGTATAGGTCCCCGTTGTGCCGCCAAAACAGCTCTGACCCGTCGAGGCATGGACTCCCCAAGACCTCTGAAGGTGTGCTGTGGTATCTGGCACCAAGACGTTAGCAGCAGATCCTTTAAGTCCTGTAAGTTGTGAGGTGGGCCCTCCATGTTTGTCCAGCACATCCCACAGATGCTTGATCAGATTGAGATCTGGGGAATTTGGAGGCCAAGTCAACACCTTGAACTCTTTGTCATGTTCCTCAAACCATTCCTCAAAAATTTTTGCAGTGTGGCAGGGCGCATTATCCTGCTGAAAGAGGCCACTTACATTAGGGAATACCGTTGCTATGAAGGGGTGTACTTGGTCTGCAACAATGTCTAGGTGGGTGGTACGTGTCAAAGTAACATCCACATGAACGCCAGGATACTGGGTCAGAGCATCTCCAAAACGGCAGGTGTTGTGGGGTGTTCCCGGTATGTAGTGGTTAGTACCTACCAAAAGTGATCCAAGGAAGGACACCTGATGAACCAGCGACAGGGTCATGGGTGCCCAAGGCTCATTGATGCACATGGGGAGCGAAGGCTAGCCTGTCTGGTCCGATCTCACAGAAGAGCTACTGTAGCACAAACTGCTGAAAAAGTTAATGCTAGCTATGATAGAAAGGTGTCAGAACATACAGTGCATCACAGCTTGCTGTGTAAGTACACCCCTTCATGGCAACAGTATTCCCTAATGGCAGTGGCCTCTTTCAGCAGGATAATGTGCCCTGCCACACTGCAAAAATGGAGGCCATGGAGGCCCCACCTCGTAATTTACAGGACTTAAAGGATCTGCTGCTAACGTCTTGGTGTCAGGTACCACAGCACACCTTCAGTTGTAGATCAGACCTTCAGATGGAGTCCATGCCTCGTTGGATCAGAGCTGGTTTTGCGGCACAAAGGGGACTTGCACAATATGACCAATCTGTATTTGTATATTTATTGCTCTTAATGATTTTTTTTTCTTTTTAAACCTTTTTAGCAGAAATTCCAAACTCCAAAGTCAGAAACTAAGAAAGTGACCTTTGGGCTCAAGAACAATAAAACCACTGGTAAGTTCATTGTAGAGTTGCTGGTGCTATTATGAATGATTTTGAAAATAACATGAAATTTTATTCTCTTTATACTTTGTGATCTTTGTGGTGGACACCCATTTGTCCTTCATCACGACCTAAAAACATACTAGATCAAATCCTTCAAATATCTCTAAAGGCTGTTCTCAGTAATGAAAAGATGTCTAGGGTTCTGCAAGTTGTAAAGTTCTGGTTCAAACTAATTTGAAATCTGAAACGTGCCTTTTAACAAATCATTGACTGTGTTTTACATGCAGAGATATTAATCTGAGTAGATGGAAATTAACTGTTTATATTAATAACTATTCAAATATGCATTATTTTAATCTAACTGTATGAAATGCAATGTAACTACACATTTGTTTAAATGTGCTATGAATGGATGGGCATGGGTATGAATGGATTAGACTGAAACTTAATCCATTTAGTTTCAGCATAAGAGACTGTAAATGGGCCACACGCAGGTTGTCAAGATGAAGATCAGCTGTTAGAATCATACAGGGTCATATATTATGATCATATGTTATAAGGTACTTTTTCCTTTTTTTTGACTTACAGAATTCAGGAAGACAGACAGGAGCTTGTTGGTGAATCCTGTCGGGTTGTCCCGTGTGGCCTTTGATCCTAAAAAGATGCCTGTGTCAGGGGTGCTGAAGTCACCTTCACTGTCTCCAGTCCTGAGTGTGACAAAACCTGCAGCCAAGAAAAGAGCAACGGCAGCAGATTTCTTCTAAAACCACAGCTTGTGTGAAAGTTTCTCCTTACATTTTGTTTTGGCTAGGGGTATGTTGTTTTAATTAAGCCCCATTCTGAAAGAGCTCATGAGTTTAACCTGACTGACATACAATAAAAATAAACATTGATTAAAAATTTTAACTTATGACATACCTGTTGCTGACTTTTTATACAGAAAGCAAATCAGTTGAAAGTGGACATAGATGAAGCCTGAGCATAAAAGTAAATATTTTCAACCCTGTATTGACATTTAGTGTAATATTTTGAGAAGACAGTATGTAAGAAGTTTTCAGCTGAACTGGGTTTCGTACCTTCGTCTTGTGGCTTTAATAAAACATTCTTATTTGGTAAAGATCATGTCTGTCATTTGTCTTTTTGTCTTTGAAGCACATGCTAATGGTTAAAGGCTGAGATTGTGTTTCATTTGAAGTTACCATAACTGCAGCCTCCCCCTTCTGCAGGATACATCCTGCACAGTGAGAACTCTGAAGGTGGAGACTGGATGCCCAGGATGAACTTCAGTGTTCTGCTGTCCCTCAGTCACATAAAAAAAGCAGATACTCTAAGCTGCAGAACAGGAGAACCATCCCTATGCTGTCAACAGTTAGAATCATTTTATTCACCATATACAATTACATGTTTTAGGAATTTCTCTTGGTGAAAACATGAGAGAAATCTAACTTTTAATTGAAATAAATTTATTCAAAGAAAAATGAAAAACCCTATTCAAAAATATATACTTTCTGACAAAACCACATTATGATTAGGCACAATCTTCTTAAACCTTCTCATTATTAAAATGTAGTAAATGGTACAATTTTGTCTTCATCTGAAGGAAACTGACAATGATTTTTTAATACACAGCTCCGGAGGTATTCATTTGCTCGCACAATCACATTTCCAAAAGAGCCTTTCAGTCTGCAGTGAATCACTAAGGTAATCAGTCTGAACTGAGTCCGCCCTGTATTTTGCACTTTAGGTAGAAACACCCCAAATGACATATTCATTAAAGAAAAAATGCAAAATACTCGTGAATGGGGTTTGAACACCCCCAATGTGCCATTTTCTATCCTGAACCAGACAACACTTTTCCATGGCTTATCACTACAGAATAACAGAGCAGCTGTTTGTTTTGTTTTGATTCACAAATGAATACAATTCTGCTGCCAAATTACTTACACTTCATCATGTTCTGTAGTCCCTTAACACTTTTCTTCCACTGTTCATGAAATCTGATTAAATCAGTGCAAATGTCACCAGATTTATTTTCAGCAGAACCCATATTAAATGAAGAGGCTACTTCTGCTTCTTTTCTGAGGTTTTAAGCATGAATGGTGAATTGCTTGGTCACATGCTTAGACACATTCTTGGCACATTCTTGGCACATCATTGGCACATTCTAGGCATTTTGGGAATCAAACAGCACTTTTCCATGGTTTATCTTTTACGTTCATTCACCTTTCATGAGTCACATGCTTTTGTCCCAAATGCAGGTGTTAGCTGTATGTTTCTGTGTATTGAATTGTAATGAATGTTTAATTCACAAGTACAACAGGTAATGAGTTTCTGTATATCAGTGGAATGTGGAGTTAAGGTAATCTTCACAACTGTTCTTGGAAAAAAGGCATGTGTGAATTTATGGCCTGGAGAAAGGTCAGGTGACAAAGGTCAATCTTGAGGCACAAAAGATTTTTATGTCAGTTTTATTTTTTTGTTTAACTCCAACAGAAAGTAGAGGCAATAGGAATGAAAAGTCCACTACCTAAGTATAATGAATTTCTTTCAAAGTATGCTTTTCATATTTTTCAAATTCTCCACCATTCTAATATAATAGTCCAAAAGAGTCTTATTGACTGAAAGCAGGAATTAATATGATACAAAATAATATTAAATTAATACAAAATGCACAGAGGTTTGAATTGTGTGGTATGAGGCATTGTCAGAGGCATTGTCATGCTGGAACAGGTTTGGGCCTCTTAGTTCCAGTGAAGGGAAACTGTAATGCTACAGCATACAAAGACATTCTGTACAGTTGTGTGTTTCAAACTTTGTGGCAACAGTTTGGGGAAGAACCAAATATGGGTGTGATGGTCAAGTGTCCACATATTTTTGATCATATAGTGTACCTCCCATGTTCAGAAAAGACAAGTCAATAAAGGAATATCACACAATAATCCTGCTATACTGAATATCAGCATTAATATGATTTGGCCTTAGCCAAGTCCATGTCCAATCAGATCAGTGGAACGGATCTAACTGTTGTATAAATGTCATTTATATTTTATTATTCCGTGTTTTAAACTCAGCCAGTACTTGCTTTTGTTTTGGTTTCTGCAAGAGACAATAGGAAAGAGTTTTTGGAGTGTCTGAAGAAAAAGTGCAATATCTCTTTTCCCACAGGATGTAATGGATGAGATCATTTTATAGAGAGATCATTTTATAGAAGATCATTTTATAGATGATCATTTTACTGAAGGTAAATTGCATAATCTTTCCAGATGTGTGCATGCTCAGTACAGAAATGAATTACTCACAAGACAGATTCAGACGGGACTAAAATCCTATAGATACTCCTGCAATAATTACATAACCCACCTCCCAATGTAAACCTAATCCAATCTGAATAGGGATTAAGATGTATTTAAGAGGTCCCTCCTGTTGCACAGCATATAGTGGTCAATTACATAAACTACCTCAGCTGCACAACAAAAAGCAAAGCAAGTTATTTACATTTAAAATGAAGAAGGCTACATGTTTGAAGTGGATGATGTTGCTGTGGGAGTGCTCTTGCTGTGTGTCTTGTTGGCCTTGTCACTGCCCTTTCACATTTTATTTTCAAGTAGCGGCTCAACACACTGCGTTAAGTCTAAGTTTTATAGAAAAACAGAGACTCGCATAATTTGACAAAGACTGCATAATGCTTGGCAGGCTGGGACAGGCTGGTTTACATATTTCAGAAACTGCTGATCTCCTGGGAGTTTCACACAAAACAGCCACTAGAATTTACACAGAAGGGTGTGAAAGACAAAAAAAAAGAGTGGCGGTTCTGTGGGCGGAAATGCCTTGTTGATGAGAGACATCAGAGGAGAATGCCCAGTCTGGTTTGAGCTGACAGAAAGGTGATGGTAACTTAAATAACTACTCTTTAAAACAGTGGTGAGCAGAAAAGCATCTCAGAATGTGCACAACAATGAACCTTGAGGCGGATGGGCTACAACAGCAGAAGACCAGACTGGCATTGAGTTATGTCAGCCAAGAACAGGAATCTGAGCATTAATAGTGATCGTGTGTGTGTGAGTGTGTGTGTGTGGGCCTCATAGGATCTGTCACTGGTTATCTGTTACACTACTGTTAATTAAGTCAAATACAACAAATTGTGCCTGTAATATCTTCATTTCAATGAGGAAAACCTCCTATACATATACAACCCCTGGCAAAAATTATGGAATCACCACACTTAGAGGATATTCATCCAGCTTTTTACTTTAAAGCAAACAAACAAATCACAGATATGACACAAAAAAAGGTTTTGTTTAATAGCTTAACATTCTGGCTTTGTGAAACATACATCAAAAAAATTCACTGACATTTCATTTTCCAAATCAAGTAGAGGAAAAAAGTATGGAATCACTCAATGTTGAGGAAAATTTATGGAATCATTAACAAAAAAACACAATTAGTACTTTGTTGATCCTCCTCTGGCTTTTATGACAGCCTGAATTCTTTGACGCATAGACTTCACTAATGAAAAACAATATTGCCCATCAATCTGGTTCCAACTTTCTCGAATAGCAGTTGACAGATCAGCTTTGCAGGATGGAGCCTTATCATAGATCAGTTTTTTTTATATCCACCATAAATTTTCAATTGGATTGAGATCCGGACTGTTTGCTGGCCATGTCACTGAGTTGATATGCCTTTCCTGAAGAAAAGCTTTAACACTGTTTGCTCTGTGGCAAGATGCATTGTCATCCTGACAAATTACTTCATCACCACCAAACTTATTTTCTTTGGATGGAATGAGAAAAATGTCCAAAATTTCAATGTACACCTGTGCATTGACTGCTGAGGTAATGATTGCCATCTCCCCTGGTCCTTTACCTGACATGCAACCCAATATCATAAAGGAGTTGGGAAATTTGATTGTTTGTAGAGGAGTTGTTCTGTATGTAGAGGTAAATGTAAATGTAGAGGAGCTTATCTATATGTAGAGGTGCTGTTCTGTATGTAGAGTCACTGTTCTATATGTAGAGGTAAATGTAAATGTAGAGGAGCTTATCTATATGTGGAGGCTCAGTTCTGTATGTAGAGGTGCTGTTATGTATGTAGAGGAGCTGATCTATATGTAGAGGTAAATGTAAATGTAGAGGTGCTGTTCTGTATGTAGAGGAGCTGTTCTGTATGTAGAGGTAAATGTAAATCTAGAGGTGCTGTTCTGTATATAGAGGCACTGATCTGTATGTAGAGGAACCTCATGAATGCGCATGCACTTTCCAACATGCACCTGAAGCTCCTGACAGTTCTGTAGCAAAGCCTTTTTCTTTTTCCACAGTCTTTTTCTGCTGTAAACTGCTCTATCAGACTCTCAGCAGAGAGTTCTTTGCAGTTTCTCTGGTATGTTTAGACATTTTGATGTCTAAACTGTAGCTCATTGCATTGATATTATATTGATATTATAACTGTACGTAGAGGTGCTGTGCTATGTGTAGAGGTGCTGTTCTGTATGTAATGAAACAGTGAAAAGAGGTGCACAGTACAGCAGTGATCCTGAATGCCCTACAGGCTGGTGTCAAGGCTAGCTTGGCAAAGTTAAAGTTTGATCCTATACCCAATATTCCTGGACAAGTGTCTAATCCATTCATGGTACAGTCCATGAAAGAAGCTCGGCTATTTCACAATGTACTAATTTCATGAGCTCTGAACGTGTGACTTGATAAAAGAGCAGGCATACTGGCTGCAATGACTAATAGAGAAATCCTGGAATTGAGATGACGTTTCAGAGGTAGAAGTTCAAAGGTGGACGTTGATATCACTTTGTATGAAGAGGAGTGGTGTGGGTGAGATCCCACTCAACTAGTTTAGAGTCAGCAGTGCATGCCAGCTCAAAGAGGCTGATCCACATTCATTTTCTGACACTACTACACTCCCAGACACGGCTGTAGACATTGCATACTCCATCTATCATCTATCATTACTGCACATTTATTGCACCAATTTATTTAGTTTCATTGTTAACAGTGTAGACTGGAAGCTGGAATGTAATGTTATTTGTTCCACAAATAAACCAGCCTAAAAATAGTATTGTCCTAATCATTTTGCTTTAACTGTGTAAAGTGTTTTTGAATTACTGGTCGACTAGTAAAAATTAGTAGCTGTGCAACCCCTACCAAAAACTGGGTAGCCTGAGTTAACAAGCTAACATAAACTAGCTAAATTAACCTGCTAATAATATCCTATTAAACAAGCCAACAAGCTAGTGCCACTTAGTGGTCTACAAAGATTAATCAACATTATGTATAAAAGCACAGACACATCAGTGGGCTGAGCAGCCCCGAGACCACTCAGACGGATGGCACCAAACCTTCTGTCAAAGTACCAGACATGCTGAAAGTGCCAGACACTACAAGGTTGGTATGCAATACTATGATCATGATTACTAAGGGTGATCACTAAGTGGAGGACTGTCAGAACATTGGTCATTAATGTTGACAAGAATGGCCAGAGGACAAATGTAATGTAGCTGGAAGCTTTTATAGGCTAACAACATGAGGTCAAGGTCACAAGGTTAGCTTTGCTAATAGCTTTGCTATTAGTACTTGCCAAGGAGTGAACAAGAATACTGCACTAGGTCAAAAGGAAACTGTCCAGGTAATCTGGAATGAAAGGGTGTCCCCAGATTCCATGTGCTTCTGTTTTTCTTTTGTTTTGTTTTCTCCACTCCATTGGTTTTTGCCTTCCTTACTTGTTATTCTTATTACCTGTGTCTCCATTAATGCTTGTGCATATACCTCTGCATTTGTAATGTTTCCTGAAGTCATTAAATCCTTTGTGTTTTATTTTACTATGTATGTGCTATTTTTTTCTAAGGCATGACTTACTATATATTATTAAAAGTTCAAGGATGTTGTGCTGTAACACTTATTTTTGTTAGGGGGATTTTTTTTAGGGGTCCGAGTACTAGTGCTAGTGCCCTTAAAGGAATACTGCTTATTTATAGAGAACTCATTTGTTTACAAAGTAAAGCTAAATATAATGTTGTCTTTTGCTTAACTTAAAATTACAAAATAATAATTGAAAAACCGAGAGTTAAGACCTATCTTAAAAATAACTGCTGTAAAATAACAGTAATTGTCTTATTTCCTAAATGTTAAATTACTGAAATCTAGCATTTTCTGCTGTTTTACCACAATAATAACTGATAAAATGACATAAAAACTTTATTAAAATAACTTTATTACTGTGACACTTTCCTGGGACAGGTCAGGAATGAGATGACGGGACAATCAATCTCTCTCTCTCTCTCTCTCTCTCTCTCTCTCTCTCTCTCTCTCTCTCTCTCTCTCACACACACACTCACACTCACACACTCAGCTCTCTCTATCGTGGCTCTCGTCTCTCCCCACTTTATCCGCGCCGCCGCTTACTGAATCACAGAACACTCGTTAGTCAAATTCCGCACAGGTGTGGGATCCTCACCACTCACTCTCTCACCGCTGCGGCCCGGGTTCGAGTCCCGGCCAGGGAACCAACCCCAGCCACCCAGAACAGTGCGCTCTCAGTGCCGGTCCCGAGCCCATCAGGAAGGGCGTCCGGCGTAAAAACTGTGCTGAAATCAAATATGAAGACCAATGATCCGCTGTGGCGACGCCTAACGGGAGCAGCTGAAAGAGGAACAACAAGCTTGTGCACAATGCACAAAACCTGTTGTGGGTTAGCTATAACAGCAGAAGATTTCAGGTTCCACTTTTCTGCTCACCACAGTTGTAAAGAGTGATTGAACCAATCTGGCCATTTTCCTCTGACCTTTCTTATCAACAAGGTGTTTCTACCCACAGAACTGTCGCTCATCCAATGCTTTTTGTGCCTTTCTGTGTCTTTCTGTGTCTTTCTGTGTAAACTCTAGAGACTGTTGTGTGTGAAAATTCCAGGACATCAGCAGTTTCTGAAATACACAAACCAACACGTCAGCTACCAACATCCATGCTACGGTTAAAATCACAGAGATCACACTTTTTCTTCCTTCTGATGTTTGATATGAACATTAACTGAAGCTATCGACCTGTATCTGCATGATTTTATGCATTGTGCTGCTGCTACATGATTGGCTGATTGGATAACTGCATGAATGTGCAGGTTTACAGGTGTTCCTAATAAAGTGCACGGTGAGCTTATTTACTTAGACTGGTCAAAGACCACTTCTCTTTTTGCTCAAGTCTTCCTTCGGCTAGATTATAGTGATGGGTCGTTCTTGAACGATTCGTTCATTTCAATCGCGCATGCGCAACATCCTATAGGTTCTGTACTGGAATTAGTTCACCTGTTTCGAGTCTTCGGGTTTGAGTCGTTCGTTTGTCACGTGACAGCCCCATAAGCTTAACCAATGCAGTCTGAGCCGGAAAGAGAATTGATTAGTTCATCTCTCGAGTCTTTCGAGTCATTCGTTCTTTTGTCAAGTGACATGACAGCATTGGATAGAGAAATTAGTTAATTTACAACCTTCCTTACAAACGGGTGCATAGTAATTATTATTATTATTATTATTATTATTATTATTATTATTATTATTATTCTTAAAACATAACACCACAGATCTTCAAGAAACAGTAACAAAAACATAGTGACAGAAATGGACAGACCTTTTTTTATTTCTAGGAAAATGCTTATTACACATCTTTTGATAATTTTATGATAATTCTTAAATATGATCCAACATACAAAAAATACAGTTTTACGTTATAGTATTACTGACTGAGGTACTGAGCCGGGAAGTGGTCACGTGACAAAAGAACGAATGACTCGAAAGACTCGAAAGACTCGAGAGATGAACTAATCAATTCTCTTTCCGGCTCAGACTGCACTGGTTAAGCTTATGGGTCTGTCACTGTCACGTGACAAACGAACGACTCAAACCCGAAGACTTGTCAGGTAAGAGGTGAGGTGAGCTAATCATAGACTAAAGATCCAGATAAACAATGAATTAATGTTTTCTGTAATAGCATTATTGTTTTGTCTTGTTTGTAGTGTGATCAACGTCTGCGTAAGTAGTAGATGTGTTAGGGAAGTAACACGTAACATTTTAATTATATTTTGCTAAAATGAACGAAATTAACGAAATGACTCGAAAAAAGATTCGTTCATTTTGCTGAACGAGACTCAAAGGTCCGAGTCGGTAAAATGATCCGAACTTCCCATCACTACTAGATTACATGCTGTCAGCAGGTCAGTATCTGTCACTCTAACGTCTGAGATGCTGTTAGGCTCATGAATATTCATCAGCTTGTAAGAGTTCGCTCGAACTGATTTGCTGAAATCTAAACGCAGACGGGGAGCGCGAGCCAATGGGATTGCAGCTTGCGCTTCAGTTCCGTCCGCTGCCGGAGCCAAAGGCTGCCCAAGGCTTCTGCTTGGTCTTAAAGCCTTCGTTTTACGCGAAAGGTAACATTGTGATTAATGAAAATGAAGTTGTTAAATGTAAATAATGTTAAATGTAACGATTATTTCTCTAAATATGAGCGCGACATGAAACCCCCCGGTTATAAAGACTGCTCCGCCCCTGGCCATACACCATCACAGCCTTTAACAGAGATTTATGGCTCATTTCCACTCCAAATGACCTTACTATCTTAAAGTTTAGAAAATAATAAAGTTATAAAGTGATAAATGCGAAGTTTTTCGTGTTGAAGTTACCAATTTAAATAATTAAAACGGGTCCAAAATTTACCTCAAAGCTGCTGCTTTAGCTCACGCGCGCAAACAGGACGATAAATTACACAATTATGAAGCAGGAACATTATAAAAGCTTAAAAATATAAAACTCTGAAATGATATTTAACATTACACATGGAAACCACTGTATTAATGCGACGAACAAAATATACATTTTTGCTTATCTTTACCTCAGCGTGAAGTGGCAGTTGGCCGTTACGATCCAGATGATGCGCATGCGCAGAACTCCGAGTTCCCCAACCGAGCTTCCACAGAACCGTTATGATTTCCACCGAGCAGGTCGGCGGTGTGTGCTGGAGAGCCAACCGAGTTTCTCCGCTGAATAGATGTTTTATTCTCGACCTGATGACGCTCTGATGAACAGATCAAATAGTGAATGTTGATTCAACATTGAAAACTAAACTGATGACTGATACTGACCTATAAAACTAGAAACAGACGCTGAATCGACGTCTCTCTGCCATCTGTTGCAGCCTGTAGATGTGTATGCAGGAAGACACGGTCACTGTTTCATTCATTCATCTCTCTCTCTCTCTCTCTCTCTCTCTCTCTCTCTCTCTCTGTTAACTGTGTCCACGTCATGAGGTTTAACCGTGTAACTCAGTTTATTAGGTTGTAGTTAAAGATGAAGAACACTGATATGGAATGAGTAATAATTGTAGATCTTCAAACTGATCAGCATCATTACTCCATTCTCAAATAGTTAGATTGAAATTTGCCAAATATATTAAAGATAGCTAAAAAATACAATTTCTTAGTCAAATGCTAAATTCTTTTTGTGAAATAAACTTAAATAATAGATGTAAATTTTAGACAAAATGAACTGCTGGGTTTTTAGGCATTTATTTTTGTATGTCCAACTCAAACTACCACTTAAGTGACATTCAGAGATTTTATTAAGGTAGTATAGCTTTTTATTATTGTGATATTTCCAAAGCCACTGAATTATTTTTTACAGTATATGTACAAAGCATAAAGTATGTAATATGGTATCATAGGACTAACAATTTACACTGGAAACAAACAAGCCTTTTTAATTAGCTGGTTAAACTTGTGAAGGGTGACTCCTTTAGGCAACTTTATACTTGTTAACACAGAGACTCCCACTAACGGCTCTGATTAGTGAAATCACTAAAGCACACTGAAGTATGTACACAGCTGCTCAGACAAAGAGAACTGAAGTGGATTTGTGATTTAATTGTGGACATGTAGAATAGCAAATTAACCATTCATGACCAGATCAGCTATGAGTTACTAAGAAAAAATATTTCATTTTAATGAGAAAACAAGGTCAAACCAGTGAGAGAGGCGTCAAGGAACAATCAAGCCAATCAAGGATCCCATGAGGCTTCTTTCATGGATATCCATTAACTTCCACAGACCTACAAATAGACCTCTATATTAACACAACCTGGAGATGAATAATAAACTCCTGTATGAATAATCTTCTGGTTGGGAATAAACTATCCCAATAAACTAATAAACTAATCAAAAATATCACTAACAAATTGTTAAATATCTCCTACTACACTGATAGGGGCACTTCCCACTTCTATTAGATACCATCATCATAGACATGTAGACATGTATTGATTCATAATTGGGGATCTGTTATGTGAAAATGACTAATAAACACCTTATTAGTCATGATGAATTATTAAATGACTTTGTTATGTAACTTATCAAGCATGAATTAATCATCAAAATTCACATCTTATTAGTATATAAATGGTAACATGTGGAGTCAGTGACTTCTGCAGACTTCTGAAGGCACTAATACTACAGTATGTGATACATATATTAGTGTTCATATAAATGTCAATATTAATTTTTGAATTAAGGTTCCAATGCTGTTTAGTGTTATTTTTCATCAGATATAAGACAAATATTATTTTGTCTTTGGTGGCCTCTGTTTTGTGGGCACAGTACATACTGGCCTGTTGGTATTCAACCTTTTTTCACTACCAAAAAGACATGAAATGACTTTAGACTATGGGACAGAAATGATCTTATTGAAAAGGATTGTTGTTTAGGGTTTTAGCTTCTAATTAGTGATACAAAAACTCTACTTTTGAATATGGAACACATACTGTATTGTATTAGTATTGTAGTATTCAGCTTTTATAAGCTCTTAAAGTGATAAATTGCAGGTCACTTGATGCTAGAATCTACAGATATAACATACACTAACAAGAGGTGAATTTAAATGATTAATTCAAGCTCAATAATTTACATAACAAGGTCTTAACAAAGCATTAATTACAGATTATCACAACTAATAAGACATTTATTAGTCATTTCTACAGATTATTATGAACCAATTATGAACCAATACAAATGTTTATGAATAAAGTCTAATTCATAGTGAATAAATGATTTTGGATAACTTTGTATAAAATGCTCTTTTGTATAATTAGACTAAGTTTCTAATTTGTGCTTTACGGAACAAAAAACAGGACTTTAATAAACATTTAATATGTGTTCCTTAAAATAAAGTGTTACCCATATTTTCACTTTAAAAAACAGCCTTTTTATGTGGCAGCCTTTATAGCAGAAGCCATGCAATATAAAATTTATAATTTTATAATTAAATTGGTAGTTTCATTTTATTAAATTTGCATTTGGTTTTTAGAATTTCTGCCAAATTAGCTTATTTTAGCTAGCATCGTTTACCACTGAATATTTTATTTGTTTATTTATTTACATAGCACAACATAGATGGAAAGCATTATTATTATTATTATTATTATTAATAATAATAATAATAATAATAATAATAATAATAATAATAATAATAATAATAATAAAGTGAAAGCTTTTTTTTTTTATTAAATTATATTTACAATTGAATCTAGAAAAAACAGAATATAGATATTACGGTATTAACATTGGATTAAGATAGACTCACAAAGAGAGTAGTATAAAACACCAAACAGTTAAAGATGGGCAGATTTGCTTACATGCACTTTTGTATGAAATCCAGTACAATTAACCTTTGGTCATTACCCAGACATTTTGTATGAACTTGGATTGGTCTTGGATTGGTCACACACACACACACACACACACACACACACACACACACACACACACACACATCTATCTATCTATCTAATCTCAGTGAAATGCTTGATGAAAGTTTATGTTTAAAACTGAGCTTGTAATTACTGTCCTTTTTATTTGTGTGTGATACAATGAGTCATCACATCAATATTCATTATCAACCTTACGGATTTAGAAGAAATGCCAAGAGCTGCTGTGATCTTGACACATGCAATTAAGTCACAGTGAGAGCTGTTTTTCAGCTGCTCTCCTCAGGTCTCTCTTTCATGCTTAGTGATCTCAGACAGCAGCTTCTGGAGCAATTATTGCAACCAAAGGATCCATTAGGCCTCTTACAGTAGTGTCTGTTAGCTTCCAAAGAGCCACAAATAAGCCTTTACATTAAGGAAAACTGGAAACAAACAATAAAATGAAGAAAAATGCCAACAGAATGAAAAAGACAGACACACTGCATCTGAAGAATCAGTCTGGAATGTAAGACATTAACATAAAGAGGTCTTTAAAAGAGAGCTAAAGTATGTTTTACTTAGTCACAGGATGACCGCTTGTGTTTTACTTAGTACAGGGTTAAAAGCTATTCATACAATTATTTCAATATAATTTAGAATAAAAAAAAATACAGAATGATAGAAAATACAGTTTAACGTTGAATAGCTGAAATCTTTACATTTTGCATTGTTGCTCTCTACAGTGGACACATTCAAACAATAAAAAAATGTTATTATAAAAAGACGCTTTTTCAAACCTCGGTTCTCAGGAGGCTATGAGTCCAGATTGTTGTTTTATAAAATAATAATAGTAAGGATGAGAGGGGAAGAGAGAGGGAGCAGAGAGAGGGGGAGAAGCTGAGCTGAGGGAAGTCTGTGTGCAGTGTCACGTGTGTGAAGTGTAATTCGCATCACAGTGACTCTTTGATTTAACAGCTCTGTGAATCAGGAGGTGTGTGTGTGTGTGTGTGTGTGTGTGTATTTTACTCTGCTGTACAGCTTTATGAAGATATTCGTTCATCACCGGGAGAGAGCTGCTCGAGCCCCGCGCGCGCCCGCCGCTGTCCCGCTGCTGGGTGTGTGTGTGTTGCGCTGAACGGGAATTTTAATCGGGAATTTTAATCGGGAATTTTAATCGGGAATTTTAATCGGGAATTTGAGCGGATGTGGATGTGGGTTTTGGGTTGTGAGCTTCGGATAGTACGAGACACAATGAATAAAGACATCCAGTAGACTACTGAGTCTTCGACACGTAAGTCGGCTGTTTTCTCCTTCTATATTCATATAAAAAAGGAAAAAAGTATAATCGAGATGTAAAAAGCGTGATTTTATCAAGCGGACATCGTGACGTTTAAGGCATTAGATCGCGTTTCAGGTGGATTTCACTGACATTTTCTCTTCTTTTTCTTCCGAGCAGATGGTTTGCTTTGCAAGAATGTCCAAGGTCCGAGTTCTTCTTGTTCTCGTAAAGCACTTCGTGTTTTCTCTTCTGTCTGCGAGCATCACTAAAGGTAAAGCGACCTCGGTTTCATTCAGGATTGTCCCAACAATGTACACAAGATACTGTACACAAGATATATACAGAATGAAGTCATGTTCATAGACTGTACACAAGGTATATACAGAATGAAGTCATGTTCATAGACCGTACACAAGATATATACAGAATGAAGTCATGTTCATAGACCATACATAAGATATATACAGAATGAAGTCATGTTCATAGACCGTACACAAGATATATACAGAATGAAGTCATGTTCATAGACCATACATAAGATATATACAGAATGAAGTCATGTTCATAGACCGTACACAAGATATATACAGAATGAAGTCATGTTCATAGACCGTACACAAGATATATACAGAATGAAGTCATGTTCATAGACC
>CM040458.1:2311233-2373973 GCA_022758105.1 Pangasianodon gigas
ACAGAATGAAGTCATGTTCATAGACTGTACACAAGGTATATACAGAATGAAGTCATGTTCATAGACCGTACATAAGATATATACAGAATGGGTACTGTTCATAGACTGTACATAAGATATAAACAGAATGAAGTCATGTTCATAGACTGTATACAAGGTATATACAGAATGAAGTCATGTTCATAGACTGTATACAAGGTATATACAGAATGAAGTCATGTTCATAGACCATACATAAGATATATACAGAATGGGTACTGTTCATAGACTGTACATAAGGTATATACAGAATGGGTACTGTTCATAGACTGTACACAAGATATATACAGAATGGGTACTATTCATAGACCGTACATAATATACATACATACATACATACACACACAAACACACACACTCACCATCAACTTTAATAGGAACACCTGTACACCTGATCATTTCCGCAGTTATCCAATCAGCCAATCATGTGACAGCAGCACAATGCATAAAATCCTGCAGATACAGGTCAATAGCTTCAGGTAATGTTCATATCAAACATCAGAATGGGGAAAATATGTGACTTTAACCGTGGCATGGTTGTTGGTGCCAGATGGGCTGGTTTGAGTATTTCAGAAACTGCTGATCTCCTGGGATTTTCACACTAGAGTTCACACAGAATGGTGCTAAAAACAAAAACCATGCTGTGTGCAGAGGGTCTGCAGGCTGAAATACCTTGTAGATGAGAGAGATCAGAGGAGAATGAGCAGACTGGTCTGAGCTGACAGGAAGTCTATAGTAACTCAAATAATCACTCTTTACAACCGTGGTGAGCAGAAGAGCATCTCAGAATGCACAAAACCTTGAGGTGGATGAGCTACAACAGCAGAAGACCACATCAGGTTCCACTCCTGTCATCCAAGAACAAGAATCTGAGACTATCATGGGCACAGACTCACCCAAACTGGACAGTTGAAGACTGGAAAAAGACCAGGTGATTTTTTTTTTCTAATCTTCAACTGTCTGGTTTGGGTGAGTCTGTGCCCATGATAGCCTCAGATTCCTGTTCTTGGATGACAGGAGTGGAACCTGATGTGGTCTTCTGCTGTTGTAGCCCATCCACCTCAAGGTTTGATGTTTTGTGCATGCTGAGATGCTTTTCTGCTCACCATGGTTGTAAAGAGTGATTATATGAGTTACTAGATCCTTCCTGGCAGCTCGAACCAATTTCCTCTGACCTTAACAAGGTGTTTCCACCCACAGAACTGTTGCTCACTCAATGTTTTTTGTTTTTCACATCATTCTGTGTAAACTCTAGAGACTGTTTTGTGTGAAAATCCCAGGAGATCAGCAGTTTCTGAAATACACAAACCAGCCCATCTGGTACCAACAACCATGCCACGGTTAAAGTCACAGAGATCACACTTTTTCTTCATTCTGATGTTTGTTGTGAACTGCATAAATGAGCATGTGTACAAGTGTTCCTATTACAGCGAGTGTGTGTATATACAATCATCAGCCATAACATTAAAACCACCTATCTAATATTGTGTAGGTCCCCCTTGTGCCACCAAAACAGCTCTGACCTGTCGAAGCACAGACCTCACAAGAGCTCTGAAGGTGTTTTGTGGTATCTGACACCAAGGCATATTGTTCTCTAACTAATGTTAGCAATGAGAAACAAGAGCAGAATTTAATATGGGCAGATTTTCCCTGTAACAGAAATTATTGTTCAACTGGGTTTAAGCCAGTATTCAAGTAGAAACTATTCACTGGCATCACACTACTTATTAGTACCAACTTATTACTATAGTTTTGGCACCAATCCCTTCTAATACAGAATCATGCCATGTTGAAAAATATAATACTGCGTCCCTATTTTTTCAGTTTGTTGCCGTACACGTCATTTCTTACATACACTAGGTCTTGGTGGTGAGAAAAACATAATAGTGAATAAAATCAAAGTGGTATGAAGAAGAGAATAACAGACAAGCTCTATGTGAGACTGCACATCAATATCATGATTGCCCTTGTTATAAAGACTCACGTGGCGTGCCTTTAAAAAAAAAAAAAAAAATATATATATATATATATATCTTCCAATGCATGTTCATGCATGAAATGCAAGAGGCTGTCGAGGTATAGGTATGAACGGGAGATAGAATACCAGTGGGTCAGGTTACCAATATTACATTGTGTAAATCAGCAGCCAGTGTTGCTAAGAAATTAGTTAATATCAAGCTAACTATTATGTTAGACTATGTAACTAGGCCTGATCAGTTACAAAATTAATCTATCAAATTTGGACCTTAAGTCCAAAATTTCTGAGAATAGATGGGATATTATCAGCATGATTAGGCATGGTTAGGAAACCATGCCTAATCATGCTGATAATATCTATTCTCAGAAATTTTGGACTTAAGTCAAACTAATGGATGACAGCTTAACTTCATGAGCTGACTGTGTATGGGCAGTTAGCATGTTCTCAGAAAGCATTAAACTGCCCTGTGATATTTGAAAAGATGCAGTGGCTTCATGTAGCTCAGAGGAAGTGTGTGTTAGTCTTTACCATCCCTATAGGTAGTGCTGAGTATTGGAGAACTAGCTAGTGGGTGGGAATCTGGCAATGGTGAAATGGAGAAAATGGTGTAGAAAGAAAATATATATTAGTAATATTCTGTAAATAGCCTCTAGCTTAAACAAAAGCTTTAACATAAAGGAACATGAGGGATATGATTAATAACAGAGGGTGCAAAATAATCCTTTGAAGGATTAATACCTACCTTGAAAATATGCAAAACTGAAAACTGTGTGGAAACAACGTTGCAGAACAAAAGATGATTTAACTGAACTACATAAAGAGGCAATTAAACCAAAAAGCTCTCTCTAATTGCTTGAGCTGCCAGAGTGTGCTATTAATAAAAGAGATAGAGAGTAAAAAAAGCAGCATGACAGATGAGTAAAGAGATTTTGATAGTTGAGTCTTACCAAATCAGCCATGGGGGAAAAAGATATACAATAGATGACTCCTGAGAAAAGCCACTAAGAAAAAGTATAGTAGATTCAGCATGAAACTTAATTTCCGTTTCAGTTTTAATGTGCTTTACATAAACAGTAAAGGGGTCTTTTTTTAAAAATCTTGCTGACATAAAGATCTCAGACAAATATATAAATTAAATAGGCTGTTGTGTTATTTGTATCAACAGCTGTGGAGTCTGAAGCCTGTTGTGTTGGAATTATGTGACATTCAGCAACCCATATCGGCATCGATCCATACACATTCATCTTCATCCTGCTGTCCCTCTCCTCCTCTCCTCCTCTCCTCTCCATCTCACCCCACCTCTCTCTCATTACCTTGCCGCTTTTTTCTTCCCGCTCCCTTTTCATTTCCCCTTCTCACACACTGATACGCTATCTGTTTTTCACACAAATCCATCTTGAGAAAACTGGAAGTGTAATTGTTGCCTTTGCAAATAGGAGTTTGATTTATTTTAATGACCAGCAACATGTGAATAAAGTTGCATTTTTGTAAATAAAACATGGTCCAAACAGTCTGCAAACAAGTGTTATTGTATCATCTGTTATTTTTCAACTGATTGTGAAATTGAAACAAATTGAAATACTGTATATCCATGGGGAAGATGCCTGAATACATCTAAGGTAATTTACGTACTGACTCTTTTTTTTTTTTTTGGCTGTGATAACCGACCAATTAAAGGGGTGTTTTGGTACCAGGAAAAATACTAAAATATGCAGGCAGGACTGGGGGTTCTCCTGGACCAAGGTTGGGAACCTGTGCCACATGGATACCCTAAAGATTTGCACTTCGTAAAAACAGTTTGTGCCCTTGCTTCATTGCATAATCTCACTTGGACACTGTTGACTTGTATGTAAGACCTGCTGCTGTAATCACATAGACTATGATGATCATACTGAATATCCTTTCAACACACTTAGTACTGTTTGATTTAAAGTATACAGTTGTAGAATCGTAATGACTCATAATCGCATAATCTGTTGTCACCCAGAAGAAGATGGGTTCCCTTTTAAGTCAGGTTCCTCTAAAGGTTTCTTCCTCTTGTCACCTCAGTGAGTTTTCCTTGTCACTGTTGCCCTGGCTTGTGCAATAGGGATCTAAATCTACATTCAAATTTCTGTAAAGGTGCTTTCTGACAGTGTTTATTTAAAAAAACTCTATACAAATAAAATTAAATTGAATTCTTTACAGGCATTTACACAAATTACACAATATGCATAAGTAATCGTGAGATCAGCACATGTCTCATCTTTTATGAGAAAAACTACATGCTACAGTCATCCTTATCTATTAGAGGCTTGGTAAGACTCTATACATCAGGAAACATTCTTCACAGTCAGCCTTGTGTAATCTTGTGTGCAATTAGCAGAAAATCACATGTGTCACCCAGAATAAACTACAGTAGTTGCCTTAGTACACCCATTGAAATATAGCTTATCGTGGTGTATTTTATACAGACAATTATAAAAAAAGCAGTGTAGAAATGTAGAGCTTTGATAATACTATTGTAATAATGCTGATTTAAAATGTGGGTTAAATCAAAACTTTAATGCCCCTAAGGTAAAATAAGGTAAAATAATTCCTAATCCTGCATCACTGCTATTGTTTCATTATACAGTATCCATGTTTAATCAGCAAATTTACAAAAAAAAACAAAAAACACTTAAACCTCTGCAACTTTTTTTGACACCATTATCTGTACTGGTTTATCATGATAGTAATCTTACAAGTATTTTTACTAGTCCTCAGCTCTCAACCACAGATTTGAATAGAACACACAAAGTACTGTAATTTTCTATCACAGTATTATGACCATCAGTCATACCAGCATAGTCACAACCTATCATGGGCAATAAACCTTTTCTTTTGGCTTCTCAACACCAATCCTCTGCTCCTCCTCAGGTCACAGCACAGGCAGACCAGAGGTGCCGTTACCCACTGAGGGAGTGTCATATGGCAGTGGCCTTCACTCTGTGCTGCAGGATTCGGTCTCACCAGCATTTGGTGCCACCATCATAATTATCGTCACCGTGATTGTGAGTGGAAGTGCCTACCTCTGCTTTCTCAAGTATGTTTGTGCTGGCTGCTGCAAACCCACACAAGTGGCTCCTGTCAGTAATACGAACCCCAACAAGAGTGAGGAGCAAGTGTAGTGAGGACTTTGTTCATAAGCTGCTATAAAATATTATTATAATTACACTTTTAACCCCAAATCCCATAGGGCACTGAGGCTATGTCAATGGAGAGAGCATAAAAATGAAAAGAGAATGCTAATTTGGGACTGCTGATCTCTTTCTAACATTGATTTGAACATATTTCTTTAGCAAATCTGTACCATTAGAGAGCATTACTTCCACAGCAATTAATTATTGTTCATGTTCTGTTAACTACAAAGGAGTGGATTCTTCTCTACAGATTTAAAAACAAGGGTAATGCAATATATATTAAAATATGTAGAGCATCATCATATCTCTACATAGCTTATCATATTCTTATCAGTTCTTATAAATACCAGTCATGTAAAATTTAAGATATATACAATAGGTATTTATATACATATTATACAATATTCGTGGTATGTTCAGTTAAATGTAACTTAGACTGGTGCAGCAAACAACAGAGACTGGCGCTTGTTCAGTGTATTTTCGTGTCATGATTGCCTTTTTCACAACATGATTCATCATCAAAAATGTGGTGATTTAAGTGTTGGCATTTTGTGTTTGTTGACATTAATTAACGTTAAATTCTAACGTTAAATTTGATTGTGCTTAGCCTTCAGTAGTTTGTTAATATAATGTTCAGAAACCTGTTGTATCTGATCTCACTTGGATTTTTTTCTATAAAAGGTAGCAAACCCTGTTCTTAAAAATCTGTAAGACAACACTTTAGCTTTACTGTCATAGTATCACATTAAGGCTATAACTATTTTAGAATTCAGTACACCATCACCCTTATTGAAAAGCAGTGATCTCTGAGTTTGAAATGGAAATATGGACTATTTCCATAATATGATTTTTCTATTGTTTATGGACAAAAAAAAAAAAAAATCAGTAATTAGTATATAAAACACATGCAGCGATTGATATTTGAGGCTTCTTTGAGGGAGAGTTGGTTATATTGCTTTATTATATCAAAACAGTTTTTCAAATATACCATTGTAGCAACACTTAGAGAACACAGGCACTGGTCAATCAGTAACATAATGAAAAAATGTTCAAAACAAATAATGTTGCAGAATTCCAACCCTGTTTGTTTTGAAATGCTATTTGCTTCCAGCTCGTTTGCCGCTTTCTGCTTGGCCACACACATGCGCTCAGCTCACTGCTCAACGAGGGAGAGAAACAAAAAGAAAGATCACAGACAGCAAGGCTCAGGTGTGCCATGCTAGTCATTACCCTCTTAGCTCGTCCCCAAACACTTTCCTCCCAGAGCAGACCCACGCTAAATCACGTCCCCACCTGCTACAATTGCTTATCATTATACTTGGCATAATTAATGATGCCATTAATCTTCATTAAAGTTTATAAGGACTGCCAGCCACAAAACAGCCCCAGTGGGGTTTTTCTTTGTACCCTTTTTTTAAACCCAGGATACAGATAGTATTCATGGCTAAAAAGTTTGATTTTAGTATCATCTGACCAGAAAACAAGATTCTAACTGTAGTTCCAATGAGGCTTTGTGAAGTGAACTTCTTTTGTGCAAATCTGTACACAAGTGTCCTCTTCCTAGCAATTCTTTTAACTGATGGCCCCGATAGCACTGTATAACTGTTTGTGTATTATTTACATTCAGCATCTGTCTTTTTTATTATTTATGACTATTATTTAAGTGTAAAAGCTGTTTTCATCCTCATGATGGATGACAAACAGATATAACCTCATGTGCAACCTCATGATTGGTCAAAAGCAATAATACAGGGGACTGGGGACCATGTATTAAGCTGTTTGTGCCAGATTTCAGTCGTAATTATGCCACATTCTGTGCAAAGAATTCTGTGTGTTATGTAAGAAACTGATGTATAAGCCTAAATGCACAGTTTATGCAGTGCTTCTCTCCCTCATCAGGAGTGGGTAGTCAGTACAAAAAAGGGTATAGAAATGAAAAGTGCAGCTGATTGTGTTTAATTTACTAAACTCTGGACAGTTAGCAGTGGCCAGTTTAGTGTGTGAATTGTGTAAATTGGTGCCATTCGTGTTGTGCAGAGTGCAATATAGATAATGCCTGGGTGCGTGCCTGCAAAAATTGAATACTTTTGGACTGCTGATGCAGGTTGTTTTCATTAGCATAAATACTATTTTATTCATTAGCATAAATACTATTTATTAATGACAAAATATATCCTAATATGAGACCATATTAGGACCTTTGTGAAAGAACTGTTCAGGCAAAAGACTCATTTTAATGCTTCTCCAGTAGAAGCATTTGTGTAGATCTCACTTGTCAGTTCCCCTTAATTCTGGAGACTGTAATTATGCTTTTAGTACGCTGTTTCATTTTGTGATAAATAAATCTGGTTAAGAGATTGGCTCAGTATTTCCTTAATTTCTCATTTCAAGTTAATTCCATTTGAATTATAATGCATGCCATAAAGAGTAAATAAAAACAACTCTTAAATTCAAATACTGCTCATCTGTCATTGATTGTACCTGCATTCTGAGTATTATCATAATCTAAGTGGCAGTTACTTCAAAATGTTAAACCAACAGGAGTCATTTTACAGAGCTTATAAATAGGTGTCACACTTCTGGCTACAGAGATATAAAGGAGGCAGTAGTGCACATTTGGTTACATGTACGAAAAATACAATGAAAATTTGTTCCTTTTCAATTCCTTCCAGATGGTTTCCTTCATAACTACTGGAGTATTCATTTCCATTTGCTTGTTTCCTTGCCGAGTACCAACAGCAAAGTCATCACCTCATAACCATGTGTTATGACTGAAGTCAGAAGCCTATTAAAGGTTCCTATCTCTCAGCCAGTGTTCAACTCCAATGGCAGAGAACTGCTTCCATCAGAGAAGAATTCACTGTCAGGCTAAAAAGTTACAGAATGCAAGAATATCAGATTGTGATGTGGAAATGTAAACATTCTTAGGAAATCAAAAAACATATTAAAGTATTAAAGAAAACAGGTCAAAACCGAATTGTTCAAATGAGGCTAGAAGGGTACAAATCCAAAAGATATGGGGTAAAATTGCTGGGGTTTGCACTTGAGATTAGAGTTAATCTTGGCAAGTTTAGCCTTCGTACAATAAGCATGATGAACAAATTTCATGTTTTAATATCATGTTTACACATTACAACTGAGTATGGACCCCTCTATCTGCCAGTGGATTGTAGACTTCCTGACAGACAGGAGGCAGTTTGTGTTGCTGGGTCCCTACTAATCAGAACCCCTATCCATCAGCACCAGTGCTCCACAAGTCTTTGTACTCTCACCTCTCCTTTACACCTTGTACACCAACATATGCATGTCCAGCAACCCTTACATCAAGCTGCTCAAATCTGCGGATGACACAACCCTACCCTGCCTCATTAGCAACAATGATGCATCTGTCTACAGGAGGGAAGTGGCTCGTCTGGCATTGTGGTGCACTAAAAACAAACCTTCATAAGAACACACCTCTCCATCTCCCCCAGGAAATCAACAATATTGCAGTGAGTAAGGGAGAGTTGTTCAAATTCCTAGGCACCAACATCTCCAAAAATCTCAAATGAGAAATAATCAGAACAACCATAACCAAAAAAAGCTCATCAGCTAATGTTTTTCTACTGAAGTTTTTTCTGCAGATCTACCATTGAGAACATCTTAATTTCATTGATAACCGTGTCGTTCAGCTCAGCACCTTCCTGCTTAAAGGCCAGACTGCAGACAATTGTGCACCCAGCAGAACATCTGACTGGTCACCAAGCAGTTGTCAGTCCACAAGCTGCATGACATTGAGGCCAAGAAGCAACCTGGATCTTACTCACCTAGAAAACTGTCTGTTTCAGAAACTCCCCTCAGGTTAACAGTACTGCTCCATCAGAACCAGTACCACACAAAATCTGAACAGTTTTTTCTCAACAGCAGTCACTCTCAATAAGCTGAATGCCCCTTGTATTTGTTTTGTATTGATTGTGTTTATTGTATTATGACACACTTTACCTGTTTGCCTTATTACATGTTCTTGCACTGATCTGCCAAGTTAAAGTCCTGTGTACTTTGTACATTGGGAGAATAAAGTGATTCTGATTCTGATGTTCCCACTGCTGTTTAATTGTTGTAGTGTTTCTGGCCTTAATGTTTAATTCCAAAGATAGCATGAAGAAGTGTTTTTGAGGGGATACTAGGAAAATGTGAAAATGTATTCCTGACATAATTCTGAATTTGTAAATACCTGAAGAGGTGGGTTTTAAGCAAACAGAAGCTCAGTGACAGCTGTGATGAAATGGAAAAGACCTCATTCAAAATAAATCTTTAATCATTTTGAGCTCTACATTATGCCAATTATAGTTTTTGGAGGAAGCTAACCCATAGGGTTTCCTGTATTAGGGGTGAAAATTGGGTTGTTAATAAATGATTGGGGATTAACCAATAATACAGAACAAAGTAAAGTCAGTAAGGCCTATTGGAGTCAACCCCATGGCTACCTAGACCAATCACTATAATGACCTTCCTGCCAAAACAGAAAACTGTGAATGTTTGTGATTACTGATCACACACTCCTATAAATCCCCGACTCACACACACACACATGATGCGAAGTCTTGCTCTCACAACAGTACCAAGCCTTTGTAGTTTGTGCATGGTCTCTGGGTTTGATGTTGAATGTTTTTGGCCTATTTGAATGTTCATATTTTATTGATTTCACTTGATCCATTAAGCAAAGAGGAAGAGAAATCCAGTGGTATGTAATTTGAATTTTGAAATTACATTTAAATGGTTGAAATATTTATGAACCAATGTTTGAATTGATGAGGGAACACTTTCAAAGATACACAATAATGTACACTTTTTACTAAAATGTTTATGTGAAATAGCACAATCTTATTACTATATAACCTTTAGCCAGAAAAAGTACTATGCATATGGGGGAGGTGTGAATAGCATCACAACATCTATGTACATGTAAAGAGATCCCCTTTTGATCCCCTTATATTCTTGAGGAAGAGCCATAGCCAGGGGCTCCATGGTTAGGGCAAATAGGCGTCCTTGGCATGTACCACATTTTAAAGAGATGTATGCAGGATCTATTAGTGCATACAGAGGCTAGAAGGATGTATAGAAAAGCTTAAACCAGGAAATAAACTGCTGACCAAAACCAAATTTATGCAATGTATAGAAAAGATAATTCTACTCAATACAGTCAAAAGCCATTTCCACATACAACATAAGTGAAAACTCAGGAGGCAGAGACGGGGACAATGAATTGATAAAATATTCAAGACCCTCCTGATATTGAAAAAGGATAGTCAGCTCTTAATGAAAGCAGTCTGGTCACTGTGGATAATGTCAAGTAAGATAGTGTCAAGGCACTGGGCAAGAACTTTGGCCAATATTTTAAAATATAGTAACTAATCTTATAACCTCCATTAATGTATAACTTGTTTGAATAATTGAAATACAGTACAGAATAATGTTTCTATGTCAGTGAAGAAAGTAACATTACATAATATTCCATTTTTCAGACAAAGAAGGAATACTACTAGCAAAAGAGAAGCAAGTGTGACAGTCAAATTCTCCTGGAGAAGAGGCTAGGTGCTTACAAAAACTAACAAGCCAATGTTCTCATAAAACTCTATGAAATGTACCTGAGAAGCATTTTTAAAGCATTTGATTTTTCTGTAATATTTTGAGAAAAAGTCAGAATATTTCAAGAATAAATTTGTAATGTTTCAAGAAAATGTCATATTATGAGAAAAAAGTTGCAATATTTCAAGAATAAAATGAGAATACTATGACAAAATGGTACATATCACAATGTTCATTTGTTAAAATGAGGCCCATTGAGGATGTTTAATTAACTTCATTATTTTTGAAGGCATCTTTTCTTTACAGTATTTTTTACATGTACCAAAGACCTTTGCATGGTATTGTATCAACCTCTGATATTTCAGGGCAGGATGGTGAGCTGTTTGCTCTGCCAAGCCCTGACTCAATTTGTGGTATAATGACCCAAGCAAGTAACTATCCTCAATAGTCTAGAGAATAATATCAACACCTTTAAACATTTTTTTCCTCAACAGGATGCAGTTTCAATACGTTGAGTTATTCTCAGTCTCAATAAAGTATGGTATGTTGGCTGAAGATGACATTTTTACAAAATGTAGCATAGAAACATAGAAATGCACACATACAAATTATTTCTCTGATATTTCCAAATCAATAGCAGATGCCATGGGCATATGTCTGAAACTTGGTAGAGTCATGTGAATAAGAGGTTAACCTGAGCCTATATGGATATTTTTTGAAAAACAAACATGTTCAACACTGAGAACAACCTAACCATTAGTGTAATATGTCATTTGAACAGGCAGTACTCGCATGCAAGTATGCGTATAAGTACTAGTACTTGTCAGCCACCATATGCGCATGTAAATTAACATACAACTACAACAACAACACACACACACACACACACACACACACACACCAACTGACATATGTATTCTGGTAGCTACCTGAGTAACTGAAGCCACACAACTGAGTCAAAAATCTCCCAGTAATTGGATCACATCTGACTATGCTAGTACAAATAAAGTACATTAGTGTTAGCTCCTTCAACAGCTCTACACTTGGATTGCATTCTGCATCATGGAAAAGTCGATTTGAACACAAGCATCTGGCAAATATATAAATATAAATGTAAATATAAGATGTACCAGAGTCTCTACTGCAGTCACGTATGCAGAGAAAAGACAGGATAAGGTAAAGTATAATTACTGGCCTTTATAATTTCTCCCCATCCCTCATCTGACTGAGCATTCGCTGCAGAAATGGGAAAGCATGACTTTCTTTCACTGTCACACCAGGGGCAACAAGAGCTCACATCCAATTGCTATTTTTGTCTTTCACAGCATGTTTCCCTGCTCCTGCCATGATATGTAGTGGCTGTATAGCACTAATACAACTAGACATTATGCTGTATGTACTGAGGAACACTAAGAAATAATCCAATAACAGATTATGAATAGCAATTAACTATGTTAGAAGTTATAGGATGAATATAAACTGAGTGAGATATTTGAGATACTTAGACAAAAAGCCATTTCCATGTCCTTTGATTTAGTGTATAGTGTCAGTGCAGGGAAACACAATAAACCTGCCATTCAACATTGATAATGTTGAATGTTGAATGAACTTTCACCAGAATTTGAAATTGAGTGCTGAGGATTCACAACCAGACAAAGGAAGGTCTGTAACTTCCTTCTCTCTATTGTGCATCCACCATTATCCTAAACAAGATGTTCTGTTATACAATCCCAGATAATAAAAATAGCAGTAACTATACAATAGCAGTAATTATAATTATCATCATTTACTATATTTATAATGATTTGTACAGCACCTTTCATACAACAGCGTAAATTACTTCTGAGTAAATAAAACAGACATATAATATGGGAAAAAAAAGAAAATTGGGTACATAATACAATAATGAATAACATGCAAAGGTCCATATTCAGAATTAGCAACTCAAGTTCAAAAGATGTGTCAGTGGCATAGGGAAGGGGCAAAAAAAAAAAACAAAAACAAACCCTGAATAAATAAAATTTAAAAAATAAAATAAAAATGAAAACTGAAATTTATTAGTTATCACGCAGCTGGACCGTGAACATTAGTGAGAATAAGAAAAGGACATATATTACTATACAACAGTTAAGGTTACTATACAAAATATATGTGCATCAGTGATATAATTTCACCCACGTTTCACCCTCCCTTGCTCTTGAAGGGGGTCCTTAGAATTTTGCTAACATGCTAGCAGGCTAACAGTCTAACAGTCTAACAGACTAAAAGGCTAACAGTGAGCAAAGTGGCTGATACAAGGGTTTCAATTTGCTGCTTTTAAACTGAGAGCTCCACCTCTTTTGGCCAGGTTCTTGCCTTCCAATTGGTCAGGTCCTCTCAACCAGGTAATGGTGATGGCAAACAAACAGTGGAAAAAAGAGCAGGGAGGGAGCACACAAATGCAAGCACACTGACACGTAACACATCCTCCCCAAAGAGCAAACGTTTGCGAAAGAAAAACCAACTTTAAATACAACATAGGGTTACCACACAAACTCTTCTGTTAGTCTTAGACTGCACGTGAAAGTGCATCAGCAACATTCAGAATCTTTCTTGTGCTTTATTTCTGTGTTATAGTTTTGTACTAGTAGGGACCATCTCATGAGCCTTTGATTTTGGTTGTACATACAGGACAAAAATACCAGCAGGTTATGATCTGTGTACACAATGATAGGTAGGGAACTGGAACTAACATAGACTTCAAAGAACTGTAAAGCTAATAACAATGCTAGCGCTTCCTGCTCTACCTGACGCTTGTTAAATTTGTGTGAAAAATATCTCACAGGGTGGTCAATTCCACATGCAACACCTCTTGCAACAAAACAGCTCCAGCCCCTACAGCATTTGTGTCAAGTTCAAGTTTAAAAAGCCTAGAAAAACCTGGGGCTGCAAGTAGAGGTGCATCACATAACATAGCTTTCACACTATCAAAAGCATGTTGGCAATCTAGACTCCAAACAAAGGGTCTGGATGGGCTAAGCAAAGACGTGAGGGAAGAAACATCTGTAGTACCCTGCCATACCCAGAAATCGTTGTAACTCAAGGCAAATTGATGGCGTAGGAAAATTTAAAATGACAGTTACTTTAGCATCTACTGGACATACCTGTCCATCCAGAACTACTTTCTTTGCATGGTAGGTAATAGTTGCTTGGGCGAACTCACACTTGGTCAAGTGTGGTGTCCGGGATGCTTGTTCTAGTTTTGTAAAAACCATCTCTAGCACATCTAAATGAGTGGGCCACTCCATAGTATAAATTAAATTAGCTAGACCTTTAGGGGCATTATTTGTATTTTATTTATTTGGGTCGGTTTTTCAGACATTTGTAAGTGGAAAAAGGCCAAGAAATACAAGAATCTGATTACTTCCTTCAGCCTCACGTCACCTGCTAAGTGAATGAATAGGAAACTTCACAAACTCTAGCAGGTAGTGACATAAAAGGTAGCAGTCATTGCAGCTGAGATGACAAGAAGGGCAGAAGGCAATTTCAGTCATTTCCTGTCCTGCAGAGATATACTGGAGGTGTCCTGGGCAAAAAGCTTCTGACGCAAGTAACTTTGAAAACCATAAATTATTGTAAGTTTAACTTTCACCGATTGTATTGTTATGCTCCTGCCACAATATTTTCTGGAAGCATTTATACATATGAGTACACAGCAAACAATGCATAGGTGTACTCACACACACACACACACACACACACACACAGACCTCACAGATGGCCTGTCAGAGCAAGCAGAAAGCATCTTCTCATCCTCTTGCTGTTGATTGGTCTTGCAGTCTCACTGTACAGATGATAATTAGTGCTGCTGAACATTACTGAACTTTACAGGGCTTACAGGCTCCATCCTGAGCATCACACAAATTTCCTCACATCATAACACCAAATGTGGGTCCCCAGAGAGCTTTTCCCAGACTCAGGACATTTCCCACTACTGTAATAATTTGAGACAAGTTTTAAAAAATCATATAAAATACAGTACATATTTAGTACATATTTACTTACATATTTAGTCTGTCAATATTTTTGAAAAATTCGACTACACACAATTCTCAGCTCATCTCATAACATAGAGTATCAGACAGACATGTTTGGTGTCTGAACATTACACTGGAGATGTTTGGTGTCTGTAATGCTTTGCACTGGAGCTAGGAGGCTAATGTAGCTAACAAATAATAGAAGTCTGTTACTCCAAATCTTCAACATGAACACATGTCTAGATCATCAATCTTCAAGTGTCATATTTAAATATACACTATATGGCTAAAATCTTGTGGACATTTGACCATCACACCTATATGTGCTTGTTGAACAGCTCATTCCAGATTTATTCCCCCTTTGCAGTTATAATAAGCTCCACTCTTCTGGGAAGGCTTTCCACTAGATTTTGGAGCGTGGCTGTGGGGATTTGTGATCATTCAGCTACAAGAGCATTAGTGAGATCAGGCGCTGATGTTGGTGAGGAGGTCTGGGGTGCAGTTGGTGTTCCAGTTCATCCCAAAGGTGTTCAGTGGGGTTGAGGTCAGGGCTCTGTGCAGGACACTCGAGTTCTTCCACTCCAACCTTCACACACCATGTCTTCATGGAGCTCGCTTTGTGCACAGGGGCATTGTCATGCTCCATCAGAATGGGAAAAAATGTGATCTCAGTGACTTTGACTGTGGTGTCTTTGTTGGTGCCAGACAGACTGTTTTTAGTATTTAAGAAGCTAATCTCCTGGGATTTTCAGTCTCTAGAGTTTACACAGAATGGTGTGAAACACACACACAAAAAAAATTTTTTTTGTGAACAGTGGTTCTGTGAGTGGAAACAACTTGTTAATGAGAGAGGTTAAAGGAGAAAGAAAAACTCTTTACTATAGTTGTGAGCAGGATGTCTGAATGTACAGCTGTTCACAGTTTTAGAATGGGGTTCCTTTGTGTGCATTTTAAATAGGAACTACTCTATTAAATGCTGTCTAGCTAACTAGTCACACCCTATCAATGATGGATACTACTTTCAGTTTACAGTAAGTTATAGCTGCTAGCTAGATCGCCGATGCTCTATAGGTGGATGTGACAGTGAGAGAACTTTTACTTGCTAGATAGTGTTATTGTGGTTAATATAGCCTAATTAGAAAATGTTAGCTATGTGTTCGCAGATCAGACTGACCTTTCTTTTCCATGCCCTTCCCTCTGTGCTCTGAGTCACGTCTTGTCCATTCTCCAGTGCATTTACATATGTTGTTTTTTGTTTCATGTTGTTTTTATTTACTGAAGCCGGATGGAGTTAAGGCTAATGATGACCAGTAGCTTTGCAAGACTGGTGGGTTCATTTATAGTTTACAGTTATTAATTATTAATATCATTTATAGTTATTAACTGTATATTTATTTGACTATATGGACCACATAAAATTAATAGAAACTGCAGGATTTGCCTCTCAGCTGCATCACAACAAATAAAGCGAGCAGGCCAAATCAGCTGCAAGACAGGCCAGGCCAGTGGGATTTCTCCCAAATCTCCAGATGGCCAATCTTGGCCTCTATCCATTATCGAAGTTTAAATATTTATTAGAGTTCTTATAGTCATTAGCATGTTTGGAACTGAACAGGATTAATCCAAACTTTATTAATTCAAAAACTAGTAGGCTTTTAAATGATGTGTTCTGTTGGTGGAATGTTCAGGAATAGAAAGCTTTATGGCTCTAATTAATAGCCCAAATATTACTGTACATTTAAATAATGTTCATAAAATAAATCTATACTGAGGGGTCTGTGGAATAATGTTACAGTGTTACATGGTGAGATTGTGTTCATGTTCATATATTACAGCCAGTCACACCGTGACCTAAACCACATCAGCAAGTCTGTGTGACTGAAGAACTGGATGTAGTTTGAGGCAGATATTGGATTTTGGGAGAGTCAAACTTCAATTACTAGCTACAGAGAAAAAGGTAGCAAATAGGGCAGTGTGATAATGTGTAATCAATGTGATATTCCTAAATTCCCACAATTCCCAATATTCTTAAACATGGTTATTTGTTGCATTACACCTTAAATATCAGAAGTGTTTCCTTTTCTTTTTTTTACTCATGCAATCAGTATTTAGACTGTTTGTATATCAACTGGCATTTTTCACATAAAATGTTCATTGTTTGGTTTTGTGGTTGTGTAAAATACAGATCCTGTTAGAAGCTAAATGAGGATCTTTAAGATAAGCAATGATTTTATTAGTTTGCTTTGTGGAATAAAAGTGGTCCGTGAAGCATTGGGTCAGTGATTTTTAAATTTTGAATGTTAGAATGTTACTGTACACAATGAATAATGAGCATAATGTTTGAATAGGGGTCAGTGGAATTTTGTTTCCCAGCTAAAGGGGTAGTGTTGCCGCCTCACAGCTCCAGGGTCCCAGGTTCGATCCTGAGCCTGGGTAACTGATTATATGGAGTTTCGCATGTTCTCTCTGTGTGGATTTCTTCTAGGTTCTCTGGTTTCCTCCTACCTCTGAAAAACAGCCAGTATTTGGATTGGCAAATTAAACTGCCTTTAGATATGAATGAGTGTGTGAAATCATAAACTTCAATTCAGCATTCAACACCATCATTCCCCATCAGCTGACTGATTAACTGAACCTGCTAGGCTTCAGCACCTCGCTCTGTAACAGGATCCTGGGCTTCATCGCTGGGAGACCCCAGTCATTTCTGGTTGGCAGCAGGACGTCCACCACCGTCACCCTGAGCACTGGTGCCCCCTAGGGCTACATGCTCAGCCCACTGCTGTTCACGCTGATCCAGTTCAAAGCACATCGTCAAGTTCGCTGACGACACCACAGCAGTCAGACTCATCAGAGACAGTGACGAGACCTCGTACAGAGAAGAGATGGAACGGCTTACAGGCTGGTGCAAGAACAACAATCTGTCTCTGAATGTTGACAAACCAAAAGAGATGATTGTTGACTTCAGGAAGTCCTGCGCTGATCTTCATCCCCCATGCATAATTGGCTCCACAGTGGAGAGAGGGATGAGCACCAACATCCTTGTTTATTTATGTCCTATCAGCACTGTGTATGCCATACAAGTTTCTTGCATCTTGGGTCCAAGAGAAATGTTATTTCATCTTACTATATACTGCACACTGTATATCACTGTGATGACAATAAAGATCTACTTGAACTGACTTGACCTGAATGTGTGTGCGCATGGTGCACTGTGATGGACCGGTTTCCAAGCCAGGGTGTATTCCTGCCTCACGCCCGGTCTTTCTGGAATAGGCTCCGGACCCACCGCAAGGCTGACCAGGGTAAAGCGCTTACTGAAAGCGAGTGAGCAGGAGTGAGCTAAAAGTGTCCCAGACTGCAAAAGCCAGACTGTTGAAGGCCTGGTTATGAGGAAATTGAAGTCATCAGCTTGGAATGATGGTTTTTAAACCTTTTCAGTTGAACAAACAAAACACCTCAAACTGTTTCCAGAGTTCATCAATTAACTTATATCTGTCAGTATGTTGTTTCCTAACCACTGGGATAATAAATATCCTAACTTTTGTGACATGACTGGAAGAACCCTCAGCCCCTGGTTATAATGTTGATTAAAATATAATGCACAGGTTGGGAACCTGTGATCTAATGTATGCAAAATGTTAATGCTCAAACATAAACACATAAGGGGCATAAACATAAACATAAGGGGTGACAGCAGTCTAGTAGCAGTCCAGAGGCCTGCTGCACGAAGCCGGTTTCAGTGGCTACTCAGGTAAGTCTGCATTTAGCAAACTCTGGTTTTTCACTCTCAACAAGGTGGATTTTTTTACTGGGTTTCATCACCATGGTAACACGTACACTACAGGGCTAACCCGCTCCAGAGCAGCTTTTATTCTGGGTAAGACTTCGCAAACCTAAACTGGACCAATCAGCTGTGAGCAAAGTGAGAGAACTCTGACGCGGGAAAGTTAACCCTTTAGTGTTTGTAGTGATGCTTCACAGTTTGTGGAGAATCCTCTGGAGCGCAAATAATAAGAAGGGCACTTGGAAGGGAAAGAACTTTTAGGGACAGACACAATTCCCTGGATTTTCTCGATGACCATCTGTATGAAAGATATTGATATTCGGCAGATGGTGTACTTTATTAAAACCCTGACACGCAGAAGCCACGCGCGCACTGCACCGCAAACTGTGTGTGTGTTGCTTTGCGGTTCTTTGCGAGTGGTACATATTTACATGAAGTGGCATTATTTCTGTCCTAATAGAAATTGAGTTTCACAAATTGATATATTTTATTAATATTTAATTTAAAGAGACATTTATATTAAATGGAATGACATGAAATATGTTGAGGTTATAAGCTTTCAATCTGTTTATTCTCATTGTGAGCCTATAAAAGTAAACTTTTACACAGTCAGGAACTTTCCCCAGCCCTGGCAGCCGCAGCGGTGTTGCTTTCTGCTTCCGGAAGTCTGCTCACCTGCTTTTCTCCATCTTGAACGCTATTGGCTGTTATGTGCACGCGCTCGCTGAGTGAACACTGATTCAGGGTTAAAACTGAGGAAGTTGATAACCAGCGTCATGAAACCTGTTAACCTTCATTAACCCGGGCTGGATTTGTTTGGTTTTGTCAACTCAAAACTTACTCTACAACTCTGAGTTTGTTCAACTCGCTTCGTGCAACAGGCCTCAGGCTTGTAAAAAAGACAAAACAGTGGACAAGCCAGAGGACGCTTTCTGAACACCAGCTTCTTCCTACCTGCTACCTACAAATCCCGCCCCCTGAGCAACGATTGGACAGTTCCTGCGCTCTTCATCAGGATTGGCTAAGCTGTTGGCGGCCCGTTTGAAGGTTGACCTACTGACCAATCAACGCGCAGGAGGAGGCGCTGCGGCTAAAAACACACAAACCTCTGCGTGTGAAGGACGCGGTTGCGCCTTGTGTCCCGAGCGGAAGTGTTTCAGAGGTGAGCAAAAAGCTAGGATAAATTATTTTAAAACACTGTAAGGCACGTATAATCCTTTCTTACACAGTTCAGGTGGTATTTGTTCATTTCTCAAACACATGGCTACACTAAAGGTCTGTTAGCAGGGAATTAGTCTGGACTTTCACTTTCACTTTGGCTGAAGAATCTGTGAAGCTAAGCTAACTGGCTATCTACATACTGTCATTGTTTCTCTTAGTTGTAGTTTGGCGTGTGTCTATTTTTAAAAAACTCTCAGTGTAGCAGCAGCAGCAACAACAACAACAGTAATGTGATTGTTATATAATGTTACTGCTGAGAATAATATCTAATATGAACTTTGACCTATGACCTTATAAGATGCGTTCTGGTGTCATGTGCAATGTGTATACACATGCAAACATTCTGTCATTAATATTAATGTTACATTTCAGAAATGGAAAGTACTTTATGTAATGTTTTAACAGTAAAGGCTGGTCGTGATATTAGGGGCTAAAATTTAATATCTATCAATAAAACAATGAAACTATTAGGATTGAGCAATGCATTACATCTAAGATCATTATAAGATCTCATCAATTGCCTAATAAGAATGATGGGGTAAGGTATCTCTCTCTCTCTCACACACACAGATTACACTTAAAGACAGATAGGAAGCTGCGTAAATGATTTGAGCGTCTGTCGTTTTGTTTAATTTGTACTTTGAGTGGAAAATTTGTGCTTAAGGTAATGGTTAAGGTGGAGGCTGTATTTCATGTGTACCTTCTCAGTCACTGCTGATGAAGTGTTACAGATGTGTCAGCTGAAAATATCAGCCCAGTACACATGAAATCTGCTGAGGTGTTTCTCTCTGTGTAATCACCTCTTTTTCACTGATTGACTCCATGAATCTACTGTGGCTCAGAAGAATCAGCCTCCAGACATATCTAACATTAACTGACTCGCTCTCTGAGATAAGAGGTAAAACCTCTGAAGTCATGTTCCTTAGATCCCAGAGTAGTGCTTCTGACATTCAGGAAGTATACATTGATCCACAATGTCAGATTCACCACTAAGATCAAGTAAAACCAGGACTGCATCATCCATAGCTCCTGCAGAGCCGGAGTCACTCTTAAAAACACTCAGGATTGCATCAGAAGACAGATTGACAGTGGTACAAGTTGATTTACCCTCAGTACCTTAAAGCCAGTTTTACGGCTCTGTGAAGTTGGCACCCCATATAAATAAATTTTCACCAAAACTATACCATTCGTTTGTGCTGTGTTTGTGCTGATTTGTGCCGCAAAAACAAACGTTTGTTCTGGTTTGGCATTCAGGATATTAAACATTCTTTTTTTGGCTGTGTGATGTCACTCTCCACCCCATGTCGTCCAAATCGTATCAAATTGGTGCCGTTCGTTTGTGCTCGATTTGTGCCGGTTTGTGCCATTAAAACAAACCCTGTAATTACTTTCCTTCCTGAGATATAACAAGAAGAATTTTGGGAGCAGTGACGTCACTCTCCACCCCATGTCGTTTAAATCACCCAAAACAGGTGGCGTTCGTTTGTGCTCGAATTGTGCCGGTTTGTGCTGTTAAAAGAAACGTGGTTACAAGGATTTTTTCTTAAATATAACAAACAACTAACCTTCCTTCAGGTGCCGTTACGTCATTCTCTACTCCATGTCGTCTAAATCACTTCTGTTTTGTGCCGTAGAAAGAAACAACATAACTTGTTCCCATCTTTACACATTAGCTATGTTTAGACTTCACGCGGCGCTGCGCAGACCGATCGGCGTATACACCAAAGTACCACGAGAACGATTCGAGAATTACGCAGTACTGATCGCAGAACTATGCTCTCGCGGTACTTTGGTGTATAGTTATGTTGTTTCTTTCTACGGCACAAAACAAAGCAGAGAGTGATGTCAGCGCTCCCAAAAACGTTCTTCTTGTATCTCATGAAGGGAAGTTACATAGTTTGTTTTAATGGCACAAACCGGCACAAATCGAGCACAAACGAACAGCGCCAATTTGGAGCGATTTAGACGACATGGAGTGGAGAGTGACGTAACGGCACCTGAAGGAAGGTTAGTTGTTTGTTGTATTTAAGAAAAAATCCTTGTAACCGCGTTTGTTTTAACAGCACAAACCGGCACAATTCGAACACAAACGAACGCCACCTGTTTTGGGTGATTTAAACGACATGGGGTGGAGAGTGACGTCACTGCCCCGAATAATACGTGTTATTTCCAAGTCAGGGAAAAACATACAGTGATCATTTTAGCTGCACAAACCAGCACAAATCAAGCAGAAACGAATGCCACCTGTTTGGGGTGATTTAAACGACGTGGGGTGGTTATATTTTAATAAAATATTTCTCACACTGCCAGCACTTTGTTGTCAGCTATCTTTGATGCACTAAATCAGCTGCCAGTGAGCACACCACATAATGTGTTCTAACACAGCTGATCTCAGCTCATGACCAAAGAATTCTTTTATGATGTCTGAGTTTTGTCTCCCACAAGGAAATCAAGCTGGAGAACTTACAGTGTAGACCTGACTAAAGATCCACAGATCTAGATTTTTTTTTTTTTTTTGTTATGGTCCCAGAGGTGGACAAGTCACTAGCCCAGTCTCCTTAGACAAGTACATTGTGAGTACATTATTTAAACAGGAGATTATTTAACATTTAAACAGGAGAGGATAAGTACTCCAGGGACAGAATTTGAGTACTTGCTCATTTTCTCTTTTGAGTAATTTTATATCCCTCATCTAGTTTAATTACGTTTCTGGGCAACCAAATCAAGGAACTGGGCAAGCAGGTAAAGCTTTTATTTATTTGCCAGGTGGGCTAGCTAATGAAATAATGATTTGTCCACCCCTGGGACCTGACTGTATTTTAACTGTTAATGTATTTTTATATCCTTTACCTTACTTGTGTAGGTCACCATCCATTTCTCTGTTTTGTCTTGAGTTGTTTGGTTCTTTGGTTTTTTCCTTGGTGATGGATGGCAACCAGATTTTACCTGTGTGAATCAGGTGTATAATAGGCATGAGACGATACACTAAAGCCACAACACGAGATATATCCTGGTACAGGCTTCACAAGACAATATGACACAAAACATTACATTTTAAATTTTAATATATTTATTTTGTAATGACAACAAATCAAACCACTTGGGCTTCGGTGCTCTCACCCCCACGGCCCCACGTCCATGGAACCAACCCCGCATAAGCCCATATAAAATTGGGGAGGGTTGCATCAGGAAGGGCATCTGGCGTAAAAACTCTGCCAAATCAAATATGTGGATCAATGAGCCGAACAAAAAAAAAAAAAAAAACCAAACAAACAAATCAAATTAACCCACTGCTATATCAATACAACAGGGTGTCAAATTCAAATTCTGCCCAGGTCACATCAGCATCTTTATGAGACCTTGAAGAGCTGTATAAAGTCTATAAGTGTCTTTTACATAGTCAACATATTCTATCAACTAACACTAATACTCTGTAGACTCTATAGGATGTTTCTATAAGATAAAGAGGGCTAACAGAAACTATTAAATTGTATGCACTATTAGGTAACAACCTTTATTAAACTGTAAATAATTTAATAACTGTAAATAATAAAAGGTTTTTATGAATGCATTCATTTGTTTAATCACATTTTATTTGGACACCAGCTGCTGTGATGAGAAACAGGATTAGCCCGTTCGGATGATGCACTTTTCTTGTTTCTGTTTGAAAGGTGCTAGCCAGATAGCTACACTATATGCACAGAGATATGGGGTGAGAACCAGTGAAGTAGCTGCTGGAGTTTACAGCAGAAGGAAAGTACATCAGGATTTATAATATAAGGTGTAATTTTCCCCTATTGTTTATTAACATTATTTAATTTTTTTTCAGTGTTATAATGTATTTCATGGCAACGTTGTTAATGTGGAAAGATTGTTTGATGGTAGTTTGCTCCTTAAATGATTAAAATAAAAGGTACGTGCCATCACCGCTCCTACTGCTGTCTGACATTCACCTGAAATGCACGAGCGCGTCACACCTACCAATTTAATTGTAAAGCTCAGGAAACTAATCATGATTTTATTTTCTATATTTCCTCATGCCTCCAAAATTAGTTTCTGTGAGTGTGACTTACATCAAGTAACAAACTATTGCAAACTATGTAGTGAACACAGACAAGCAGAGTGATACAGTGAAATGTCCCAGTGCTGTTATAGTAAATATCAACACTCCTGGAATAGTCAAATCAAATTAGTGGACTGGAACTAACTGTTGTATAATTTACTTTATATATCTTCCTGCCCACTGTCTTGAAAGGCTGCTGATATTTCTGACGTTGATTACAAGCTTTCGTACAGATTGTCTTGTGCAAACAGTTTGAATGGATTTGCAATGTATAGAGAGTCAGTCTGGAATGCTTCATGCTGTTGAGTGAGCAGGATACAACTAAACCCTCCAATTTTCTACCTTTCAGCTCAGCCTGCTCTTCAGTGAAATGTGTTCTCAGAGCAGAATGCATCTTCTAAATGCGCAGATTGCTTTAAAGAGCTGCCTGCTGAGAAATTGTCTAGCCCTCACTTTTACTTTTTTTAGCCACTGATGGAAGTCAACCTTTCTAGGCCCACTTCCATGAGGAAATGAAAGTGTTTTTCAAATATTAAAGAGCATGTCCTGCAGCCATTTTTCCCTAATATACCCCTGTGGTCAAATGTATCACCGGATACCTCATGCCCTAATTACTGGTGCTGGTGGTATGGGGCAGTTTTCTTTCCTGGTATAAGCTGTATAAAGAAAGAAGTCTGTTGGTTTTGTGCATAATTATGCAAATGCAAGAGAAATCTACATCATATTTTCTCATATGTGGCAGAAGTGAGCTTCCATAGGTGTCTTATAGATGAGTGCTTTTGAATAAAATCAAAAATGATAATACAGTTTCATGTTTTTGTTTCATTTTTATGGAATTTGCTGGAGTTGCTCTTTAAAACCTACTTAGTTCTTAGTACTACTTGGGAACATCTACTTAGTACTTAGTTAGCTCTAGTTCTTTAACAGATGGCCAGGTCATCTCATATTATTAGATATCGTGCGTGTGCATGCATGTGTTTGTGTGTGTGTGTGTGTGTGTTTTTGTATATTTGTCATTGTATAGGGTTACTGCAAAGAATTGAAAATATAACATTTTGCTTTGTTTGAATCAGTGTAATAATCTGTATGTGTTATTTCATAGTGTTAATCATTATTCTATAATAGTAAAAAAAAAAAATAGTAAAAATGAAGAAAACAATCTATAAGTAAGTGTGTTGTAGTGTGTGTATGGATATAATTAATGTAATATTGAATGCGGATAAAATTTGGGCACTAACACAGACCATGAATCTGTAAATAAGCACTTTTTGTTTTATAATATTTGGAAAATGTCATTACATTCAACTCAACTTATTTTAAAGGTTATTTTAAAGGTATTTAAATGTATAGTATATCATACATTTAAATAATATTAAAAAACAGTAAATATGTAATGATAACCTCTTTCAGTCTCTGCTATGAACCTGGTAATTTCTTGGCTTTTTGTGTTTTACTAAACTGAAACTAAAAAATCTTACTCAGGCGAATTATGTGCAAAGTCTTTCAGTACTCATGATGAGATTGTGAAACTGGAATGAGCTACAAGGCAGGTGTTGTGCAATCAGAGACTGTCTAAGTGCATATTTTTTGTCACTTTCTATTGAAATTCTGGCTTTTTAACATAATAGGTGTCTCTAAACTTGATGAGCAAATGGCAGGCCTCGAGATATGCGAAGCTGATTCACGACATGCTGATAAATGTGTAATAACAGGCTTTGCACTTCACCGCACAGAAAGAAATGTGTGTTGCTTCATTTCCTTACTGCAGCATTCTTCCTATTAGAGCTTTGCACACAGTTCCTTGTAAAAAAAAAACAACAAAAAAAAACCAGTGATTTCACATTCAGCTGGCTGTCGCCTTTGTGAGGCAAGTTTCAGCATGAGCATTATGCACTAGCACAAAAAAAGGCAGAGACCCATTTCATAAAATATAGACATGTGGGATTATTTTATTGTTTGGTTACAAATTCATTTTGACATGAGGTGTAAGTCAGTCTGTGGGAAGATGCATTGTGCTTTAATGAACCACCTTGGACTAAACAGGATCAAGTCAACATTTAAAATTGTTATAGGTCTAATTTGTCTGATTTTCAGATTTAAAAATGAGATTTGTCTGTTATTCCAGAGTGATAACTGCATTCAGAGGAGTCCTGTCTGCAGTGTGTGCTAATGAGTTGAACACACTGAGGTCAGGAGGTGTGTAAGCCAGACGGTGGAGGCCCGAGACAGACATGGCTGGGTTTCTGGATAACTTCCGCTGGCCGGAGTGCGAGTGCATCGACTGGGCAGAGAGGAGGAACACAGTGGCCTCCATCGTGGCTGGTATTCTGGTAAGCCTGTGTGTGTGTGTTTGTGTGTGTTTGTGTGTGTGCAAGTTTCTGAATATTATTTTCTGAAAGCACAGAGATACAACTATTTCATCAACACCCCTATCTCTCTCTCTCTCTCTCTCTCTCTCTCAGTTTTTCACAGGGTGGTGGATTATAATCGATGCTGCTGTGTCCTACCCAAATCCAGAGGATCTAAATCATGCTTTTCACACATGTGGGGTTTTCTCTACATTGGCTTTTTTCATGTAGGTGTTGTTTTCTCATAACAATAATAATAATTCACTTAATTTTTAGAGTCTCTCTCATACTTGTACTCAACTGCGGAGGATAATTTGTTCACAGTAAACAGCGCAGTAAAAGAGAAAAATTTTGGTAAAAAAAAAATTTACTCAAATTAACGGCCACAAATTATATTTCATAGAAATAACATACCATGAAATTATGTTAACATGAAATTAATTACTAAATCAATACTGGTACTAAAACAGGCGAAAATCTAAAATCTGCAGAGAAGAAAAGTTTCTACAGAATGGTTATATATATCCCAGAACCATCCAATGAAGCAACATGTATTTTAAACTGTAATTTAAACATTTCCAGGCCTAAAGCTTTATTTTCTGGTCTACATTCTAATGGTCTAATATAGTTTTTAAATCCTTCATCTCACAGGACCTCCAGATTCAAATTCCTCATTCTCTTAACTACAAACTTCACATAGTCACTTGTGTCATTGTGTGACCATCACTGTTTGATTCCTGATTTCCCCTGTTTGTGCATTTGCTTGCGATTGTGGAAGCAGGAGGTGAAACATGTTTGAGGAAACACTTTATCGTCTCACTTCCGTCTCCTGCATTATCCTTGGCTGAAACTACTCGTGTCTGTTTCACCGCCAACACTGCTGTTCTTTATTTGTTTGTTCTGCTTGGCAGGATTGCCAGGCCTGTGTTACAAAAGCATCTCACTGGTCATTCAACACCAGCCCAATACCAAAACTCAAAATCTTCCCCACCAAATCCCATACACAGATTAACTATCATTGCAAAATATGATATATTATTTAAAAGTAACATTATACAAGCATTTTACTGAAGCAGCTATGAGACCAGGCAACATAATACTCTCATACTACATAGTATATCTTAACACATGCATACAGTGGGGTCCAAAACTCTGAGAGCACTGGGGAAAATGCTTCCGTTTTTACAAGCTTTTCTAATTAATTCCAACAGTTTTCTTTACAATTTATATTATTGACAATTACAAATAATATTAGTGAAAAGTAGAATCTTTACAATATTTTCATCAATTTCAGAGTTTCTTAGTCTTTTGTTTGTCCCCTTTTTGCTTTAATGACAGTGTGCACTCCAGCTGGCATGGACCCCACAAGTTTGTGCAAAACCTCATGATCCATTTTAGATCAAATCCATCAGAGTGTCGTCTGAACACATGCTTCAGTAGAAGAGATTAGGCATGAAGAAAATCTGACCTTTTGTACAAAGCAGTTAACATGCTTAATATCACACATTTGCTTACATTTAAATAGGGACCTAAAAATAGTGAACAGTCTTGAATATTAAATATTCAAGATATTACTTTCTTTGTTTTCAATTTTAAATTGATTTTAGATTTTCAATGTGGTCTCAGACTTTTGGACCCCAATATTACAAGGACACTCTTACATAGAGGTACAATTATATCTCATGTTATAAATTATATAAGTATTCTTCTAAAAAGTGTACCAAAAGCACAATATATATAAGCATTGCTGTTTGGCATTTATCTGACTTGAACCTTGAATATGGAGCTGCAGTTTACTCCATATGTGAGATGTGAGTCATGTATGTCAGTGTAGGCGGTGCATGGAGCATTTATTTCTGTGATTTCTTGCACTGCATTAATAAATATTACTATGATCAGGAGTTACCACTGTACAATCAAAGAAAGTTCAATGTTCTTTGTGCTCAGTAGCATCTTCATTAATTTTTTTTTACATTTTAATCAAGGCCAGAATATCAGAAATATTGTATTTTATAGTGTTTATATTTAACAGCATAAATACAGCTCAAGTGAAAAGGAAAAAAAAAATGCTTTGTGTGCATACTGTGCAAAAGGCCACATTAACACACATGCGTTTTACTGCATTCGGTGTAAAATGGGCCTGACTCCCTATTGTGGTGCAGCTCTTTATACTAGAGTACCAATAGCTCCCACTTGAGTATGTGTGTGTGTGTGTGTGTGTGTGTGTGTGTGTGTGTGTGTGTGTGTGTGTGTGTGTTGCAGGATTAATGCTGTGTCAAATGCTCATGTCCGTGGGGACACGTACGGAGAGGGCTGCCTCGGCCGGACAGGTATGGAGACCATAATGCGTGTACAGTTAATGAGTGGTACTGCAGAAGTAACAATTTGTATTAATAGGATTTTTGTAATAGATTGCCTGTAAAATATTTTCATAAGCCATGCATTAAAATATATAATAATACAGCGCTTTTGAAATCTCTATTTTCATTGGTCAGAAGGTGTTGATTAATTTTCTGTAACAGCATCTTTGACAATTGTTTCAGGTGTAAAATTTATAATAATGTGCTTGTTCTAATATAACATTGTTTCTGTAGTAACAACTTACACAGGGGCAGTGAACATGCCACATAAACAGATTTAAAAAATATGTGTAATTGTTCATATGTTAAGGTTTTCTGTGAGGAGACGTTTATTTTGCATTTTTGGAAGGAGTCTCCAGTGTCAGCACTTTGTAACAGACAAAGCTATAACTTCAAGTTCCACAGGAAAATTTTCAGGACAGAGAGCTTTGCAGTTTCCTTGTACCCTTATTGACTCCTGGTGAGGGAACGACAGGTTATAGCTGCTATAACATAAGTGATAACAGGAATTAACTTGTTTCATGGACATTCCACAACATTAAACATAACTATAAATAGATTAAAAGTACATCCTGTAAATAAAATGTAAAAAAAATTGTTAGCATTTTATAATTGCTCTTGTATATAAGAATTTATTTAAAAAAAAAAAAACGGCATTGATTATTTTCCTATAACAGCATACCTCGTCAAGATTTATTCCTTACTTATAAGTATGTAACACACCATCATGTGTGTAGGTAAAATGTGCACTGGCACACATGATGCTGAGACTTTAACACTGTGAAATGAAATTTAAAAAAAAAAGACATGAATAGAACGAAATGACTGTAAGACAGGAAGATAGAATAGTAATTAAATATTATTGCCTCAGTTGTGTGTATTTTGTATAACACCCTGACATCTGTAATGAAAGAAGGTCCCATTCGTTATCCTCCTCAACAAATCTGTGTGAGTGATTACTGAGGTTTGTTAATGGGCATCTGATGATTCTGAAAATAGCTTCACTGTTCTAATCTGAAGGTGATCTTTATTTTAATGTGGTTCACTGAAACATAAAATACAGTAATACAATTACTGGCTTTTCTCTTAGCCATAGTGAGAGAAAAAACAGGCATTAAGAATACCAAAACATTAAAAATGCTTGGAGTTCCTTTTACACAGCAGAGAGAAGAAAATGGTGGCAGCCGTTAGGATTTCAGCATATAGCTGCATGTTTAATATTTACACCCTTTGCTGAAATTACAGAGGAAATGAGCTTTAAATAATGCTGATCGTAGGTCAGAGCATTCAGTTACTAAAAAAAACAAGACTGCATTTAGTGGCACCTCAGTGTTAACTCACTCTGACTGGCTATTAAAAGATCCTGTTTTTCTGATACGTTGACCTAGTTTGAGGCAGGACTGAATGTAGCATTAGTGACTCCAGCTACATGGAGAATCATCATTCATATATCAGGAATAGTGGCTTCATATCTGCTCAGTCTCAGTGGCCCTTATTCATCAAAGCTGCATACGGTCAAGTCAGATAAACAAGTCCCACTGTCATTTTCACGTTTGGCGATCAGTGGCGATATGTCTGAGCAGCCTGACGTCTGGCTCGAGTGTAATATTTTTACAGCCTGAAAAATGTTACAGCCTGACAGCCTGATTTGTAGTTATGGCAAGAATGCAGGTGAATAGTTTTTTTTTTTTTTTTTTTTTTTACACAATAGGTATCTTTACCAGTTGTTTGCTGATATTCTTACAAGCATTTTTTGTATTGAAACTTTATTAAAAAATTTACATTTATTTATGCAAATGAGACTTCATCTAATTAAATATGCATAAATGTTCATACTTAATTAAATCAAAAATCTAGTTTTTGTTTGATGTTAGAATTTAAATATTTATTTTACAGTGAAGTCGTTCTTAAGAGAAAGAACAAATTGTATAACCAACAAAGCACCACGGGTTCTAAAATATGTATGAATTATAAATAGGTTATAGATATATGTATATCATAAAAAGAGATAATGTGGTGGACAAACGCAGTGAAAAAAGAACATTTATCTCTTGAGCTATTTTTATTACTACAGTTTAAGAAAAGACAAGTTATAGATAAAATTTATCCAATAATCTGAAAAATGATTGACATTTCTACTTGTCTTGCCCTAAATAATCAAAATCAACATCAATATTTATAGCAAGTAAAGTGAGTAGAGTAGTATAAATAATATTAATAATAATAATCATAATCATAATAATAATAAAATAGCAGATAACACTGATAAACTCAATGGTGCATAATTGAAACTCTGACTAAAGTATGTTTAATGGGGGTTTAGTGTCAGTGTGTGATGTGTAGATGTGAATCAGAAGCACAGTCGTGGATCTCTATCAGCTCATCAGTGGTCTAATTGAGTAATAGGTGCATTTGCACACAAGAGTCTTGAACAGATGAACCACAGGCCTGGGAATATGATTACATATCAATACTAAACATGTAAGACATGATTTTATTTATTTTAGTTTTTTAGCAGTCTGTTTTTCCCTGTTTGGTTAATTTTGTTAAAATTGTAATTGTTTAGAATGAAAACTTGGTTCGCATATATGTAATTAAATCATCTGACTTTAGTTAAATCTGTTAAATGAAGTTAAAAAAAAGTACAAATGTATACGTAACTGTCTATATTATAATTATTTTAGTAAAAATAAAAGATTGCAAAAGACAGACTTATTGGACCTTCCTTTCCTCCCCTGAAATTGTGTTTTAATTATTGATTTTGTGCTCACTTTTATGTCATTTCTGAGGATACCTTTATTGCAGCAACCTCAGACACAAGTGCCTCTAACTCAGCTTTACTGAATCTGGCTTCGACTCTAGTCTCCTGAATGTTTTCCTCTCATGACAATACCTACGTAGATTAGGGCATGTTTTTAATGTAAGTTAGATGAGGTGATTCATCATTTGTCATAAAAAAGGGGGGATTGTTTTGATGTCACGTGACAGTTTTATCCGGTGCAAATTCGTTCATTATGTGTGCTCAAATCTGCACTCGTTTCCACACAACTCTGATGAATAAAGATCAGTGTCTCTCTGTGTCCTCATCTGTCCCTCTCACCGTTTTAACTGCAGCTGGTTTAAACAACTCACTTGTGAAAATTTAGACAAATTCTGACTTTGCTGAATGAAGGTCATTGTTTATGTTTATCTGGAAGTGAACTGTCCATATCACAATCTCTTAGGTGCTCGGCTTTGGCTGTTCATCGGCTTCCTGATCATGTTCGCCTCTCTCATCGCCTCTATCTGGATCTTGTTTGGAGCTTATGTTGCACCGGGTGAGTTTCTTCCCTGGCTACAAAAATGACATTACCTCGTCCTACATCTTTGTAGACTATATTTGACACAAAGTTTATCTATTCAGGAATACTACTACTACTGCTAATAATAATAATAATAATAATAATAATAATAGTAGATTATTATAATGTAAAACTAATCAAATTATAGTATGATACCCATGCACCTTTTAACAACTGTTTTTATTTATAAATATGTGTAAATGTTATGAATAAATAAAAGTGTCTAACACAGAACAGATAGCTGAGCATTTGTTGCTCATCTGAAATTTCCTTATGAGTCTTTTTACAACAAAGCACATTCAAAATGTTGCACTTTTTTTCTGTTCTCTGTCAGGACATACAGTGTATCCCGGATTGTCTGTGTTCTTCCAGAACTTGTTAATATTTTTCAGGTGGGTGTGCTTGTGAATGAATTTTCACACTTTATATTTATATACATGCTTTCATGCTTTATATTTAGATGGAAAGAGTCTGACTGGTAACTTACTCCCATTTAGAAGGCTGAAGCAGCTATCAGGCCAGCAGTATGATAAATGCAGAAAGCGAGAGAAAAAACCTCAGTAGTAGCCTATGCAAGTAGAGGACATTGAAGGGGAAATTGCATGAGATGCCTGTTTATAAGATTTTCTACCGTATATAGTTCTGAAGACGGTAGGATTCACTTTTGCTTGTATCTCAATTAGGGCTGCACGATATTGAAGAAGAATGAGATATGCGATAACTTGTTAAATAATGCAATATGCGGTACGATAATGCTATAAGTGTGTAAAATCAATTTATATTATATTTATATATATATATATATATATATATATATATATATATATATATATATATATATATATATATATATATATATTTAAAAACTGAAAATGACATAACTAACATACATGGTTCATGTTCTTTTGTGGAAAAGGAAGCATTCTCTGCTATCTTCATCACCCTAAAACTTTGACTTTTCATAACTTTTTGAAGTATTAAAATCATTCGGTTATCGCAAGCCCTTGCGATATACATATCACAATATTTACATTTGCGATATTTCGATAATTTCGATATATTGTACAGCCCTAATCTCAATTATAAGTACAGTTCTAGCATTTTAAAATCTGCTTAATTTGCATTTAATATAATGTAAATAATCATAAATAAATAATATGGTATACCAATGAGAAACATGACATGTAAATATAATGACTATTCAGAAGTCCTGCCCAATTAGTAGTGATTTAATAATAAATCATGTGAACAGTGGCGGATTATCCATAGCCCCACTGATTACAGATGTTAATCTTAATAAAATCCTTATTCACAACTCCATGCATTTTAAATTCTGTCGAAATAATAATTACCTCTTTTGAGTAACCAACAATTTAAAAAAAAAAAAATGTAGCTACTTCACAGATATAAGCCGATGTTCCACTGATTTGCTGGCCTTTCTAGGTGACCATCCTTACAGTTATTAATGCACCCAGTGGTCAAAAATAGGAACTGCAACAAGCGCTAATAGAGCCCCACTGGGGTAGGAATCACACTGCTCCATGCTCGGGGGAGGAGCAGAGGACAGGACAGGACAGGTAATGGGGTTGCCAAATTGGGCTAGTTTTACAATATTCTGCAACTGCAAAAATCTTTTTTATAGCCGATCATTAGAATTAAATCTAACAAAGTGAACATGGTGTGTCTATGAGGTACAAAAACACTTCTATTGTAAGCAATATTGCAAAGATTGGAAGAAAGGAAGGGGGATTATGGACGTCTGAAATATGTGTCAAATACTTGTCTCCTCACACAAAGGCTGAGAAAAAGAAGAAAAATTTTCCCCATTTTTCAATGCCCGATTTTTTTGGGATAGACTTCTGTGTGACTTTTAAAATGTAGTTGGTCTGCAGATTTTGCTGAAACCTGGCAACCCACAGTTGAAAAAACGAACTGCTAGACTGTATGCCGGATGACTGTATATTATCGACTATCAACTGCCTATTACAGGGTGACTGTAAAAATTTACTGGATAGTAGCCTATAACATAAGTCAAGTGTGATAGCCTCTCAATCTAATTTCTTTTTGAGGCTATGTCATTATTAATGTCGTTCTGCCCCACCAAATTCTGCAGTCACGAGCCTCTGCTTCAGCAGTTATTCTTATTTAAACCTGCCTGCGTCAGTTTCTGTCAAACTTAGTTGGTTCTATTCCTCAAGAGGGAGGAACAGAACATGCTCTCTCTCCCCGGTCAATCACAGCAACAGTTTCCACCCTCCAGCCAGCTCTCTGTATCACACGACAGCTACAAACTGGGGAGGGGGAATGCTAACACGTGCTAGATTCAATTCAGTTCAATTTTATTTGTATAGCGCTTTTAACAATGGACATTGTCACAAAGCAGCTTTATAGAAATAAATACATTCAAATTAAATTAAACCAAAATAAATTGTAAATATGTGAATTTATCCCTAATGAGCAAGCCAGAGGCGACGGTGGCAAGGAAAAACTCCCTGAGACGATATGAGGAAGAAACGTTGAGATCGTCTGTGAGTTAATGAATGCAGAAAAGGGCAGATGGCACTTTTCTTCGAGATGTTATGCGCCCCTGTGATGCAGCATGAGCAGCAGTTAAAAAAGACATGTTTGACTTCATGTGTCTCAGAAACCATGGGTTAACATTCTCCCTCCCCAGCTGGTAGCAGTTGTGTGATATAGAGACCTGGCTGGTGGGTGGAAACTGCCAGGTGACCAAATTTATGAGAAACAACATTTGTAGATTATTAGGAGTCATTAATTTTACATCATAAACTATTTTATGTTGGAATTATCTTAACCTGATTTAATATTTCTTGAGGAGACAGGCTGTATCAGGCAAACACCCTGCAATGGGAAATGAGCTCTTACTTTAGTTATTTGCATCATCCACATCAGCTAATGTCTCGTTACCTGAGGTAAAATCCACTTGCTGTATTTGAACATAAGCCTCATTGTCGTCTCTTCACTCCACTGATCACTGTTCACTCAAACATCGGTGCAGAAATAATCGCTCATTAATTCAGTCAGTTCAGTTCTGTTGGCCCATCTTCTTCATTAGGTTATTCAAATGTTTAAAAATCTTGTTTTGGTGAAGTATATTTATGGTTTCTTGACATATAGAAGTCAAAGTATGATATAAGAAGAAAAAACTAATTTTGGTCAAAACCCAATTTTTCATAATTTTTGCCAGAATTCAGCCACAGTGACCTCAGGTGGGTTTTCCCAGACTGGAATTTTGCTGTAATCAAAGACAGAAGAACTTAATCAGTAACTAAACTGCTTGTAAAAAATTAAAGTATAAGTTTATGAAGCCACAAACCTGGATATCTCATCACCTGTCCTCAACAGAGCTATTTTCCCAAAAGCAAAGAGCCAAAATGATTAAACCTGGGGGACAAAACAGAATTAGCTCTAAGATTTATGATACTAGAAAAGAGAAGCCAGGTTAAGCCAGCAATCTGAAGACAGTGAGCAGTGTGAGAAGCCTTTCAGTTTTATTTACCTTAAATGAGCCTGTATGGAGGCAGCACGTTGGCGTAGCTGGTACCATTGCTGCCTCACAGCTCTAAATTCGATGCTAAGCTCAGGTTACATTCTGTCTGGCGTTTTGCATGTTCTCCAGGTGTGTGTAGGTGGATTGGCTATGCTAAATTGACCCAAGGTGTGAATGAGTGGGAATGTGAGTACATGGTGTCCTTTAATAGACTGGCATCCCATCCAGGGTGGACTCCCAGCCAGTGTTCCCGGGATAGGTTTCATATCTACTGCCACCCAGACTGGGATAAAGTGCTTACTGCAGATGATTGAAAGAGTCTGTATGGCCTGAAGTCAAAATAACCCCCCGCAGTCTGAGTTTACCTTGGCTACTCGCCCAAGAGCTTTCTAAGCTTTCCAGAAATTTGGCTGTCTGCTCGATAAAACTGAGTAAAATGCTAAAATAAGTAAATTAACTAAGTAAAATGCATGAGTAGCTACGTGTCTTCATTGAGCGTTTAATCTTGCGTAATCCCCGCCATTCACACCTCCGTTCCGTTTATTTGGTATGCTTATCTTGCTGATACATTAATTTGCCATTTTATCATGTACAGCACTGTAGGTATATAATCACTGACTGTTACTGTATCTGTTACTGTCAGCTCCCCTCTAGATCATCCGTCAGTGTAAAGGGAACACCTTAAAACCACTGCTGAGTGGTACACTGTGTATTTACTGTGCATTTCCTGAACCCTTTATTAACAGTTCTACCATCTCTGTAGATTTACAGTTAGATACATAGAGCTCATTATTTTCCACTGCACAGTGTGTGTCCATCGTCCTCTAGCCTTCATCAGTATCGATTTCTTTTTTTTCTTTTTTCTTTTTGTTTTTTGCCTGCCACCACCCCCTCTTTGGGGGACCATTGAGGCTTTATTTGTTTTACTTTATTCATATTTGTAGATGTGTTGCACTTTGTATTTAAAGGTTAGTATGGGTTAATGGTGGGTGTAGGACATAAGAGACAGCACAGTAGACGAGATATGAACATGATACTTATCAGAGTAGTTGTTGGAATGTCAGTTGAGTTAATTAACATGCATAATACCAACTTTGGTTTCTATGAATGTTGCGTGTATGTGTAATTTACCTGTGTGTGTTTGTGAGCATTATGCTTGAGCTGTGTGGTATGGCTTTGGTTGTGTGGTTTGTCTGTAGGGACTGTATTGTTAGCTATTGCAAAGTAATTCCCTGGTGTATGTAGGTGATGAGTGGTGTCCCAATAGAGTTACATTTGGTAGCTTTATTTCTGATTGAGGCAAAGAGTTTTTTCTGCTGTTATGTAGTCAGTTATTAGGTTTTTCCAGTGTGTGATATTAATGATATTCTTTGATTTAGAGTTTGCTAATATGGTTTTCTTGGTAATAGTTAGCACTGTAAGAAGAACTGTTGTGTTTTCCTTTGTGATATTGATCCCAGATGTATCTCAGAATAAGCAGAGTGAAGGGGAGAGTGGGATAGTGTGATTTAGAAAATGAGATATTTCGTTAGTGATTTGTTTCCAGAAGTGCCTGACTGGTCTGCAGTTCCATATGGCATGTATGTAATCGTCTGGTGTATTTCATGTGTACTGTGATGTCGGATTCCCCGTAGCACATTTTAAACATCCTGCGACCTGTGTAGTGAATTCTATGGATTTTGTATTGTATCTTCTCTGGGTGTGATTGCTAGGTCATCTTACCATTTTTACATGATATGGTAAATGTAGAGTTGGATTTAGATATTATTTTATATATTTTGGATAGGAGTTTAGTTGGTGGTGATTTGTAGAAGGAATATTTATTTTCTACTCCATGCTTCTCGGCTAGATACAGAAATTATGTAAAGATGTTGTTTTGCCATATGTGTTTAAGGGGCGTAATGCCTTTTTCTACCCATGTGGAGATGTTTGTTATCTTCATGGTGTTTGAAAAGTCTGGGTTTTGCCATATGAGAGTGTGTTCGGTTAGTTGGAATGGTGAATTTATAGTTTTATAAAATTTAATTAAAAAATGGTGGTCCCTTGATTATCCAATGATTGATGTGGTAAAGAGGAACTGAGAAACTGTATGACAGATGTATGTATAACAGAAAAATACAGTGGTCTATATGGTAGGTCAGTTGCAATCAAACTTTCTCCTCATGTGGACCATTTCCCGGTTTTGTGAGAATGACACCACCAACCATGCCTCGGTTAAACTGATTGAGATCACATTTGTAATAATCCCCATTGTAATGGTTGATGTGAACATTAACTGAAGCTCTAGACCTGTATCTGCATGATTTTATGCATTGTCCTGCTGCCACATGACTGACTGATTTAAATTATAAAGTGGACATTGAGTGTACAGCATCAGTTCAAAGTGTATTTTATTATGAGAAAAATGGAAATGGTGCTAATGAACCCCTGTCTCTCCATTCCGCAGCTCTCTTGTCTACAAGTTTGGAAGAACTGAGGATTTATGGGGCTAAGTTGTGCCAAACCTTCCATCTAAACCCTGAACTCTCTTTGCACCCTCAATCCTCACTTTGACCTCAGGTATATATCAGTAAAATCTGGGCTGCAGACTGAATTTTCATACCCAAATTTTGAATTATATAGTATAGTGTTAGAAATTATCCATTCTACATAATGCATTGCCTCAAGTGTGCCTGTCCTGCTGTAATCCATGTGTGTCATGGGTTTCTTCAGTCCTTTACATCAGTTTATATAGCCAGCTGTTTTGCTTGTGTGTAATTTGTGAAATGAAAATATTTTCCTATAATAATATTTTTACATGTATAGGCTGTAGTTACCTTGAAACCTTACTGTGTCTAATCAGCTTAGAGCTACATGTAAATGCCAGTAGCTAGAACCAAATCCCAGATCAATTAAGTGTTCTAGTCTTTTATTTTGTATTTTATTTTTATAACATTTTAATGAACTACTGGCACTAACATAGCAACAGATAGTAGACATTCATGCGTTGGCATTTCTATCATCATTACAGCATGCACTGCAAAAAATTATATCTTGGCACATGAAAATATCTTGAATATTATTTCTTATTATTCCATTATTTCTTATTATTCCATAAATGTGCATTATTTTTGTATAACCACATGGCTCAGACAGTAGTTCCAGCTGTAACATGAACAATAGGCTTTTATTGATGCGCTCATTCTAATACATTGTTTCTATAGAAACAGCTCATACACAGCGATTTGTAGATTGGACACGCCACATAATGTAAATCATATAATAAACGGATTTTAAAAAAATGTGGTGAAGTTTTTGTTAAGACATTTATTTAGGGAAAGAGTCTCGAGTGTCAGTGCTTTGTAATGGTGTTTAGCCAAATGTCCCAGCACAGGAAAGTCTTCAGGAGTTTACCCTTTTTGGTAAAAATGGCAGGCTGCATTTTTTGAGAGAGAGAGAAAGAGGGAGAGGCTGGTGAGGGAACAACTGTATATCGTTGCAATAACGTAAGAGATAAGAGGAACTAACTAACTTTTTCTTTAACTGTCTGACACGTGTCTGTTGTGTGTTACTCCTTACTCATGCGGCTATTATAAATAAAATATAAGCTTATTCACCCTGTTTTGATGCTTTTACTCATTTCAAGCTTAAAATTTTCTTATTCTATTGGCAGATAATTTTTTTTCTAGAAATAAATACTTAAAATTAGAAAAGTTATCTGCCAATACATCCAAACTATATCAAGCTTGAAATTAGTTTTAAAAAAATGTCTAAAAAAATAGGGTTAATAATCTTATGGTTGGTTTATTATAATCTTAGGATTCCTATCCAGTTATTTCACACAGAAATAATTAAGGAATAATTTCACTAGTATTTCCATCTCAGTTATATTTGATTTACAATATTTTATTGTAGTCAATTATATTGGTTGGTTTTCTTTCTGCCTTCCTCATAACCTGAGGCTGCACTGTCTGCGAATAGGACTTGCTATTCATTTCTGACATATTTTAAAGCAAGGCTTTGAGAGTAGTTGGAACAGGAATTCATGTGTACTCTGTGTATTTTCTCTTAATAACCTTTTTCAGCTATATTCTAACCTGATGAAAGCATAACTGAGAGCAGTGCAGATGATTATTGATCTTATTGACTGATGGTTTAGATACTTTTTTAAATCTCTGCTTGCTCATGAGCACAGAGTCAATATGATGCATTTCTCACTTATTGTAGTGACATTGTACAATTTTGCTTTTCTAACCAGCACCCAAATGTCATTTTTGTGTTAATCTAAAGATTTCAGATTTGTGTAGAAACTGTATTATTGTATGAGTGATCCATCGTAATAAAACCAGTCATTTGGAGTTGTCAACTGTTAGATTTATTTTAATCTTTTATTAAAAATCATCATGGAGAAATTCAACAGTAAAATACATTTAATCTTTCCATTCATTCATTCAGTTACTGCTTTAAGACCAGGAGGTCTGGAGCCTATCCTGGGAACACCAGGAATATGTCTGGAATTCACCTTGTGTGGGATGCCGGTCCAGCACAGGGATTTATTCTTTACGTTACAAACTTTCAGAAAACAATTGTAAATAATTTTAGAATAGTCTTTTTCATTGTTTCTAATTTTTTACATCCTTTTCCTAAATAAACAAGTTAACAAATAAATCAAAATAAAATCAATAAATTATTAATTGCATCAATGTAAGCACATTAATAACAATAATACCAATAACATTAACAACAAAGTTGTACAGCTCGTCAAACTATACTCATTCATTACATTCATTCCAACATCCACTCACACATCACATCCAGAAATACTATCAGTCTGTTCAAGTTTAATGCTTTACTCCATTTTGATGTTTAGATTTTTGCTCAAACATACTGAATTTCAAAGTGGTAATTAGTTAAATTATTCACTAATTAAAGATGGACTTCTTGTGTCATTATTGTACTGTGAATTTTAAACCAGTTTGTCAAAAAGCATATGTTGTAATAAAGAAAAAGGTGGGAAGTAGAAAACAAACAAAATCAATGCATGGAATGACCAAATCATTGATTTAAGAAAATTGTTGGAATTCTCAATTGAAATTTCTTATTTAAAAAAAGCAGGTTGACAAAAAGTAGTCATTTCTTCTTGTAGGCTACTGGATCATTCAGTCATTCTCTTTTCATTCTGCTTCTTGTTATTGACAAATGAACACACATTCAAAAATTGTGCTGAGGCAACTATAATTTGCACTTAGGGCAGTTTAGCAGCCTGACCACAGAATGTCAGCTTGGAATGAAAAACATTTTAATGTAAATTCTTGAGGAGAGCTGGGGCTACTTGTATGAGAAAAAAAAGGAGACAAAGTACAATCAGACTCTGGCTCATGCACACTTGAAGCTAAACACTTACTTAATCAAGCACCCAAGAATAAATGCACTTTGCTAGTTATGGTGAGCACCACTGCACAAATCTCTTCAGCCTGAATGCATGATTTTTCAGTGAGCAGCAGTGCTTCATACATCTAGTTCTGATAACCTGAAAAGCAGAAAAAACAAATCTCAGTTTCTGACTTGGCTATAGCTCTGATTTACTAAAGGTCTGTCTGTGTATGTAAAAACATGATAAAAAAGCATGGAAGTTTATATATATATATATATATATATATATATATATATATATATATATATATATATATATATACCTTTTAAACAGAACAGCTTTACTAACAGGGTCTGTGGAGGATTGTGTCTGTCACATTAGCAAAATAACACATTTTACACAATAACATTTTTGAGAGTTTTCCTTAATGATTATAAACTTTGGGGTTTTTCTACCTAAAAGTTATTGACAAATGAACACACATTCAAAAATTGTGCTGAGGCAACTATAATTTGCACTCAGGGCAGTTTAGCAGCCTGACCACAGAATGTCAGCTTGGAATTACACACATTTTTGATACAGTGCAGAATCATTGAAAATAAATACATTTTGCACCCACAGTGTGATTTACTACAGCCTGAAAGTGCCTTTGGGAACACTGATTGCATGTGCAAATTAATATACCTAAAAGGCTTGTTTCTGCCAGTTGATGACAAAATTAAACTATTTATTAAGTTTTAATAAAGAAAGGACAGTGAGGATTATATATTTGTATCTCAAAATGAAGTTAAAAACCAGTGGTAAACAGAACATGCACTCTTATTTTGCATTCATATTATGTTTTGAACTGTTTTTCGATGCGTCTCGGCCTTTAATCGGCATTATAGCCAGTTATGTGCTTGTACCGCTTCAGTTTGACTCGTCCAGGAATCCCTTAGAGATCTGAACTTGCTGCAGCTATCAAGAACAAACAGCACACACAAAAACCTAATTTTTCACATGACATAATTCCTGCAATTATTTTTTGTGAATACTCAAAACTTTTTGCACATGCAAATTAGTGCTCATTATTTTGGATCTTAATACATCAGGCCTAGAAGTCTGTAATAAGCAGACAAAACAGCTGAGCGCAGAAGTGTCCATCCCCTGGGTGGAAAAATGTAATTTTCAATTTATCTACAAGTAAAAATAAAATTTAAAAAATATGGGTATATCCAAGGGCAAAATCAACAGAAAATAGTGTAAAAATACGTTTGACATGACCCTCTCAGTCTCTCTGACTTACTAAAAAATGATTTTGTTTTTCATTAATTAAATTAACATGTTTGTATTTCTGATCTGTGTATCGAAGAAATATCTGCAAGACCAAACACACTGAAGCTATAAATTAATGTATCTTCTTTATTTTGTCCTAAGGGTGTGCAAATTCACCCATAAGAGCAGGTTCAGGACTTGTGGGAGTAATGGGAAGTCTTCTGGCATAACAGAATTGAGAATTATAATTTACTGGAGAATTGAATTGCTTGGATAAAATTGATGTATGATGTAAAAACAAGCCAGCTGTTTGCTACCAATAAATCAAATAACCAGCTTTTAATTTAACAAGGCAATATTTACATACATTCCCATTGTCTATTCATTCAAGGCCCAAACTTGTCAATTCCATTGTACTGCAGTTTAATCAATAAAATTAAGTGGAGTAGCTAATAAAGCTGAACTCACTAATAAATTGATCAGTCTGAAATTTACGATACCATTGAAATGGATTAAAGGTGTGAGGTTACACTGAGTATTATACTGATACAGAAAACTAAGATACTCTGTACTGTTAATGATAAAGTCCCTGCTGCGTTTTGCACTGCCACCTGCAGTGTTATATGGCATTTAGTTGTATTTTCTTTGTAAATGTGAGGAGACCATGATAAACTGACGACCATATCATTGGCCCTTATTCATCAACGTTGCATATAATTTAGCTGACAATTAATGCTATCATTGAGACATACATAGACAAATGGGGAAGTGTTCTTAGGTTGTTGTTTTTTTTTTTTTGAGCCAATGAACAGCCTTCTTTCATATGAAGAAAAAAACTCATGCTAAAAAAGCAGACTATTGCAAAGAATAAAATAGCACTGATTTAATACCAATATGAAATTATGTAATAAGGTCAAAAACAGGGGATGACATCAAGATTGTGCACCAAGGTGAGAGCTTTGTCATACTTCCTGTATGCAAATGAGCCTGTATTACTCAATCAGTGTTATATGCTTTTTTATTATTTATTTCACTATTGCTATACTTGCTGTAATTTTTGATGATATTGATTTTGTTGACTGCAATTCATGCACATTTTTCAGGTTGTTAAAATAGTATGCTCAAATTTACACACAGACACACACACACACACACACACACACACACACACCAACCAGAAGTGAGTTTGATCATACAGATATACTAAAGATTGATAAATAAAGAAACTATATGTGGAATTTGTGAACGCTTGGGCCAATGTGTTGTACATTTAACAACGTGTGTGTGTGTGTATATATATGTGTGTGTGTTTTCACCATTCTCGTTAGAAAGTGGATCCATAGTCTCCCAGTTCATGGCTTTCTGGACGGCTTTCTTCCATCTTGCGTATCGGAATTCACTCTCTGCTCAAACAATTACATCATTTATAATTCTTCCTCAGTAGCTTTTGTAAAACTGCCAAACTTACTGCTGTAGCAGCTTCTCTCAAACCTCTCTTGAGTAATATTTTTAACTAACACACATTTCTTGTAAAGTTTACATGAAAATGCATCTGTACATTTGCAATTTTAACCAATTGTTGCACTATTACAATGAAAAAATAAATGATGGCTCCTTCACTTTACACACAACTTTACTGCATTGGCAGAACTGAAGTGTAAACACAGATAAGTTTAAATATCAGGATCAGTCATGCTGTTGTTTAGAACATGGCTCATTTAGTTGTCAGCAGCAGGAGGTATGTGATTACATGAACATATACAGAATTATACATTTATTGTTAAATCCAGTGAATGTGTAGCTGTATTGTTTCAATTTGATTATTATATCGATTTGGTTCTTTAATTTTTTATGTTTAATTTTTTATTCATCTTGATAAATTCTACCTTTGTATTTATCAGATGAAACAGCTGCACTCCAGACATGTCAGTAGTGCTTACACAACATATTATAAACGTGTATGCTATATAGCCATAAGTTTGTGGGCACCTCACTATTGCACCCATATGTGCACCATTGCTTCTGCAAACTGGTGCCACAAAGTTGGAGGCACACAATTGTATAGAATGTCTTTATATGCTGTATATTTACAATTTCCCTTCAGTGGAACTAAGAGGCCCAAACCTGTTCCAGCCCCTGTGCACAAAGCGAGCTCCATGAAGACATGGTGTGTTAAGGTTGGAGTGGAAGAACTTGTGATGGAGTTCCTGGTTTCGAATCGTTTGCCAGGAGTTTCTTGCCTGTGTCGGCGTTTAAATTAAGTCAAGTGGCTTTATCATCATTTCAACCATATACAGCTACTACAGTACACAGTGAAACGAAAAAACGGTCCTCCAGGACCATGGAACTACACAAAGACTACAAAAAAAAAAACTACAAGAGACTACACATTACTACATAAAGTGCAAACAGCACAAGACAGTACAATAACTACTAAACCAGGACAATAGGCACAGTAAGAGACAGTGCAGCGCCGACTAGTACACAGTTCTAGTATGAAAGTGTCAGATGTAACAGGTAGCGCAAAAGAATAACAATATAATAGATTGCTGTGAATGTAAATGTAACAACTATGACATAGTATTAAGCAGATGAGCTTGTACTCTATATGGGCATAGCATTTATTGGGGTAGCAGCCAGTTAGAGAGTATAGCAATGACAAGAATTATATACAATATTTTTTATAAATACAGTAGCAGCAAAAAATGCAGGTAGTAAATACAGAAATGTGCAAAAATTGCAAAGGGAGTGGGATGGTGTTCAGTTGAGTGTGTGGGTCTGTGTGTGTGTGTGTGTGTGTGTGTGTGTGTGTTTATTGGAAACCTCTCACTGCTGCTGAGGATGGCCCCACATGGACAGCCTAAAGATACATGAGATTACTGTGGATGGTACCACTTAGAAACCATGAAGATGGTTTAGACTGCAATTGATATGAACAGTTATGCTATGATGGCTTACAGGTGCTACAAACAATTTTGCACTCAAGTCTCCATCAGTGAACAGGTGATAACTTCAACAAAATAGACTTCATGTGAAAACTATAATGAATTTCCTGTTTACACAATTGCACTCTTTGACCATGTAGCACACAGTTATAGATGGGAATTATTTATAATTGCACTATCCGCTGACACCCAGATGAGGATGGGTTCCTTTCTGAGTCTGGTTCCTCTCAAGGTTTCTTCCTCATATTGTCTCAGGAAGTTTTTCCTCAACACCATCACCTCTGGCTTGCTCATTAGGGATAAATTTTTTTAATTTAAAATTTATATCCTGAATTTATACACTGATCAGCCATAACATCAAAACCACCTGCCTAATATTGTGTAGGTCCCACTTGTGCCACCAAAACAGCTCTGACTCATCAAGGCATGGACTCCACAAGACCTCTGAAGGTGTGCTGTGGTATCTGGCACCAAGACGTTAGCAGCAGATCCTTTAAGTCTTGTAAGTTGTGAGGTGGGGCCTCCATGGATCAGACTTGTTTGTCCAGCACATCCCACAGATGCTTGATCAGATTGAGATCTGGGGAATTTGGAGGCCAAGTCACCACCTTGAACTCTTTGTCATGTTCCTCAAACCATTTCTGAACAATTTCTGTGTGTGTGGCAGGGCGCATTATCCTGCTGAAAGAGGCCACTGCCATTAGGGAATACCGTTGCCATGAAGGGGTGTACTTGGTCTGCAACAATGTTTAGGTAGGTGGTACGTGTCAAAGTAACATCCACATGAATGCCAGGACCCAAAGTTTCCCAGCAGCACATTGCCCAGAGCATCACACTGCCTTCCTCCCATAGTGCATCCTGGTGCCATCTCTTCCCCAGGTAAGCGACACACACGCACCCACACACACCCGGCCTTCCACATGATGTAAAAGAAAACATGACTCATTAGACCAGGCCACCTTCTTTCATTGCTCCATGGTCCAGTTCTGATGCTCATGTGCCCATTGTAGGTGCTTTCAGCGGTGTTACAGGGGTCAGCATGGGCACTCTGACCAGTCTGCAGCTACACAGCCCCATACACAGCAAGCTGCGATGCTCTGTGTGTTCTGACACCTTTCTATCATAGCCAGCATTAAGTTTTTCAGCAATTTGTGCTACAGTAGCTCTTCTGTGGGATCGGACTAGACGGGCTAGCCTTCTCTGCCCATGTGCATCAGTGAGCCTTGGGTGCCCATGACCCTGTCGCTGGTTCATCAGTTGTCCTTCCTTGGACCATTTTTGGTAGGTACTAACCACTGCATACCGGGAACACCCCACAAGACCTGCAGGTTTGGAGATGCTCTGACCCAGTTGTCTAGCCGTCACAATTTGGCCATTGTCAAAGTTGCTCAGATCCTTACGCTTGCCCATTTTTCCTGCTTCCAACACATCAACTCTGAGAACTGACTGTTCAGTTGCTGACTAATATATCCCACCCCTTGACAGGTGCCGTTCTAATGAGATAATCAATTTTATTCACTTCACCTTCCAGTGGTTTTAATGTTATGGCTGATCGGTGTATATTTCTGTAAAACTGCTTTGTGACAATGTCCATTGTTTAAAGCGCAATACAAATAAAATTGAATTGAAATGAACTGAACTCCAGTGTCCTGCACTAAGCCCTGACCTCAACCCCACTGAACACCTTTGGGATGAACTGGAACACCGACTGCACCCCAGTCAGCTGAATGAACACAAATCCCCATAATCATGATCCAAATTCTAGTGGAAAGTCTTCCCAAAAGAGTGGAGGTTATTATAACAGCAAAGGGGACTAAATCTGGAATGGGATGTTCAAAAAAGCACATATGGGTGTGATAGTCAGGTGTCCACAAACATTTGGCCATATAGTGTAAAAGGTGATGGCTGTTACACTGGTTTTCTCCGATTTGGGCAAACATGGCCAGCTAGCATCAACCATGCTGTTGATCAGCTAGCGATCGATCAATTGATAGATAGATAGATAGATAGAAACTTTTTTTGATCCCAAGGGAAAGTGTTTCATTTTATTAATGTAAAACTAGAATGGATCAAACTTTTGCCCATTTACGCCATGAACATGTCTATAAGACATAGGAAGAGAAACAGTGATCAGGAAAGAAAAGGCTGATCCCCTCAGCTCTCACCTTCTGGTTTGATTTGAGGTTGGTATTTCTCAGAGGTTACACAGGTCATGTCCTCAGGATTTAGGCTCCACACATTGACCCCTTCAGCTGCTCCAGCAGCCATTGCTGCCCCCAGTGCAGTGGTCTCAGACATAGAGGGTCTCACTACAGAGGAGGAGTACTCACAGTTAGGCATAAACACAGAAAAGTTTGACAGGTACAACTTGCACTAGAGATGGGTGATAGAACAAAAATATGTATCACAATATATAGGCTTGCAGTAGTGTTGCTTAAAAGTAACTTATGTTTGATAATACTTTTTTTTAAAGGCTACAAAATTAAATTACTGAAGTGGAATATTTTTTAAATGCTGTAAAAATGATAAAATATTTACATTCAAATGTTTTTTTAAAGATAAAGAAAAGAAAGAAAACACATTTTTGGAATAAATGATGATGTAGCAAGTGTGTGTCTCTCCATGAATGTGTTTATTTGATGCTCCTTTAATGTAATTTGTTTCACAATTTTCTTCCTGCTTTCTTCCTGTTGAATTTGGATACGTTTTGAAAAAAACATATTTCACATATTTCAAGCAGTGATATTACATTTTCAGCAACCAGTACAAAATTTGAACGCAAAAAGGCCAACCCTCTCAGGTGACGATACCTGATCCATATTCTAAATAATAATGTCGTTTTTTCTTATCATTGTTTTTGTTGTTGCTTTTTCATTTGAATCAGACTTTTGCTCTCCAAAAAGTTTTACCAGAAATTTCTCCATGACTAAGAAAACTGTTATTGTCTTTTTTATGAAAATAGACAAATATCCCATATGCGTAGTTTCATGGTCCTGTAGTACATCAGGAAATAACAGTCTAATCTATTTTAAAAATCTGTCATAGTTTTAAAATAATCTATAAAACATAATTTTGAAAAACATAATTCTAAAACATTGTTTTGAATCTAAAGAAAGGTCACACAGAGATCATGACATCCATGATTCCTTCAGGAAAAGGCTTGAAAATTAGATAGAAAGTTAAATCCTTTTTGATAAATGAGAAAACATTGCAATGCGTTGGCCCCCATACGACTGTAGTCTAGCACACCTGCTTAAAGTAACTCCTGTGCTACAGTACAGTATTCAGCATGTGCTTACCTACTGCTTACAGTGTTGCTCTAAATTCATAGACCTGTTAATAGACCTGTTTTCACAGTTCCATGGTATAAATGCAGAAGTGTTAGTAGTAGTGTTCCAAGACTTCTGGTGAGATGATATTTAAAGTACATAAATAAATTTATTTATTATTATTTGCATAAATAATTCAAGCAAACATCCAAGCTTATCCACTTCCCTTCATGACGTAGATGAGAGTTTTTCAGTAGGCACACATTAGTATAGCTGAAGTGATTTAGCGATTTGCATGGTCAGTAATCTCAGAGCGAACAAAATGAATTTGTTAATAGCACCTTGAATGTTAGATTTTTAATGTAACTCCTGCTTCTTAAATACATGCTTACAAATAGCAGACCCGGATTAAGATCACACAGAGCCCTGGGACTATGTTAACACCACGGACCCCCCCTTAACCCATCTTGATACCCTCTGTTATTCAAAATGCTAAATTTCATGCACACACGGGTAGATGCATTATAAAAAAAATACAGGCTACAGGACAACAAACAAGTTTGGATGTTTGCTTGAATTATTTATTCAAATAATAATAAATACATTTATTTATTTATTTTAAATATCATCTCATCAGAAGTCTTGAAATGCTACTACTTTCATTGGTGGACAGAAAATACAAAGCACTTTAACAAACTTGGTCGCTTAGCAAACGGTTATCTGTGTGTCCCTGCAACGTCTGTACATCGGTGGAGCGGGTTTTCTCTGCAGCTGGCCTTACTGTTAACAGACTAAGGAGCCCACTTTCACCCGAGCATGTGGATGCGCTTGTTTTTCTCAGCAAGAACATGTGAAACAATATACACGACAAACACGCTAACCGTTATATGTCGAGTGTTTATGTATGTTCTGTACGTTAATTGGGGCAGTCTGCTTTATTAGCAGTTTTTTGTTCGCTCTGCAGGAGCTTAGATGATTTTGTTCTGTACTTTTTTGTTGACACACATTGCTCAGTGTTTTCAACTAAACAAACACAGGATATAATGTAAGCTTGTTCTGAAATGGTGACAAAATCTTAATGATAAAAAAATAATTTCACAATGTCTTTCTCATTAAACTTAATTTAAATAAACGAATAATCAAATATTCATTTTTAATGAGCTCAAATATTTGAATAAAATATTATCGAAAAATTCCCATCCCTAGCAAGAAGTAGCCTAATTATTGCATGAGAAAACAAACAAAGAACCACGTAGTGTCTACACACTGTCATAGATCTGCTTTCTGCACATATTAACAGGTTAACATACCCAGGCCCCCTGTGGTTTTAATCTGGGCCTGCATTCCAGGTACCCATAAGGTGGCTCAGTCTCTCCAGTGCAATAGCATACCACAAGCAATTTTTATTTTTAATTAAAGGCAGTTTAGAAAAGGAGCGCTTTCCTGACACATCAGTAACAGACAATGTAAGATGTGGCTATAACCATGCTTATTTTAGACTCAGTAGGAGTCAGTCAGAATATAACAGGACCCACTCATCATGGCAGACACACCTTTGATTTAATCCTGACATTTGGTATAAATATAAAAAATAGTCAACTGAAGTCTGACATTATCTCTAATCGCTATCTTATTTAATTTAAAAAGTGTTTTAGACATAATATCTTCAACTGACCTCACAACTACATTGAGCATACAATCAGGTCAGCTACTGCACCCAGCTTTATTAAAGCCTGCCAGATATACTGATTTTGATTGCTTCATCCTCAGAACTTGATGAAGTAGCTTGGTGTCAACTTCACTTCACTCTAGATAATGATGCCCCATTTCAAAGAAAAATAATTAGAAGGAAAAAACTTGCACCCTGGTATAATGATCACACTTGCACTTTAAAATGGAGCACTCGAAAATTCAAATGTAAATGGTATCAACCTAAACTGTCAGTATTCGAAACTGCATGGAAAGAGAGAAAGGCTTTTATTGCCACTAGATCAGGACATTTCTCCACCCTAATAGAAGACAACACAAATAATCTTTTAGTACAGTACAGTAGAGTAGTAAGGTTACCTAGGAATAAGACCGCCAAAGCACACATACCAACAGATTACAGAATTGAAAAGATTAAACAAAAAATTCATAGCGCAAAATTATTTACAAATAAAAAAAATGTAAAAGTTGTGATTGGAGGAATCACACCTTTTGGTGGAAACCCAACACTGGTCATCAACTTGGGAACACCATCCCCACAGTGAAGCATGGTGGTGGTAGCATCATGCTGTGGGGATGCCTTTCATCAGCAGGGTCAGAGTTAAAGGCAAGATGGATGAAGTCAAATACAGGGCAATCCTAGAAGAAAGTCTCTGTAAGAGACTTGAGACTGGGGCAGAGGGTTACCCTCCAACAGGACTATGACCATAAGCATACAGCCAAAGCTACACTGCAATGCTTCAAAAACAGTGCAGTGGTCAGAGTGACCGAATCAAAGCCCAGACCTCAATCCGAATCCTACAGCTGTAACTGCAGCCAAGGTTGGTCCTAGCAAGCTTTGACCCAGGGTAAGTGAATACTTATGCAAACAACATGTCTGTCATTTTATTTAATTAATGTTTTTTGGGCAGAAAATGTGTAACAGTTCAAGGGGATGAATACTTTTGCCAAAGCACTGTCCCATGTTTATGAATAATTGTACCCAATATAGGGAAAAGCAGTGGCCCTAGAACAATCATGTGGAACATGAAGCATTACAGTTATCTGCATAGAGAAGTCACCATTAACATTTACTGATAGCAGTCGGTCAGATAAAATATTTAACAAAGTCCAACAAGTTTTTGCTGATGAAATAATAAAACAATTCTCTCTCTCTCTCTCTCTCTCTCTCTCACACACACACACACACACACACTTACCAACAGGGATACAGAGGATATCAGCCTGTAGTTGCATTAGTAATTTGTTAGCCGTCATTCCTCCATCTACCTGTAACTGAGTAAGCGAAGCGCCACTGTCTCGATTCATCGCATCCAAAACCTGAAGCAAAACATTTGCATTTTAATCAAAAACAAAGCTGACACTGAGCCACTGTTACATCCTCACATGCTGTGTTACTTTTCATTATGCAGTGAAAAAACCCTGCGGATTACATTTTAAAATCCTCACAGCAGCCACTCATTAAAAGAGTAAAGCTATTAAGCCTACAGCTAAACGACTCAGAAACCTCTAGTATTAACTGTATAATAAATTTATAAATTTATATTAGAAATATAAATATGTGGTGTGCTAGTGATGCCTACTTAGAATGATGAAGATTTTGGCCTTTTCTGATTAGATTATACACCAATCAGCTATAACATTAAAACCACCTGCCTAATATTGTGTAGGTCCCCCTGTACCACCAATACAGCTCTGACCCATCAAGACATGGACTTCACAAGACCTCTGAAGGTGTGCTGTGGTATCTGGCACCAGCACGTTAACAGCAGATCCTTTAAGTCCTGTAAGTTGCGAAATGGGGGCCTTCGTGGATCGGACTTGTTTGTCCAGCACATCCCACAGATGCTTGATCGGATTGAGATCTGGGGAATTTGGAGGCCAAGTCAACACCTTGAATTCTTTGTCATGTTCCTCAAACCATTCCTGAACAATTTTTGCAGTGTGGCAGGGCGCAATATCCTGCTGAAAGAGGCCACTGCCTTTAGGGAATACTGTTGCCATGAAGGGGTGTACTTGGTCTGCAGCAATGTTTAGGTAGGTGGTACGTGTCAAAGTAACATCCACATGAATGCCAGGACCCAAAGTTTCCCAGCAGCACATTGCCCAGAGCATCACACTGCCTCTGTCAGATTGTCTTCTTCCGTTAGTGCATCTCTTTCCCAGGTAAGTGACACACACACACCTGGCCGTCCATATGATGTAAAAGAAAATGTTATTCATCAGACCAGGCCACCTTCTTCCATTGCTCCATGGTCCAGTTCTGATGCTCACATGCCCATTGTAGGTGCTTTCGGCAGTGAACACGGGTCAGCATGGGCACTCTGACCGGTCTACGCAGCCCCATATACAGCAAGCTGCGATGCACTGTGTTCTGACTCTGTAACAAACTTCACAGATAGGCAAAGAGGAGCCGGGAACCAACTGAACACAAATGTAAAGTTTAATCATGAACAGAACTCGAACAGAACGTAAAACACAAACGTAGGGCAAACATAAAACATGCACACGTTTCTCTCATGTCAAGACCTGGAGATGCTCTGACCCATCACAATTTGGCCCTTGTCAAAGTCACTCAGATCCTTACGCTTGCCCATTTTTCCTGCTTCAACGCATCAACTTCAAAAACTGACTGTTCACTTGCTGCCTAATATATCCCATGCCTTGACAGATGCCACTGTAACGAGATAATCAATGTTATTCACTTCACCTGTCAGTGGTTTTAATGTTATGGCTGATCAGTGTGTATAGATTAAATAAAATTTAAGCAAAACTTTAAACTAAACATTTCTAGACTCAATTATACCTACTCCCTAGTTGAATTTTCAAATTTTAGTGTATTAAAAATGAAGTCATTTAAACAAATGTCTTAAAATATAAAGTGTTCAAAAATACCTGACAGTGTGTATTAACATATGCCAATAGGGGATATTACATTAATATACACTCACTAAGCACTTTATTAGGAACACTATACTAATACTGGGTAGAACCTCCCTTTGCTCTCAAAACAGCCTTAATTCTCCATGGCATGGATTCCATAAGATGTTGGAAATATATTGAGTCCAAGGTCCATGTTGACATGACTGCACCAGGCTCTCCTGTTCTGCTACATCCCAGATGTGTTCTGTTGGATTCAGATCTGGTGACTGGGCCACTGAAGTCCACTGAACTCATTGTCAAGTTCATTGAACCAGTTTGAGACGACTTTGTGACATGGTGCATTATTGTGCTGTGCTGTCTGCCTCAAGGTTGTCCATTCTGAGATGCTTTTCTGCTCAACAAGGTTGTAAAGAGTGGTTATTTGAGTTACTGTAGACTTCTTATCAGCTCCTCTGACTTCTCTCATCAAAACAGTATTCTGCCTGCAAACTTGTGTATGGAAATCCCAGGAGATCAGCAGTTATAGAAATACTCAGACCAGCCCGTCTGACCCCAACAGCCATGTCATGGTTAAAGTCACACAGTTTTTCCCCCAATCTGCCATGTGATGTGAGCATTAACTGAAGGTCCTGACCTGCTTCTGCATGATTTTATGCTGCTACATGATTGGCTGATTGGATAACTGCATGAATGATCAGGTGTACAGGTGTTCCTAATAAAGTGGTAATAAAGACTATATGCTTTGTATAAATGTGTGTTTCTTGCATTACCTCTCGCGTTTGAAAGCACACTGCTTCCAGTGCTGCAAAAGCCAAGTGACTCCTATTTGTGAACTGTGTCAGGCCACAGATAATCCTTAAAGGAATGAAATAAAATTTAAAAACATAGATTTAAATACATTCATACTGAGATTTCTTGAACAATAATAACTATGAATATATATCATTTGAACATAATTTGCATACATTTAAACATTATCTAGATTATCTCTGATAGTTGCAAGAAAACATTTCATTGAACTTTACTCTTGTACTGCTATATTTTCTGTTTCCTTTCTTGTCTATGTATTTCAGTTTTGTGATGTATTAAATTCTACGTACATCTATGTGAATTAAAATAATAATTAGTAACTGCAATACCAGATAATAACATACAGTATAACATAACTATGTAATGATTATTATAGGTATGATGTATGATTTATGTCAAGTACTGGAGGCAAAGGTGGATGCAAGAGCAGATTGTAGCTAAATGTAGAAATAAACAACATAAATAACGTAACTTAGAAACATAAAATATGAACTAGGATATCAAGGCAGGGACATAACACAAGCAACGAACAGAAACAAAAGACAAAAGCTAGACAATGAGTGTGGTGCAAGACAGGACTTAAATACTAGTGCTCATTAGACTCGAAATGTGAACTAGGTGCAAGCAGTTCTGTGACGTGATAGCGAGGTGCAGTGGTGAAACGTAGGTCAGTGCCGATTCCGGTATAACCCCGACAGAGCCCCCCCTTTAATGCGTGACTTTCTGCATGAGGCCAGAGGGGGAGCGACATTCTCCGTGTGGCAAGAGGGGGGAGCAATGTATGCCACGAAGCAGAGAAGAGGAGCGACATCTTCAGCGGAACAGGGAGACAGAGTGGAGCCCTCAGTGGTGCGGGGGGGGGGGGGGGGGGGGGGGGGGGGGGGGGGGGGGGGGGGGGGGGGGGGGGGGGGGGGGGGTGCGGCAGAGCGATGTCCTCAGCCGAGCAGAAAGGCAGAGCGATGTCCTCAGTGGGGCAAGAGTGCGGAGCGACATCCTCAGCGGAGTAGGAAGGCAAAGCGACGTCCAAGGTTGGGCCCTGCATAGTGATGTCCTCAGCCAAGCAGGGGGCCGGGGGACGTGGTCAGCCGAGTCGGGAGGCAGAGCAACGTCTGAGGTGGGGTGGGAGATGGTCTTAGCCGGGTCAGGAGCCCCCACTCAAAAAATGAGGGGGCGCATTTCTGCGTGGCCCTGACCCAATCTCCTTTCCCCTCTTGCTGCCACCTCAGGCGATTCCTCTCGAGGAGAGCCTCTTGGACTCTGAAAAAATCTGCTGCATCCATTTTTCAGGTCTAGCTTTCTGTCATGTAATTGAGGTGAAGGCAGATGCAAGTGCAGATTGTAGTTTAATGTAGAAACAAACAACATAAATAACGGGAATGGGAAACGTAGTTAAGTGCCGATTCCAGCATAACTCTGACAATATATAACAATAACTTATTTTATTGCAAATAAAAAAGAAATAACATCCATTGCAAAGAAGATCTTATTTTCAAGATTTTTTTTACACTAACAATTTTTATTTTGTTAATAAGGCAACACAGCAATCATAACAACAAGAAAGGGAAAAACTAACACATTAGGTGAAAAAAAAGAAAAAACACAACAATGATATAACTATTACATATGAGATAAAAAATATATACAAATATAGATACAGCCATGGGAGACAAACACACAGCAGGTGTCATAACACCAGCACTACTGAATACTGAATAAAATTATTGAATGTGGTCAGGTGTGGCCGAAATGATATATTTGGTATACCATTCACACATTCAGTAATTTGATATATATGAGATGGCTGTAAAGGAAGGGAGACCAAATACGATCAAACTCTGCATCATTGCCTTTAAGTCTAGCACTCAGATGCTCAAGGGGAAAGATTTTTGTCATTTCATTGTACCAGAGGTTAGTTGTGGGTGGTTTGTCCCCAATCCAGTTAATCAAGATGCATTTAGAGCGACATGGATTTGACGAGGCGTAACATTAATATTGTCCTTAGCAATTCCCAATATAAAAAAAACAAGGATCCCTCTCAATGGTACAACTTTTCTCATTTAATATTAACCCTGTTTCAGAAAGAAGTGGGACAGAACCAAAACATATGCAAGTATGTACCTACTTCTTTACTGCATTTTGGGCAAGCAGATGGTTTGAGGGGATCACTTTTGTTAAGAATATAAGGTATGCAGTGCAAACGATGCAATACTTTGAACTGCATTTCCAAAGTTTTACTGCAAACTGATATACTCCCCATGATGAAATCTGACATATCTTCAGACCTTTGTGGTATGCCAAGATCTTTTTCCCATCCTGATAGCAGTGTTTGCATGTTGCTTGGTAAATTAGAGATCAGGAACTAGTATGTAGAGGAAATAACATTTTGGAGACTTTTGGACTGTTTGAGAAAAGAATCTATGGGGGTACATAAGTCTTGTTCTGCACGGATTTTAATAGTCTTCTGTATAAAATCTCTAAATAATATAAAACCAATATTCTAAACCTGTATTTGGTTCTTGCAATAACCAATTAACAATGATCCTTATATGACATGCCCAATTATAAACGCGTATGCTGGGGAAAGGTAGCCCACCTTTGTCTTTTGGGAGCTGAAGCTTTAACAGTATGATTCTGGGTTTTCTCTTCTTCCAAATAAATCTACTATATTGCCTCTCCATGTCAGCAATAATTTTCTTTGTGATATAAAGTGGGATCATCTGTAGGGGGTATAGTAGTCTTGGAAGTATATGCATTTTACTTAAGTTTATAAACTTAAGTGCCTATCCATGAGATTCATAGGTCCATCCACCATTCCATGTCTGCCTTACCCCAATTTAACAGTGGATAGAAGTTGAGGTTATCTAGCTTTTTTTTAAAAAAAATTTAAATTGTATTCCAAGATAGCTAAATCCATTCACAGACCATCTAAAGGGAAAGAATGGCATGGAGCTCAAGTCTCCAAACTTCCCAAGTGTTTTTGATTCAGACTTGTCAAAATTGACAAGCAGCTACATTCTCATTTCTCCAGCTCAGAGAGAAGCAGCAGTATGTTTCTACATATTGCTGTTTCTACATATACAAAGCTATGGTATGAGATGTTTTACTTATTTTTATCCCATTAATCTGTGCATTTTCTCTAATACAGATTGAAAGGGGCTCAAATGCCAAGGCAAACAATAGTTGGGACAATAGCCTGGTCTTGTGCCTCATTTAAGATGAAAAGGTGAAGAAAGCATGCCATTTGTTAGAACCAAGGCCTGAGGTGTGTGATAAATTATCTCTAGCCACCTGATAAAATGATCCCCCAGTCCAAAACACCTCAGTACATCAAACAGATACTCTCATTCCAAATGATTGAATGCCTTCTCAGTATCCATAGAAATAACTACTGCTCTATGCTGCATTAGTTGGCAGTATTCTGTGATGCTGAGAAGTCGCCTAACATTTGAGACAGAGAGTCCATTGAGAATAAAGCCTGCCTGATCTAGTGATATGAGGCATTGCAAGTAGTTCTCCAGCCTTCTAGCAAGTATTTTTGCTAGGATTTTCCCATCCACATTCATTAATGAGACTGGCCGATATGACAAGCATGCATCACTAGGTCTGTTCTTTTTTAATATAAGGAAAATGTCTGCCTGATACAGGTACTGCCTGATGGAGGTAAGATGCCTCTTTCAAATGAATGCTGGATATGATAGAAAAATGTCAGAAACACACAGTGCATCGCAGCTTGCTGTGTATGGGGCTGTGTAGCTGTAGACCGGTCAGAGTGCACATGCTGACCCTTTCCACTGCCGAAAGCACCTACAGTGGGCACATGAGCATCAGAACTGGACCATGGAGCAATGGAAGAAGGTGGCCTGATCTGATGAGTCACGTTTTCTTTTACATCATGTAGACAGCCAGATGCATGTGTGTCACTTACACTGGGGAAGTGATGGCACCAGGATGCATTATGGGAAGCTGGCAGAGGCAGTGTGATGCTCTGGGCAATGTTCTGCTGGGAAACCTTGGGTCCTGGCATTCATGTGGTTGTTACTTTGACACATACCACCTACCTAAACATTGTTGCAGACCATGTACACCCCTTCATGGCAACAGTATTCCCTAAAGGCAGTGGTCTCTTTCAGCAGGATAATGCGCCCTGCCACACTGCAAATATTGTTCAGGAATGGTTTGAAGAACATGACAAAGAGTTCAAGGTGTTGACTTGGCCTCCAAATTCTCCAGATCTCAATCTGATCGAGCATCTGTGGGATGTGCTGGACAAACAAGTCCGATCCATGGAGGCCCCACCTTGCTACTTAAAGGACTTAAAGGATCTGCTGCTAACATCTTGGTGCCAGATACCACAGCACATCCTCAGAGGTCTGTTAGAATTACATTGTCCTTTGTGCTCTGATTCTCCAGGTCATCCAGCTTAGACATCATTTCTTCCATTTTTTTTCATGCAGGCATCTAACTGGGCATTGGTAGAAGTTAGCTTGTCTTCCATATTGGAAACACGAGTTGCTACCTCCATGAGTCAGGCACTGTTGTCTTGAAGTTTCATGGCAATTGAATCGAGAGTTGCAGCAAACTGACTAAACTTTTGGTCCATTACCATGTTATATGGTTAATTATTTGTTCAGCATCACTGTCTGCACTGTTGCCGTCTTGGTCAGAGACTGCTGCGGCTCGTTTGTCCATTCTTTCTTTTTTAGCCATTTATTCCGCCATGTTAGGTGAAACTCTTGTTGCCTCTACAATCTTTGTTAATAAAGCTTGGCCCTTGTTAGAAAAAAACAAGCTTATGAAATATTATTACATAACATGACCCCCCTTGTTTTCAAGATTTAATCAAGACAATCCAATTACTAAAGATGGCATTACAAGGCAACATATCCATTTCCTTTATTTTCATTCATATTTTTTATTTAAACAGTAACAACTGAATGCTTCTAACACACTATATTTATTGTTGTCTCTTAGCGACTAACGCTTGACCCTCACTCAGTTATTACACTCATCCATCCTACTCTTTGCTTGAAATTTGTTTGAAGCTAAATTTGACAAAACTATATGTGCTGTACATGTGTGTACTTTAATGTGACTGATGGAAGAAAAACAGATCATGCAAGCACACTCAAGCTTTTGGATCTGACTATATACACAAAACTGACGGGAAAACAGATTTGATGAAAGCTTAATAATGCAAGGCGGCAGGGTGGCTGGTATAAATGGGATAACAGGGCTAAGCCCTATTGTCTTTCATAGATTTAAAAAAAAATTTAGTTTCATTTTTGGTATCCATATCCATATCCATATCATACTAAGAAATGTCTTAAAGCGGATTATTTTGGACTTCAGTCGTGGGTGTAATGAATGTGAAAGAGGTGGATTATTTGCTATATCATCTTTTTCACCCAAAATGCCTTAGTAGAAGAAACTAAAAGTAGACCGACTAAGCATGCATTATCCAATCAAAGAACAACGTACACAAAAAGACTGACAACAGAACTGTAAGTTTAGCGTTTTTTGGTTTGAATGAAACAGTTTTAATCATTAATTAATTGATTAACACATCATCATTAATCATTTTTGGTATTGAGAGGAAACATTTTTGGTATTGAAAAAAAAAAACTCAGGCACTCATGCAGAAGGGTGTGTGTGTGTGTTTGTGTGTGTGTAAGCACCATTTTTCTTATTATGCCATCAGACTGAGCTGATGCTGTGATATTTTTCTTAATTGATTTACTCAGAGCAATAAAATAACAGTTGAAATTAACAGTGGAATTAAGTAATAATATTTATTCATACTGATTACAGTTCCCTGTGCACCTAAAGGCTTTTCAGTTTGTTCCTCTGGGGGAGCCCTTAAAAGATCTATGTAAAACCATACAGAAGAGTTTTTCCTATTAGAGAGGACTCCAAGTAGAACCCTTTTAAGAGTGTAAGGGCAGTCATTTGCATTTGCAGTTGAACTTACTACATTTTATTTATCCAATAGCAGCTTAAAAATAAAACTAAAAGAATTTATCATGTGTCATGTCCTAAAGGCGCAATTGAACTGAATTGAATAAACTTCATTTATATCCAGTGGCCTGTTGCTTTTTTTTTATCAACTAAAGAAACTCTGTTTATTCAGTGGAAGGTTAATTAAAAAATAAAAGTGAATTTATAGGCATAATGCCCTTGTCAATAACAGGGGGTTGATAAATGGATAGTTATATGTTTGAGAATGTATTGGTATCAACTATGGCCTAAGGTCAGATTTTACCACATCCTTTTGCTTCATTTTAATATAAAGTATGTTCTTAATTTATATGTTAATGTTACTTACCCTCGAGCACTGGGTTCCCAGTAGGGAGCATAAAGCCCAGAAAATGCTGGAACAAAATAACAGCCATAAGATGTCCCAGCTGCAGCAGCCAACTTTTCTATTGGAAAATTTTGGAAATTTTTGGAAGAATTAGCAAAGAAATCCTCAAACTTGGACATTATTCTCCACAATCCCCCAACACCATATGACTGGATCTCATAAGTAAATAGAATCATGGATCCACACAGTGGATTCATACATTTCAAGTTATAAATTTTGAAATATTAAATCATACCAATATTAGTGACAATATTGGTTACATCATGAAGAAAAAAGTGTAATTGCTCACCTATTTCAGAAGAGGATTTGAGGATTCCCAGATTGTCCTTCAGCCACCTCACTACTGCTCCAGCAATTGCAACGGATCCCTGAAACATGAACCAATTACAACTTTCAACCAATCGCAACTTTTAAAAACAAAACAAAATCCAGACATAACATATTTATGAATTTTTTAATTAGCAAGAGCAAAGCATTTGGATTTTGTTTGTAAGAAAAGCTATGACTCCTAATCCCTCACCTTAGTCTAACTTTAAGAATAATTTTGGCCTGAGCCATTCATGGCCTGTAATAAAAAATTTTTCAAGTAATCAGAGAATGAATTTCAAGAACAAATGCTATGCTCTTTATGAGTTTCTGCTTTTTAACCTGATTCACTTGTTCTGTAACTCATTCATTTCATGCCTTTTGATATCTCTGAAAAAAAGAATTACCAGTCCTGCAGGGTGAATGTTGTCATATTATTTCTTCCGGTAAGGTCTCCTCAGTCCCTAAAGTCAAGTGGCTATCTAAAAAGTCTCACTTTATCTAGCAAAAGGGGAAATGAGGGATACAGAAGGGAGTGTATGTGAATAGTAATGGAGGTAGAACTCTCTGCTCCTATATATGGAACTTTCCATCTTTCCTGTCTGGAATATTGTTGCTTTATCTCCTACTTATTATCTGTCTCTACTCTGTATCTTCATTTCAGTCTGTGTGTATATATACCGTACTGTGTAAATGCTTTACGCACTTGTGAAAAAAATAAAAAACAATTACATGAATAGGATTTATTAATAAACCTCTCAGGAATTGCAGTAAACAAAAAAAAGCCTAAATCAAAACAATATTTGGTGTGACCACCCTTTGCCTTTAAAACAGCACTCTCTTAGGCACACTGGTGTACAGGTTTTAAAGTACTCAGCTGGTAGGTTGCTCTGTCTTTGCATGCAATCCCAGACTGGCTCAGTGTTGTTGAGATCAGAACCATACCATCTGTTTCAGAACTCTTTGTTCTTGTTTTCGCTGACAGTATTTCTCTATGATGTCCCTTGTGTGTTTGGGGTCACTATCATGCTTCAGAATTTAGAACTAGCCGCCTCCCTGATGGTGCTGCATAATGGATAAAACTCTGCCTTTCAGCAGTCAGAGGGGCATGAATTTTGACAAAATCACCATTTCCATTTGCAGGGAACTTCCACTGTGCTATTCATCCATGTAGCACTTTACAGCCATTCAGTGGACAAACTGTCAAAGCCAAAATTTCAAATCTCTCATCAATGCAGAGCAAGTTCTACCATTGTTCTGCACCCCAATCTTTGTGTTTTTTGCAGGAAGACCACTTCTGACAAGGTTCTCTGGACTGTAGATGGGGTATCAGGGTCTTTGAAGCTGATAGCAATGCTGGCCATCTTTAAATTTTTCGGGAAGTAAGCTTGATGTATGTCTACTGCACTGAGTTTCTGTGCCCACTCAGCTCTGCCCATTAGTTTGTGCTTCTGCAGAAGATCTTGGACAATGTATCTGGAAACACCTCACCAAATTTCTGCTTGGGAGAGACCTTGCTGATGAGGGATGCCCACCTAGTGGCTTGTTACTATGTGGTCTTGTTGCTATGTGCAGTTTTGGTGTAAAATTTGAAGGTTAAACTGCCACATCTACCACAGCCTCACCTCGGGCATTTTGCTGGCATGGTTTGGGTCCACTTATCCCCATAGATAGAAGCATCACTAAAATTCAAAGTTATACTGACTGATTACCTTTACATTCCTATCCTGATGGGAGTGGTCTCTTCCAGGATGACAACACCCCCATCCACAGGACACAAGGGCTCACTGAATAGTTTATGTAAATTATGTAAGTCATATTCTTTAGCCTTCACACTCACGCAGTTGTTAGTGCTCACCATCATAATCAAAAACAGGGAATATCTTTTGGAAGAGCAGTGTTTCATCCAGTACAGTTTCAGAGACTTGTAGATTCTATGCCAAGGAACGCTGTTCTACCAGCTTGTGGTGACATAGTAGATAGGACAGACAGACTGATACAGTCGATAGACTGACAGACAGATAGATAGATACTGTAAGACTGTGCCAACTCTCACTGTTTTCAGTTTCTTCTCTTAAGAAGACAAGGTGACCATCTGCACTTCGAAACTGAAAACTATAACTCGGTTAGCCTCCTGGCTAGAAATCAGAATTTCTCAGAAAGCGAAATAAACACTATTGTCTTCTCTTGACAATTAAGCAAGAGAAAATTTGTTTTTGGGTAAACAACAGTTTATAACAATCCATTTGCATAGAAACATGAGCAAATATTTAAAGCTATAAGAACATCCACCTCAGATTGTGTGTGGAAAATAGATGTGGGGTGCATTTGACTCAGAATTCATGCCTAATGCATTGGAAAGATTTTTAAAATCTAAGAATCAGAAGGATGTAGAACAAGTAGAACAGCAGAATAATGTTCAGCTGTATGCATTGTGGTGCTGAGCTTCATATATACATATA
>CM040458.1:2374073-2392796 GCA_022758105.1 Pangasianodon gigas
CAAATATTTAAAGCTATAAGAACATCCACCTCAGATTGTGTGTGGAAAATAGATGTGGGGTGCATTTGACTCAGAATTCATGCCTAATGCATTGGAAAGATTTTTAAAATCTAAGAATCAGAAGGATGTAGAACAAGTAGAACAGCAGAATAATGTTCAGCTGTATGCATTGTGGTGCTGAGCTTCATATATACATATATATGTATACATACACACACACATATATATATATATATATATATATATATATATATATATATATATATATATATATATATATATATATACACACACACACACACACACACACACACACCGATCAGCCATAACATTATGACCACTGACAGGTGAAGTGAATAATATTGATTATCTCATTACAATAGCACCTGTCAAGGGTTGAGATATATTAGGCAGCAAGTGACCAGTCGGTTCTCGAAGTCGATGTGTTGGAAGCAGGAAAAATGGCCAAGCGTAAGGATTAGAGTGACTTTGATAAGGGCCAAATTGTGATGGCTAGATGACTGGGTCAGAGCATCTCCAAAACTGCAGGTCTTGTGGAGTGTTCCCAGTATGTAGTGGTTAGTACCTACCAAAAATGGTCCAAGGAAGGTGAAATGGTGACAGGGTCATGGGCGCCCAAGGCTCACTGATGCGCGTGGGGAGTGAAGGCTAGTCCGTCTGGTCTGATCCCACAAAACAGCTATTGTAGCACAAATTGCTGAAAAGTTAATGCTGGATATGATAGAAAGGTGTCAGAACACACAGTGCATCACAGCTTGCTGTATATGGGGCTGCGTAGCTGCAGACCGGTCAGAGTGCCCATGCTGCCCTTGTCCCCCGCCAAAAGTACCTACAATGGACAGGTGAGCATCAGAACTGGACCACGGAGCAATGGAAGAAGGTGGCCTGGTCCGATAAATCACATTTTCTTTTACATCATGTGGAAGGCCGGGTGCGTGTGCATTGTTTACCTGGGGAAGAGATGGCACCAGCATGCACTATGGGAAGAAGTCAAGCTGGCGGAGGCAGTGTGATGCTCTGGGCAATGTTCTGCTGGGAAACTTTGGGTCCTGGCATTCATGTGGATGCTATTTTGACACATACCACCTACCTAACCATTGTTGTTGACCAAGTACACCCCTTCATGGCAACAGTATTCCCTAATGGAAGTGACCTCTTTCAGTAGGATAATGCGCCCTGCCACACTGTAAAAATTGTTGAGGAATGGTTTGAGGAACATGACAAAGAGTTCAAGGTGTTGACTTGGCCTCCAAATTCCCCAGATCTCAATCCAGTCGAACATCTGTGGGGTGTGCTGGCCATCAAGTCTGATCCATGGAGGCCCCACCTCGCAACTTACAGGACTTAAAGGATCTGCTGTTAACGTCTTGGTGCCAGATACCACAGCACACCTTCAGAGATCTAGTGGAGTCCATGCCTCAACGGGTCTGAGCTGTTTTGGCATAATATTAGGCAGGTGGTCATAATGTTATGGCTGATCGGTGTATATATATATATATATATATATATATATATATATATATATATGTGTGTGTGTGTGTGTGCATGTATATATGTAGAGAGAGAGAGAGAACTTCTCATATACTGTTTACTTTGGGATGTCCAAGCATCCAGAAATATTAGACCAAATACAGGAGGCCCTTCAACACACAGTATAGTAAAATATTGTACCTGGGTTATATTCACCCTGACTTAGGACATGAGAGTAAAAGGCAATAAGGCACTGACTGAAAAGAAATAATGAAATAGGTTTACATTATGAAAAACCTCACTTATTCTGTCCATTTAAGAAAAGAACACATAGTAACACGGGTAGGATATAGTATGGGTCTGACAGCAGAAATGTGCACTGAAGGAAGTAAAAGGCATATTCTTAGTAAGAGACTATAAATGTGAAACAGCATATAATATCTTAATCAGGAAGTTTATGCAAAACAACACATAACATTTAACTTTTAAGAATAATTGTGTATGATTTAATTGTTTAATGCATTTAAAATGCATTTGTAAAACTGAATTGTCAATCAATTGTGTATATAGTTCATCTATACAGACAAATAAAACTTAACAATGGCAAAGGCATCTTCATATTATATTTATTCTGGACCGAAGTTATTTTATACTTTTACTTACTTTTCTATTTTGTCTTTATGATATTTGTATTTGGACAAAGAATACCTCAATAAACAAAAAAGAATATTCACCTCGAGTGCATAGTGAGCAGGTCTGTCCTTTCCCAGTTTGTAGGCAACTGTTGTGAGGAGGCCGTGTTCTGACATCACAGGCTATGAGGAAGAGTTAAGATTTACCTAAGGTCATCTAGCGAATGAAGCCATATGAAGTTATTAAAGCATTAAATACCTTGATGCCAGTATTTTTCAACATGAAGCAACCGGTTCCATATCTACAACAGAAGACAACAGTGGTGTGTTGAACATAAGTACCTCAGGTGTTTTTCACAATGTATGAAATGCTGCTCAGTGTGCATTCAGATCAATAATGCAACATCTCTTGCTCTGAGTTGTATTTCATCTGCAGCCGAGTCATCAACAGCAGGGTTAAAGTGGTGCTTTAATGAAGAAAGCACTTGCAATTGAAAGACTGCCTGCAATGTATGGCCACAGATGATCAGATTAATGAGACAGACTAAACAACAAAATACTAGATAAGGAGTAAAAATCTTTCCCACACATCAAGCATGTGGCCCTGATGCAGTATTGGTTTGTGTATATAAAAAAAAACAACTGCAAACATGATAACACCCACAAAAAAGGATGCAAGCTATTTTATTAAAAAAGTCTTCTGAGAAATGAAAAGATTTTCATTCACATTTACCTTATTCATACAATGAATCCTAATATCCACACTCTTTTATTCATTTACATAATATTTTGAATAGTTTTTCAACATTTCAGAGCCTTGAGACAGACTTATACAGCCAAACCACTGTCATCATCATTAGCTCCTGCAACTGACTAACCTGCTTGCATGCTCAGCAGGCTGTAAACAGGTCACAGTAGTCACTCTCAGAATGGATACAGATGTAAAGCACACATCACCAAATGCACTGTTTGCAGTCCCGGCCATGAAAGATTTACTGTACCGCACTGCAAAGACTACACAGAGAGTGTTAAGGTGTTAAACTTCTCTGCAGTGCCCTAGCCAACATGACTAATCAGAGTCTAATCAGACCTCTAGCAGGCTCAGCTCAGGTGCTATGCAAGTGTTGGGTAAGTTATTCCAAAAAAGTAATTAATTACTAATTACTAGTTACTTTTTTAAAACTGTAATCAGATTACTTTTGTAATTACTCTGTCTAAAAAATAATCACAAACTAATTACTTATTAATTACTTCATACATTAAATTGCCATACACAGGTATCAGTATGCGCCTAAAAGACGGTGACTCTACCGTACGCAGCGGTAGCATCTCTTCCACTATATGCTCTGCAATCAGCTTCTTCAAGCTTGTCTTCTCTCACTTTCTGTACAGTCGACGTTTTGCCTGCTTAGGTGGGGTTGCAGCAGCAGTTTCATCCGTCGCTGTTGGTGAATTCGCCTCAAGTTTAACCTGGCAATGTTGCCATGACAAGTGATTAATAAATTACTGGTGCCGCTCAGAGAGGTTGATAAGTTTTCCCCCAAGGCATACCTTACATTTTACAGTTAACGTGTCATAAATTCGAAGTAATGGGAATATTTCCACTTAGCAAAACAGCTAATCGTTTCGACGTAAACCTGTAATTGCTACACCTCTCTCACTCACTTTCAGCAACCTCTTTATCCTGGTCAGGGTTGCAGTGGATTCAAAGCCTATCAGACACATCGGGCATGAGGCAGGAATACATCCTGGATGGGATACCCGTCCATTGGCCATGCACACACATTCACACACTCATTCACACCTAGGGGAAATTTATCTTAGCTGATCAGAAACTTTCAGCCATATTACAAGGCATGTCTCAGTGGTAGTGACAAAAACATGACCGGAATATGACGTTTTGATCATATTTTCACCCTGGAAAGAGGGAAATTGTAACAACAGATATCTCCTAGCAAGCCTAGGAAACTTGAAAGAGGGTGTAGAAAAAGAAAGGAAAGGAAATGAAAGCTTTGTGGCTAGTGCTGCAACATTTTCAGGAACCCCTACAGTGGTCACATTAGTGCAGACCGATGTTGTTTCTTTGCACCCCATGTGCTCTGTGGTGAGTTTGATGGATTCACAGCCTCAATAGAGAGCAGTATAAGTACTGTCACAAATCTTACCCCCAATTGTGAGCAATATCAGTATCCTGAGCAATTTTTATCCTCTACAGAAATAGCATGAGTACTTGTTAACTTGAGTATTGTAAGTGCAGTCTGGACTTGTTACGAACCCAGTATGAACCCTTGTGATGACTTTGATATACAACCTAAAGGAAAATGCCCTGGTAGTACAGAAAGTAAAGAAGTAGGTGGAAGGTTATTTATGTAACCAAGGTTCTATGAGTGAGTGGAGAACTTGCAGGGCACCTAGGTCACTCAGGTTGATAAGAATGAGAGGATGGATAGATGACATGTAGCAGGTACCATTTATAGGCTACCCATGTGGGGTCATGGTCATAAGGTGATGACTATGTTATTGGTACTTAGCAAAGAAACAAACACATGCGAACGACCCTGGCAGTCCTCCACTTAGTCATAGAACAATGCTTACGTACATAACCTTTCCTTTCCAGTGGTTAACTATCTTACCAACCCAACCAGTCAGGCAGCTTATCAAAATGCAAGAACTTGGAATTAAACAGACCTTTCTGGCAAAATTGCTTAATGTTAGAAAAGACTTGATCCAGTGCCATACAGGACACCCCTGTAGCCCACATGACACAGAGAAACCCCACCTCCAGTGAGGACCCACTTGTACTTGTAATATACTGGAACCTTCATTCTAGTGAAGCTTTTCAGTGCTTTGAAGTATTAGGGTGTTTTCATTTGTTTATTAAGGGGCTCTTCTCTGCATCATGAGCATACTTGAGACATCTTGCTTTAATATTAAATGTAGCAAGGTGACGAATTATGATTTTTTTTAGCATTTCCTACTCAGAAAGTCTACATTTGGTGCAGAATGTATGAACTAGTATTATTAAATTTTGAAAGTAGATTTCTGTTGTATGTTAATGTATGTAAGGTATACAGCTCCCCAGATATACAAAAAAAAAAAATAATTGCCACCCCCTTCGTCATTCCCTTTAGATTATTGCCATTATATGATATTATCAATATTATATTCATATCGGTAGTTCTTTATATCAGTTCAACAAATTAGATTTAAAGTGCAAGTGTTACACAGAAATGTACAATTTAAATGGGAAATGCAGTCTTTAACAGTGCAGTGTCTTAGTATAAACAAAGAAGTAAAATGCCATTTTAACAATATCTGTTTAAAAACAAGATTCATTGTTTAAAAAGCAAAGCTAATGAACAGTGAATTTCAGCTGATAATCATGGTGAATTATGATACAGTCATGGGAAAAAGAAAGTACATCCTCCTTCAAATCTATGTTATTATTTATCAGAGCCTAAATAACGATTGTCCTTTCCAACTTCTATAAACAAACAAATAACCTCAACCTCAAAAAACACAACAGTTTGTCACAATGTAGTCATCTGTTCCCAAAAAAGTAAACCAACATTCAGAAACCAGGTGGGAAAAAAATAAGTACACCCTTCCACATCATTAAGAGAGTAAGCCAGGTGTTACTAATGAAATGCACAAGATTAGTTAATCATCAAGAACTTCTATAAAACAAGAACTTTGGCAGTTTGGTGTTCTGGAGCACTCAGGTGTGTGTCTACATCATGCCAAGAAGAAAGAACATCAGCCATGACCTCAGAGAAGCAATTGCTGTTGCACATTAACCTGGGAAGGGTTATAAGGCCATCTCCAAACAATTTGAAAATCACCATTCTACTGTGAGAAGGATTGTTTACAAATGGAGAGCCTTCAAGACAGTTGTCAATCTTCTCAGGAGTGGGTGTCCCAGCAAAGTCAGTTCAAGGTCAGATAGTTTAATGCTCAGAGATAAAGAAAAAAAACAAGAACTATATCATGTGACCTGCAGGCCTCTGTAAGTACATTAAATATATTCATGACAGCACGTTCAGAAAAAGACTGAACAAGTATGGCTTTCATGGAAGGGTGGCTAGGAAAAAGCCCTTCTCTCCAAATAGAATATGAAAGCACGACTTAGGTTTGCAAAATTGCATCTAAACAAACCACAAATTTCTGGAACAATATGCTTTGGACGAAGGTGGAGATGAAAACCAAACACAGCATATCATCAAAAACACCTCTTACCAACTATCAAGCATGGTGGTGGAGGGGTGAAGATTTGGGCTTGTTTTGCAGCCACAGGACCTGGAAAAGTTGCAGTCATTGAGACAACGATGAACTCCACTTTGTACCAGAATATTCTTGAGACAAATGTGAGGCCATCTGTCCAGCAACTGAAGCTGGTCTGAATTTGGGTCATGCAACAGGACAATTACCCTAAGCACACAAGCAAATCAACATCTGAATGGCTAAAGAAGAAAAAAATCAAGGTGTTGGAATGGCCAAGACAAAGTCCAGACCTCAATCCCATTGAAATGCTGTGGCAGGAACTTCAGAGAGCTGTGCATAAACGATTCCCTCAAACATCAATGAACTGAGGCAATGTTGTAAAGAAGTGTGGGCCAAAATTTCTCCAAAACGATGTGAGAGACTGATAAACTCCTACAGAATACATTTACTTTACAAGTTATTGTTTCTAAAGGTGGTTCTACATGTTATTGAATTATAGGGTGTACTTATTTTTTCCTACCTGGTTTCTGAATGTTGGTTTACTTTCTGAAAAATGACTACATATTAAAATCTTTTTTTTGTTGTTACCTGAGGTTATTTGCTTGTTTATCGAAGTTGGTGAGGACCACACAATTGTTATTTAGGCCCTGATAAATAAAAACATAGAATTGAAGGAGGGTATACTTTCTTTTTCCTGTGACTGTATATCATTTTGATTAAGCTTTTACGCTATTTGGTGACTGGATATCTATTTTATTGATAAAGAATTTTTCTTGCACAGTTTGATGTTTGCACCTCTCTCTCTACCCCACCTCTAAACCAACTCTTCTCTTGCCATTTTTTTTAAATGATTGGACCATGTGACACTCTCCTGTGTTGGACTTCCTGATGGGCAGACCCCAGGTGGTCAGGATTGGCAGCCACATATCCTCCACACTCACACTCAACACTGGTGCCCCATAGGGATGTGTTCTCAGCCCCCTTTTGTACTCCCTGTTCACCTATGACTGCTCTGCTAAGCACAGCTCCAAAACCATCTTCAAATTTGCTGATGATACAACCATCCCGAGACTCATCACCAACGGTGATGAGACTATATACAAAGAGGAGGTCAGAGCACTTTCCACAAGGTGTTATGAAAACAATCTCTCTCTGAATGTCAGCAAGACCAAGGAGATGATTGTGGATTACAGGAAGTCACAGAGAGGGGGTTACGGTCCTATCTACATCAACGGGGTGGAGGTGGAGGGAGTTAAGAGCTACAAGTTCCTTGGTGTCCACATCTCCCTGGATCTCTCCTGGAGCCTCCACACAGACACAGTAGTGAGAGCAGCCTGTCAGCGTCTCTATTTTCTGCAGAGGCTTAAGATGTTTGGCATTTCCTCTGACATCATGTCAAACTTCTACCGCTGCACCATAGAGAGCATTCTGCCTGACTGCCTCGCAGTTTGGTATGGCAGCTGCTCTTCCTCTGACCACAAAGCTCTTCAGAGAGCTCATCAGAGCTCATCAGCAGAGCTCATCACTGGAAATAAACTCCTGGCCTTGCAAGACATCTACCAAACATGTTGTTTGAGGAAGGCCCGCAGTATCATGAAGGACTGCACTCACCCTGCTCATTATCTGTTTGCAACACTGCCGTCTGGCAGACGCTTCCGTTGCATCCAATCATGGACAACCAGACTGAAGAACAGTTTTTATGTCCAAGCCATCAGACAACAGCCAGTAGTCCTTTATCTAGCACTGCGACACTTTATTACTGCCACTTCTGGACACTTAGATATTTACTATTTAGATTTACTATGTACTATTTTTTGTACTTGTATTTACTGTTCTGCCTTATTTAATAGGACACGTCACTTTAACTCTGCCACTGTAATAATTTAATAGCACATGTCACTCTGCCACTATACACCACTGTTTCATTTACCTTATTACATTACAGCATCATCTCAACCATTCATATCCAAATATGTGTTTGTTCATGTCTAATAAGTGTTTATACTTTCAATGTCTAAATCTGAGCCTCGTCACAAGCATTTCAATGCCCAAATGTACCCAGTGTAACTGTGCAAATGACAAATAAAAGACTCTTGACTCTTAGCATGGGAATGAGGATGAGGGAGGCAGACTTGAGACAACTCAAAAGGGTGTTTATTGTTGCTTTTCTTCCTGGCCACATTTTTCAACCCCAGAAACTGTCTCACCTCCTTTTTGGTCTCCAAATAACCTCTAAGGAAGGGTGACAAATTTTTTATAAACTAAACGGAGAGGGCCATTTTCTCCCAAGACTTTGGAGTCAAGGGTACCTGCCAGTATCCCTTAGTCAAATCCAGTGTCTAATAGAATCAAGCTGGAAATAACCGATCGAGCAGTTCGTCAATGTGTGCCATTGGAGACCCATCAAATTTAGACACCGCTTTGACTTTTCTAAAGTCCACAAAGAACTGGAATGACCCATTTGCCTTGGGAAACAGGACCACAGGGCTGGACCAGTCACTGTGAGATTCCTCAGTTACACCAATATCAAGCATGGCAGTGAGCTCCTTCCATACCAGTTGTTTTTTGTGGGTAATTGGAGTTAAATAACATTAGCCTATTTCTGAACACTGAAATACTGCTAGCTAGTTGACTAGTACTGAGCTCTGTCAAACTTGTCCATTTATACATTCATTTAATTTAATGCTGTAGTGTTTAAATACTGCATGCTGATATGCTCCATGTTAAGTGCTAAGATCAGTTGAAAGAGGCCATACTACTAACATTATTGGGCACTGCACATTCAATAGGAACACATTTTCTTTTTGGTATTCTATCAAATGCCCTTTTGTCTGCTTATGATGGATAAATATCTTTTTTTCAATAGTTTATTTTAAATTATGCACATTTAAAGCACTTTCAAACTTCAGAAATCAAGCATTTATAAGGTCTTCCAGGAAGACATCCTATACACATCCTGCCTCCTGTATGCTCCACAAGGACAAGCCAACAAATAACATCTTGGCATTTTACAATATACAGATGACATATTACCATTTTACAAAATATGTTTCTTACGTGTTTTTGGCCTGACCATCTTTGAAGCACATCTGTCCCACAAGAGCAGCTGACTGATCGCCCAGACACTGAGGAACAAACACATACTGTCTGTGGTCACTACCAAAAAGTGAATTTTTTAATCAATTAGCAAAATATTTTTTGTCATCTATCTGTATTGTCAAGAAAGATTACATCATTCTTTATTATTAATAATGCATAATGCATAGATAATATCTGCTGCCTATTCATAAGAATAAAAGATATCTTACTCCAGAGATGGGCACACCCACCAGTGAACCTGAGCTCTAGAAACAAGAGCAGGAAACAAATTACAGGATGAAGCACATTTCCATACATATACCCATAATTTATATGAATATTATAGAGTCTCTGATGACAGGAATAATAAGTCTAGTGGAAAAACTGACATGAACTGTAGTACAACTCTAGAGCAATTTTATAGTTTATCACTTTGGGGAACTTCAATAATATGTATAATGTGCAAAATACCTCTCCAGGGAACCAACCACACTTTTGTGTGGTTTTCTGTGTTGTTTGTCTTTGTACATTGTTCCAGATTCCACTATTCTTATTCCAGATTTAATCTCCCCTTTGCTATTATAATAACCTCCACTCTTCTGGGAAGGCTTTCCACTAGATTTTGGAGTGTGGCTGTGGGGATTTGGCTATGGAAGAGCATTAGTGAGGTCAGGCACTGATATCGGGTGAGGAGGTCTGGGGTGCAATCTGCATTTCAGTTCATCCTAAAGGTGTTCAGTGGGGTTGAGGTCAGGGCTCTGTGCAGGACACTTGAGTTCTTCCACTCCAACCTTCACACACCATGTCTTCATGGAGCTCGCTTTGTGCACAGGGGCATTGTCATGCTGGAACAGGTTTGGAGCTCTTGTCTCTTAGTTCCAGTGAAGGAAATTGTAATGCTACTGCATACAAAGACATTCTATACAATTGTGTGCTTCCAACTTTGTGGCTACAGTTTGAGGAAGAACCACATATGGGTGTGATGGTCAGGTGTCCACAAACATTTAGCCATATTGTGTACATCATCTCCTTTCCATCAGCAAGTATGCAATGTTAACTGGTATGGTAGACTAAAAATGTGAGAGGTGTTGATGAATTATCTATAACAGCAGGTCTGACAGTAGTTCCAGCTGCAAGGCAAATCACAGGTTTATAAAAAAAAGCCCTTGTTCTACCACATTATTGTTTCTATAGTAACAACTCACTGATGCTCACATTTAACAATAAACTGATTTTTAAAAGTACTCTTATTTAACAAAGAAAAGCATAAAAATGTTATTCCAGTCAAAAGATGACTTTTTTTTAACCATTTATGAAAGAAGACTTCAGTGCTATGGGCCAAGGCTGTTTATTTAAATTTTCCAGGACAGGAAAGTCTTCTGGACAAAGGACTTTGCTCCTTGTGGTTCCTAGGTAACACGACAAGCAGTATTTATCGCCTTCAAGTGTGAGAAAAACAGAGGCTGGTGAGGGGATGACTATTTAGTGAAAACAGGAGCCAATCTGGTTTACAACCTTTCAATAATATTAAAATATAACTGTTGTTCTTTAATAACTATAAGTTATAATCATTGGTAAACTTATTTGGTATAAGAGAAATAAAACACTTATATATATGTGATGAGCTGTTACAGGAAACTAAACAACTACTGTTATTTAGTTTCCTGTAACAGCTCATCACATATATATAAGTGTTTTATTTTTCTTATACCAAATAAGTTAACCACAAGGCTAGTTTCGCTGAAACTGGCAAACAATGAATCTCTATATGCAGTTAAAGGGGTCAAAGGGGTACTTACGGAGTTACTGTTACCACCTCAAAGTTTATTATTTTCCAAAAATAGCACATCCCAATTTTTTTCCTCTTATACCACAGATTTGCCACAATGGCATTTTTTTTTTACGTTTTTACTTTTTATCAACTTATAGTTACTATAAAGCAGGACATAGTGTAAGGATCCATATGCACAAGGTTTAGACAAAACACAGAGCCAAAACAGGCAGGGTCACAACCAGAAAAATCACTGACAACATGAACAAAACCAAAACGCAGTCCAGAATCAGGGGTGAATTACGGCAAGGCAAGGCAAGGTCAAACACAAAGAACCTAGCCACAAAAACACAGCTCAGAACTCACAGTTCTATAGAAAATAGGAAAGACCACCAAAGAAGTGGGTTTAATTTTCAGAGGAGGACACCCTCTGTTAAACTGGAGTGGAACAGTCCAGGCTACATGTCACATTTACATTTAATGGTGTGGAACATCTTAAAGACAAGTTATTTCCTGTTATCACTTATGTTATAGCAGGTATAAACAGTCATTTCCTCCATTTTTTCTCTCTCATGAAGTTAATAAGATAAAAATGCAGCTTGTCACATAACCAAGACACAGCAAATTGCAAAATCCTGCAGGAGAAAACTTAAAGGAGTAGTTTACTCTCAAAGTGCTGACACTGAATGCAGTCTTCTTTCATAAAGGATAAATATACATCATCTGACAGAAAGCTTCACCAGAGCAGCATTTATATATTTTTATTTGTTAAATAGCAATAAAAAGATTTATTTATTGTCCATCATGTAAGGCTTAAATACTGTAAGTGTCCACCATACTATCACTAGAGTTGTTACTAGAGAAAATGTAATGTATTAGAAGGCTGTTGTTTTTCTGGAATTTGCATTGAAGCTGACCCTGTGCCATAGCTGTATGTTTATAGAATATTATTCAACCTTCTGAGCAATCAGTTTGGAGAATTCAACAGTGCAGTGTTAGTCAAAAGAGCCTGAATGTAAACTGCTTATTTATGCATTATATTGCAAATAAATGCAAATAAATGAACATGCACAGAATTATTCTTTATTTACAGTAAATTATAATGAATGTTAAATTGCATGACATCATCATCCATCAGATTGATTATCACATCATTCTTGTGTGCTCGTGTTTTGTTACAGACAATTATTTGATTTCACTTCTATAGAAATTCATCTAGAACGTAGGATAGATTCAGTAGGACCTTATCATTATTGGCAATAAGAAATTGATTGCGTGCAGACACACACACACACACACAGATAACCTACCGTGTAACCATATATTTCTGAAGAGCTTCTAACCTCCGGGAGGATTTCAGCAGGAACATCAAAGTACCTAAAATGACAATGATTCTTTTATTTATCAGTTTTTTTATTTAACTGTAATTTCTTGCCAAAGTCCCATATTCAGTTAGAGAAAGAAAAGATCAAGCAACTGGCCAGGAAAAATGCTAAGCCAACATAGCATAATATTCATAACAAAAGAAAATGCATACACAACAAACAGAGAGAAGGAGAAGAAACTATAAAAGGTCTAAAAAGTATGCAAAGCAGATGGAATGAGGAGTGAAATATTGAATATATGAAGAACATTGCACATGACTAGCTACATACAAAAACTACATTATATGACTTCAGCATGAACAAGTTTGGATGCAGAGAAAGCGTTCAATTCAGTTAGATGGGAATATTTATATTTAACCCTGGCCAGAATGATAAATGATTAAAAACATACAGTGTTTAAGATCTCTATATACCTCTCCAGTAAAAGGTATATAGAATAAGAATAAGGGTAAATGGTCACTTAATGAATGCAATTAAAATGAAGAGAGGAACCCGCCAAGGTTGTCCACTGTCTCCGGCTTTGTTTAGTCTTTTTATAGAACCCAAATCTCAGGCTGTGAGGGGAAAACACTAAGATTTTTACCTTTACCTGTACTTTTATCTCTGGCAGACCCTGACTCTAGTATCTCAGAACTTTTTCTACTTGTAGAACAGTTTGGATTTATTTCAGCATATAAATTGTATATTACAAAAATACAAATTGTCACATATAATTATCAGCCCGCAGAAGAAATCAGGAGGAAATGTGCATTTAAGTGGGACGCTACCTACCCACTATATCTTGGTATAAATATCTCCAAGAATATCAAATCTAACCTATATAAAAGTATGGTCCCATAAATATGTCTATAAAATCAGATATTGACAGATGGTCAATGCTCCCCCTAGACATGACTAATCAAATTGAAGTTATTAAAATAAATATACTTCCACATCTGCTGTACATATTTCAGTTGATTCTGATGTACCTCCCCCAAAAACAATATAGGGAATCAAGGTTCATATGGAACGGAAAGAAACCCAGGATAAGATTTAAGACATTGCAACTTTCTAAAGAGAAAGAAGGAAGGGCTCTCCCATGTTCACAGGATTATTTTACAGCAGCACAACTTAAAGTGCTGGCCTGATGTTGCAATCCAGAGTATGAGGCCCAAAGGAAAACTTATGAAGTGAGTCAGATTTCTACCCCCTTACAGTCCTTGCTTGGAAAGTATAGCCTAGGTACTAACATTAGTAATAATCTAAAGGAAAGGACAACTAACTCTAACAATGAGAGAGGTTTAGAGAGGTTAGAGAGATTAAGAAATTTCAATTAAATGAGCAGGGAAAAAATGCTGAGGTTGGTTGGATATGATCTGCAATTTTAACCAGCTAAAATAGATGTAGATGTTTTAAACATTGGGCAAAAAAACGTTAAAAAAAAAAAAAAAAAGGTATAACAGCCTACTGCACTTTGGTCACAGGGGTGAATTATACTCACTTGGCTGGAAACTTTCAATTAGACAAGAAAGACTTCTACAGACTTCTACCTACAGCATTTTAACAAAGAATTGGGGTAGGGATACCTGATGACAATCTGATCAGTAAAATTATGAATGTTTACAAAACGAGGGACAATAGGAAGTAGATCTCTAGGATATACAGGAGTATACAAATAACTAAAAGATGTTCATTAACCTATATAAAATTAAAAATGAGAGAAAGAATGCAATACGTCTGTTTCAGAAGAAGATCGGGATCATTGTTGTGGTTGGTTGATTACAACGTGGAACTCAAGATTGTTGAGGGAGTTCAACTGGAAATGTCTGCTCAGGATTTTCTACACCCCTAAAAGAAAAGCAGCCACTTCAGGGCTATGCTGGTGACAGTGTGGCGCCTAGATGGCTGACCGATTTCATATTTTTTGGGGATGCCCAATAATTGAATTATACAGGAAGGAGATTAGAAAAGTTATAGAGGATATATTTGGAATTAATTTTGTGTTTTCATGGTTGTACCTTTACCAGTGCTTCAACTAGTGGGGAAAATTAATAAATATGTACCTAAAATACTACTGGTAGCTAGTGAAAAGGCCATAACAAGAAGGCTGATGCAACAGGAACCCCCAACAAAACTGCAATGGATTGCATTTTTAAACAAAATTTTCTCAATAGAAAGGCTACCTTTATGTTAAATTTGAGAATGGATCTTTTTTTTCTAGAAAATAATGGGAAAAATGAGGGAGTCTAAATGTGTAATGTGAAGGAGTATGCCTTGAGAATGTGAGTGTGTGGGTGTGTGTGTGTGTGTGTGTTCACCTGCACAGATCCAGGTCCCACTCCATGGTGTGTATGTTGAACAGCATTGTGCGGCTGGCGTTGGTGACGTCTGTGCAGTGAACACCACCATTTTTCCCTCCAGTTAAACTCTGAAAGAAGAAATAAGTAGACAAATGGATCAAGCTGACCCTCATGGCCACAAGAAGAATTGGAAAATTAATGTATTAGATAATGGTGATTAATTAGTCTATCAAGATCAGTCATGACTTATTTTTATTTCTGTGCTAATTACGTATTATGAGCGAGTGGTGTGCTAATTGTGTAGAGGTGACAAATTAAAGGAAAAACCGATGGCTCTGTCTTGCTGTGGGAGGCATTATGCTGGTACGGTTTGAGTCCGCTTAGAGTGAAGTGTCACTGCAAGGTGGGAGTTGGGAGGAAACCAGAGATGCAGGAGGTTTCCACACAGAGACAGAGAGAAATGCCACACAGGCTGTAACCCGAGCTCAGGATAAATGCGTGTCACTGTATATCTGTATGTGTATGTGTGTGTGTGTGTGTGTGTGCGTGTGTGTGTATGTGTGGTCACTAACCCATATAAGCCAGGAGTCAACGGTTCCAAACATGGCGCGGTGAGAACGCACAGCCTCATCCACCTCCACCACGTTGTCCATCAACCAGCGCAACTTCACCGCACTGAAGTACGTACTGATGGGCAGACCTGTCTTATGCTGCACACCAAAGCCAAAAAAGCGTCAAACAAATCAAATCAATAAATTAAATTATTTGGAAGAATCACAATTAAAATTAAATACATGCAATTAAATAAAATCAAAACAAAATGTAAATAAAAAAATAGTGTGAGCTTCCTGAATGTTATTATAGCAGTTATTTTCCAGGCTGAGGAAGAATTATAAACTCTCCTCAGCTCCTGTAATCATATTTCTGAGGCGCGCGTGTGTGTGTGTGTGTGTGTATGAATGTGCGAGACACCTCATTGTCACCTTTAAGTGGTTTTTGTTCTTTCCAGGTGTTTTCTCAATGAGATGCTCAACAGTGGACTGAGTCCTCAAGTCCAGCCACACTAAAGATGTGAAAAATAAAAGTAAAAACATTTCCCAAGGGGTTTTTAGTCATTTTAAACACACATACAGTATGTCGACTAATCAAGCAAAATCTGTGAAGCAAGATGTTAAAATCTTGCATTCTGATCTAAAAGACATACAACAAATTTCTCTAAAGAACATGAACAACGTTTATTATAAAATAATATTCATATTACAGACGTTATTTTTCAGTCCGATTGAGCTGAGAGTGAAATAAATAAATTTTTTAGTTTCTGTTCATTTCACACACACATACACACACTCACACACACAGACACACACACAAAGACGCACACAAATCTAACCCTGACCTTAACCTCAGTAACCAAAAGGAAACCCTTTTTTTTGTGCTCATTTAGCTTTTCAAATAAAAGGTGCAGTTTTTGTAAAAAGAAGATAAATAATAATAAAAAGCAGTTTTGCTTGTTTTGCTTGTGTGGACCAGCCAAATATCTTCACATGTGCTACTAATGTTCAACTATATGTGTAACTGAAATGAAGATAAGATATGTTAGGAATTTAAAAACACACGATGCATCTGTATGCTATAAAGGCAGTAGAAATGGAGCGGGACAGTGAACATTAGTTGCTGTAGTGAACAATACACATTACACATTATTCAGTGAACAGAACCACTGTTTTGAAACCCACTGCACCACAGTGTCAATTAAATTAATGCCTCTTTGCATTTAAGACCATTTTGGATAAAAACCTGTGGTATGATCATTACAGTGTGTGCCACCCTGGTTAAATGGTGATATTCTGCCCTCTGCTGCTGTCTTCACCAAATTACACTATTCAGGAAGAACTTTTAAATTTTTAGTGTTAAATGTCCTTGTGTCTTCATAACTAACACCTGATCACTAACATAACTAATGCAGGCCCTCTATGTCTTATGTGTTATTGTCTCTACTGCTTTCAGTCAATATGAACACACTGTTGAACATGTATTAGTGAATAATAATGGTATAAAATTAGAATTAAATTAGTATTTGGACTTTAGACCGTAAGGCTTTTTTGACCTCTATATAACTAAGTAATAAGGGTACTTTTATAAAATGTACATTATGATGTGACTCATGATAGGATTTTACTAACAGTAATATAAATATTATCATAAATCAGCCTTGAAGACAGTGACAAATAAGATATACACATAAAATTTTTCCTCTGTGTGCTCAGTGCTAGAGAATCCTTTATTTACCATCTGGCTTTAAAAAAATCCCACACAAAAACCCACAGAAGCCCAAAAATATAGTGTGACCTAATTATATGTTACTTGTCTACAGTTACAGGGTAAGACAAATTTAATGCTACCTTTGTAAAGATGAATTTGCTTTGTTACTGTTCATTAAATTACATTTCAGTGCAAAAGTTTGCATGATCTTAATCTGAAATTAGGAAACCAATGCGACGGTTAATGAGAGCTACATTTCACAAATGTTCCTTCATTATCACAAGTAACAAACTTTTTTTTTGTTTGCTTTTGCTAATTCATAAACACTGATATCTTCTTGTCCCATTCTCCAACTCTGTCGATATTTTCATATTTTGATTATTTTCAATATTTTAAATATAATTTTAGATCCTTTAATTGTTGTTTTCCTGATTCTTACTTGAGCCTGTCTAAAATTTTTAATGCTTTAAATAATACCTATTACAGTAAACATGTGGTCACTGCTTTGGGTCATTAGTTTTACTTTTACAAAGCACAGTTAAATGTTATCTAGTGCTATCAACAGGGGGATGAAAACTTTTGAGCTTGCTGGTTTGGACTCAGTTGTTATAATATTTACGCTGTCGTATAATTATTATATCATTAAATGAATGGAATTTCATGGAATTTGGTTTTGTAGTCAAACCGTAAAACAGATTTAAAAGGGGGATGCTAACTTTTTCCCTGAACTTTTGTGTGGATAAAATTGTGTGGATGTATTTGCTTTGTTACCATTTGTCCTGTGAATGTAACACTCGACTCGAATGCAAATTCTGTAGAGATATTATTATCCTCTTAATTATTATTCTTATTCTTATTAATGGCCTGTTATTAAGAAGAAGCTCCACATTTAATGTTAATCTCACTGCTGTTGCCTTGTGGGTAGGCAGACTCACCAATGGCGTTGTAGAGAGGTTCTCCAGTCTCTTTGTCCCACACCAATGTCGTCTCTCTCTGATTGGTCACTCCAATGGCTGTGTAAAACAGAAAAAATTCACTTTTATAAAATGAGACCCTTTGTGGAGGAGCACAGCTGAAAATGGAGTCAAACATACATAAATACAAATACACACACACACACACACACACATACACACACACCTTTAATGTTGGTGATGTCAATATTGAGCTGAGCGAGTTTCTCACTGGTCCTCTCCATACACTCATACACAGACTGTAGGATCTCCTTGGGATCTTCTTCCACCCATCTCACAGCAAAAACAACAGATGACACAGGAAGTGAATATGAACACAGAAAGGCTTCAAACCAAACCAGATGATAGTCATTAATGATAATTAATGATAATTGATGATTAATGATAGCAAATGATAAGATTAATATTTCATTATCCACTATACGTTTTACATATATATATATATATATATATATATATATATATATATATATACAGTCAGGTCCATAAATATTGGGACAGTGACACAGTTTTGGTAATTTTGCCTCTGTACACCACCACAGTGGATTTGAAATGAAGCAGTCAAGATGTGACTGAAGCGTAGACTTTCAGCTTTAATTCAAGGGGTTTAACAAAAATATTGCATTAACC
>CM040458.1:2397145-2427128 GCA_022758105.1 Pangasianodon gigas
GTTGGAGTGGAAGAACTCGAGTGTCCTGCACAGAGCCCTGACCTCAACCCCACTGAACACCTTTGGGATGAACTGGAACACCGACTGCACCCCAGACCTCCTCACCAACATCAGTGCCTGATCTCACTAATGCTCTTGTAGCTGAATGAACACAAATCCCCACAGCCACGCTCCAAAATCTAGTGGAAAGCCTTCCCAGTAGAGTGGAGTTTATTATAACAGCAAAGGGGAATAAATCTGGAATGGGATGTTCAACAAGCACATATGGGTGTGATGGTCAGGTGTCAGGTGTATTTTGTCCTATTTTGTGCTTCCCTACTCCAAAATAATAACTATATTTTTGTTACTGAGTGACTAATTATTTTCAAGATGTAGTCACTGAAGATAGGTCAGTAGGTCGACTTGTTACACGTCAGCTTTTACTAAGCAGTCAAAACAAATGTAGCATTGTTTTCTTTGAAACTTGCATTCCTGCCGGTGAAAAATGCATTACATTAGGTATCAGCACAGTATATTCGAGAAACGTAAATCTCCCACAAAGTGAATAGGAAGTGTTGAGGTGATTTATTGGCATTATTCTTTTAAAAAAGGAATGTGGAGCTCACAGTGAAGACAGAGAGAATAAATAAGCTTAAAGAATACTTTCCTTATTAGGAATTGTCACTTAAAGAACATGAATTGAAAAACATAAGATATATTGTACATCTTAAACCAGTATTAGCAGCATGGGAATAAACAAAGAATTTACCCACATTAGGACATCAGAAAAAACTACATTACTACACAACAATATGATGAAACCACTGTAACACTCATTCACTTCATTTGTTAAGAGGTCAAAGGTTAAACTGATGAACCTGTACTTTGACCTGTCTGTTGTGTTTACTTGGTTGCAGGAATTCAAGGTAGGTGAAAGGTCTATAGCAGCCTCAGTGAACTACACTGATCAAACAACTGATAAAAACAGTTACATGACGATACTGATGTCATGATGTCACGTGCAGGAAGCAAAAACAATTACTGACTATACTGTTGTACTAAGTCACCTATTTTTAATGTCACCTATGTTAAATTTAGTACCAGTACCAGTGAATCATTTAGAAAAGGAGCATAACTTCACTTTGTCAAATCTGTTTCCACACACAGTTAATTTTTAACACTTCTTTATTGTTCAGAAATATTCAGTCTTTCCCTTATTGTATAACATTGATTTAACAGGTATCTTCTCAAGCATATTGGCATATTATGTTGATGATAATGATGATGAAGATTACTACTACTACCAGTAGTAGTAGTAGTAGTAGTAGTGTGGGTTTTTTTTTTTTTTTTTTTTTTACCCAGTATTTTGTCACACCTGTGATTATAAAAGTAAGATTTACCAACTTAAATCACTAGCAAGCCTTTGAGAAAATCACCTGTCTAAAACCTTAAGATGTCTTCAGGAGAGTGTATTTTGAATCAGAAATTAGATTAGTTTAAGAAGTTTAAAAGCTCATACAACAAGCCTCATGCTTGCAAATATGTAAGAAATTGTATAAAAACGTTAAGCTTAGGGGGATCCGCCCCCACTTGTTTTTTGTTGTTGTTGTTGTTGTTGTTTTTTATTTTATGAAATTTTTTGTCATATCAGGATTACCCAGTACATATAAGAAGCATCAGTATCAGAAGTAGGAATAAAAAGGGGACTGAATTTCAACACTGTACATCACAAAGGAAACATGAGAATCAGTACATTGCGTGACATGATAGTAACATGGGAAGCTCTATCACTGGAGTCCTGGATCTCTCCACTGACAGATGAACCAAAAAGCAGAGTCCACTGCCTTCTCCAGTGATCTGTGTGTACATGATAGTATCCAGAAACTTCAATGATTTTATCTCATGATGTCTAATTACATGGAAGCCAGAGTCATAACATCAAAAACACTATGAAAGAAAAGTTGCAACACTGTGGTGGCTGTTAAAAAATCTAGGATCTTTTCCAAGTTCCATACATATAAGACCAAAAAAAAGCCTTAAACCAAAACTCACTCCAGTCAGGACTTCGATGATAAGTTTAGTTTGTGAAGCTGTATCTTTTAGCAATTTGACAGAATTATGAACTTCTAACTGGTCAATGAATTTGAAGTGACTCTACATCTCAATAAGAGAAGCTCAAATATTCACTCAAACAGTTTGTTCTCAGCCACTGATGCTGAGTGGACAGAACATCAGATATTTTTTCTCAGTACTTGAGATAATTAATGAATAGTTTTTAACAGACATCACTGGAAAATCCAACTAGAAGCAAATATGCAATGCAGTTAAGTGATAGTGTGCATAACACTGAGCTTTTTAAAAGCCTAACTGTGAGAACCACTTTTTCTTTTCTTTCCTTTTTTTTTTTTTAACTTATAAACACAGTTAAGAGTTACAATAAACATAGAGCAAAGGACAGACTAACTTGTTACAGATATTTTCATCCAGGCCATGACACTAAAAAGTATTCTGTATAAATAAATGTCTGCGTTTCTCTCATTTAAAAGAAAGTTCCTCAAGGGGTTTGGATGATTAAGGGTTCGTAGGTTCCTAAAGGGGTTCTACATAAAATCTTTAAAGGTTTCCCCCAAAGTAACAAATCCAAGATAGATTTAACCTAGAGTGTTTTATATTATTATTATTATTATTATTATTATTATTATTATTATATTGTTCATGTTTTCATGTAAATGTTATTATTTCTGTGCTACTTTGTAGTTTGTATAACTTTAGTACAGTAGTATGCAACCTTTAACATTGCTGAATGAATACACTACACTCTCTAACACACACACACACACACATACACACACACACGTCTTTCTCTCTTTCTCTCACCAGAAACCTTGTGGAGCTGGTCCCCTGGTCCACTGCCCCAACCAGCGGATCATCCGCCATGATATCACCCGGATACACTATATGTGTGTGTGTGTGTGTGTGTGTGTGAGAGAGAGAGAGAACAGGTGAGAAGTTACTGTCTCGCATTTATATATCCCCGGCGAGGGCTGCACGCGCGTGCGTGTGCGCGCGTCTGTGTGCGTGTGAGTGTGTGTGTGTGTGTGTGAGTGTGTGTGTGAGAGAGAGAAAGAGAGAGAGAAAGAGAGAGAGAGACTAAAGGATCACAGCCGAGTTTCTGGTCAGTAATGGAAGACTGACTTTCAGTCACAACCAGTGAAATTACAGTTTGCTGGCTGAGAGCTTACACACGAAGTTGTTGTTGTTGTTGTTGTTGTTTATTTCACAGATTAAACCCGATTTGTGTTATAAAATCTAAAAGCGTTTCTGGCACCGATGTGTCATTCACAAACGAACCGACTCTTTGAACCGACTCTTTTAAGTGAGCTGAGCCAAATGATCTGATTCACTGTAAAGTGCCAAAATTCCCTGTTTGACTCTTCTTTGTGTGACTGAGACATCATGAGGGTCCGACTCATAACGTGTTATAAAGCCTTATAATGTGTCGTGTATTGTGGAGGTAAATATTATTATGAATGGACAGGAATCTTTTTCACTTTCTAGTTTAATGGAAGTTAAGGCAGACACAGCAAGCACAATAAGCAGGAATTCTGTGTGTGTGTGTGTGTGTGTGTGTGTGTCTGTGGGTGGGTGGGTGGGTGTGTGTGGGTGTGTGTGTCCAATCCACATCTCTGTTGCATCATGTGGTTTTGTATTACACACACTCACTGACCTAAAAACCTCAGACATCAGAGAGTCACACCCTCTATCATACATTTTTATCATGCACCACCCTGAAGCTAATGACTGACCGGAGAATAGATTGAATTTCTCCTCCTAAATAAAATGTAATGTTTTATTACGATTTTAACTGAAGAAGTATTCTCAAACCAAATCTGAATTTGTCACCTGAATATATAATACTGAAAATAACAACAATTAAAGTGAGGGGGTATATTACAGGAAAACAAAAACCAAAAGGAAGATAAGAATTTAATCACTCGGATGAATACACTCGTCCATTTTAATGAGCTAAACAAGTGGAATCTCTTATAGTTCAGTCTGAGGTCACTGAGGCTCATGTGATTGGTCAGATGACCACCAGAAGGGAACACGCCTCTTCATTTAACCAATGAAGTCACAAAGATTTTTTTTCTTTATGCAAAGAAGAGGAACAGGTGTGGAGTTTAAGTGGGAGGGTCAATGCACAACACAACTGAATTTTTCCTGCTGTAAAACACGTGATTCAACTCATCAAGTGCTGGTGTTAGAGCAGAAAAACACAGTTGTGTTACTGGGCTCCTAATCTGAGTTGCCCTGGGCAGTGTTTTGTCCAGCAGATGGTGCTGTCTGTTTAAGGCAAAAGTACATTGGCGCTTGAGACAGTGGTCCCTACATGTGGGGATTGTGTTAAAATAACAATATGGGGCTGACCTTTTGATCAGCTGACATGTCTTCTATGTGGTACAATTTCATGCAGAGGAGGAAAGGGATTACTTTGTTCCGGGACCCACCACAAACTGAGGGGACTCCTTAAAGGACATTTCCATTACTGTATTATCTCCAGTGAAATTTGTTAAATGACCCCATGAAATTTACATAAATACAGAGTTCAGCAGCAGAATTTTCCCAAAAATCATTGCGTTTTGTTTTCTGACAAAGCTGTTTATGAGTGCAAACCAGACCAGTGAAATGTATTTATTTACATACAGTACAATAAATTATAAAATACAATATTTTATGAATTAAAAACATTTGATTTGCTACAGTCAGACTGGGTTTTATGTGTCACGTGAAGGCAGAGAGATGGATACAGGTGCATGTTTATGGTTTTTATTAAAACAAAAAAACAAAGGGGCTGTGCAATACTCACAATGAGAGACCAGCTTGGGGTCAGGTGATCAGCCAACAGGCAAAATTAAATAAGGCTAACGGAATAATGATAGGCATGCAAAGGGCAAAACCAAGGGGCAAATGAACAGAGAGCAATGGCTTGCAATCATCATAGGTGCAAAGCTGGAACAAGACTTCTCATACATTTTTTAATTTGTCCAGGTCATTTATGGGAGTCTGGGTGTGAGCAGACGAGTTCAGTTGGTAATCTGTCTGTTTAAAGTGACTTTCTGATAATCCTCTGTGTAGCTTTTAAGACTGGCACAATGAGGGTGTTTAGCGCAACCAGAGGAAAAGCCGGTGTTGGTTCACCCTCCAGCAAAGGCCAATCACAAGATCTGTAAACTAAAACAGGTATCATAACCACCCCAACTCAGTGAAAGATGTCCAAAGATAATGTGAGTTAATAATCTTAAGAGATTGTTCATGGGTGTAACTAATGGCCCTTTGGCCAACAATAGAGGTACTATATAACTATAACAGAGGTAATATATAAGAGTAGTCAGGGCAGTTACCCAGAATGACTTCCAAACCAATCAGGCTTCAAAACAGCCAATCCTAACCAATCAGGCTTCAAAACAGCACACAGCACAGGAACTGGAGATTTGATAGAAATTTGATAGATCTGGAGCATTTTTCCAAGGAAGAGTGGAATAAAATTGCCAAATCAAGATGTGCTAAGTTTGTAAATTTTACCCAGAAAGACTGCTCAGTGCTGTATTACAAGCAAAAGGGGCTTTAGCAAAGCAAAGTTTTTTCTTTTTCTTTCTTTTTTTTACTAAAAGGTTTCTATTTGTTTTTCACTTGAAAAACTTGTTAACTGCTATGTCACATTAAAAGTGAAAAAGATCTGATTTATCATGGTTTAATGGTTTAATCATGATTTATCTTGGTTTAATTTTTTATTTTTTTTTCACAAAAACCATTTTGATGGCGGGGTGGGAGGGCAGGGGGTGTAGACTTTTTATCCACTGTATTGATGCACACTGCTGACCATGTGTATGCAGCAAACCCTACTGGTAGAAAAGTGTAATTGAGGTAAAGTGATTATGAGGAGCTTCCATCACACTTATTGTCAATCATATCAGGATAACTGACAGAGTAATTACTGTCATTTCGCTGCTTACAAGGTGCAGACAGGTGACACAGATGAAATGTAAATCATATCTAAAGAGTGACTGCTGAGAGTGATGAGTTTGTAATGATTTTAGTTCTTTATTATTGGGCTTTTAGCAACGGGCACATTTCAATGAGAAACTGAAGACAGCTCTGGCATTTCCCAACCAACTATGAGCCAGGTAATGACACACATATCTCATGCATTCATGCTGCAGTATATTACATTTCCAAATACAGAATTTTAAAAGACAATGAGGGACTTTCATGCCATCACAGGTTTTCTAAGTGTATTTGGGGCAATAGAGTGCACACATAGCCATAAATTAATTATATTATATATAATTTATTTTCCATTTATTTCTTTATTTATTTCACAGTGTGTGTAACTGAAATACATTTAAAATACATACATCTACTTACAGTGTAATCCATATATTAAAGTGCAGTAACTCATCACAAGTTATACGATTTGGAGCCAATCAACTGAGATTTATATTAGTTCACGGGTTTCCAAACTAGGGGCCGATTAAGTGTATGATTTACCAATAGGATCATGAGAGAAACTCACAATATCCTCTTTTGTTTTATTAATTTATTATTAATTAATGTTAGAAATATCAAAGATGGATTTTGTGTGCTAATATTTTGAAATGTTGCCAGGAGTCACATTCAAACAAGCCACACTTAAATGAAGAGTATACATGCAATTTCAGTCTCTCACTGTTGTACAGATGTGATAGGTCATGATGAAAAGTGCTGTAGTGCACCTAGTGGAGGGGCCAGGTCCTAATGCAGAGATGCCCCCCACCTCATGAGGTCTGCATTAAGACACATTGCAGAAACCCCTCTAACATCTCTGCATGTTTGCAGCTCCAACAGTTGAGTTGATAACCTATAATGACTTATAATCCCACTAGCCAGTGCCCTCCAGAAGAGGATGAATTCTAGTTTCAGTTTGGTTCCTGCCTTATTTATCAAGCTAGATACAAACGGATTTATACCAAAGAAATTGATATTCATGAAAGTCCTGTAAATTCAGAAAAAAATGTTTTCCACTTGTATTCTATAGAAAGAATAACTCATGTAAACCTCAACTTGATCAGCTTCAAATCATATAATCTGCATGGATTACTGCACTTTTATATATGGAAAACCAAAGGTTTTATATTATTGGCATTAATTAAAGAATATGAAAAATAAAGATAGCGAGCCAACACGAACTCATAAATAAAAAAAAAAAAATTATTATTCGATTATGACAAAAGAAATGGCGCCTTATAAATGGAAGATGGGCCAACCTGTCTGTGCAGAGCCGTAAACCTCAGCTGACAGAAGATTTAGCTCTCGCTTATTATTATTAATATTATATACATTATTAGTAAAGGTTTTTTTTTGGAGAAAAGTGTGAGTTTTAACTATCACAGAACTTCACTACTGTCTTCAGCCTTTACACTCATCATTCGTTTCGTGCTCCCAGCTGACTGTGTACTTGAACTTTTATGGAGTTTTCTGGGCGTCACTACATGCAAATGAGCTGTGTTGGCTTTTCACGCGAGTACGAAGAAAATCATCATTTACAAAACATTTGTAAATGCGTCAGAAAGTTTCAGTTTGGTATGGCTTACACAAACATTTACACACAACTTTTCTAAAAGATTGATAAATGAGGCCCAAGGTTTCTTCCTCATGTCATCTCAGGGAGTTTTTCTTTGACACTGTTGTGTCTGGCTTGCTCATTAGGGCTTTAAAACTACATACACTCAAATTTCTGTTGTGGTATTTACAGACAGCCCAGTTGCAGCAGTATTGCCAAATTTCACAGGATTCTTGGATTTATGGTAAGGCCTGAGTAGGTGTGCTGGCATGCCAGGACCAATGCCACATGATCAAGGTGGGGGCCTTGGTCCAGGTCCCTGGCCTACAACAGGCTTCCTCCGACTGAGCTGGGATGTACAGCATGCCTGTGAGTATTCAAGGAGGTATTCCTGGGACCAAAACAGAGAATAGAGGCAGTTAGGTGGCATTGGCTGGGGAGACACTGCCTGAGCCATTGACACCAACGCTGCATCAGGGAGACTTGGAGGGTGGTGAGGGAACCGCCTCCTCACCCTTTCGGGGATTCCCCTTGTGGATTTCACCTTGGAACAGTCACAATATGAAACCCTGAGGCTCGCCTTCGACCAAGAGATGAAGTAATTGATGGTCAGGGAATCCAGCCAGATGTTACACTGTCCTACCCCTATTTTTCTGTTATTATATAAATTATATTGAGTGACACAGGATACTCAAGCAAAGGAAGAGACAACCCAGATGTTGGTCCCATGAAGCCACAGGGAAATGCTTTTCCTTTGGACATAATCTTTGGCAGGGTCTGTTTCTATTGACTGGGCATTCGAGGTGATTTACAGAGGTGGTGTGCAGAATGTCAGTTAGTGAATTCTCTGGCCACCCCAAAAGTGCCAATGTGCCCCTACCATTGATCAAGGTCCCCTTTGAAAGAATTGGAATGAACCTTGTCAAACCATTAGAACAGAGTGCACAAGGGCATAGCTTTATGCTAGTTTTGGTGGATTATGCAACATGATTACCCAAAGGAGTGCCACTCTGCAATATTTCTGCATGCATTGTTGTGGAGGCACGTTTCAAAATAATCTCCTGTGTTGGAATCCCAAAAGAAATTCTGACTCACCAGGGCACTACCTTTATGTCACACACACTTTGTGAACTATATGAATTTTTAGGAATTACGTCGATTCACACAAGTGTTTACCATCTACAAATGGATGGCCTGTTCGAGCGATTTAATCAGATGCTTAAAAAAAGATGATTCGTGAGTTTAGTCATGATGACATTGGTAAGTGGCTTGAACCCCTGTTACTTACAGTATAAAATCTATTTTGAATTTGAATTATTATATGGCCAAAAGCCTCGCTGCATCTTAGATATCATGCAGGAAAATTGGGAGGAGGGGCCATCACAAAGCAAAAACTAACACGATACATGCTGGACCTTAGAGGAAAACTCCACACACTGGAGAATTTGCTACAGGATTAGAAATGTCAAAGGCTGTCCTGAAATCCTTGAGACAGGCTGGGCTCATAGCAAACGTGAAGAATGCAATTGGATGGGTTGAAATATGGTATCTGGGCTTCTACTTGGGTCATGGGCAGGTGAGTCCCCAAATTGATAAGTTGGCAGTGATTGTGGCCTTCCTAAGACCCTATCTGACTACTGTCGCAGGCTTGTGCCTAAATATTAGGATGTCACTAGCCCTCTGACTGTCCAGTCCAGTAGACAGAGACATGCCAACAGGCCTTTACTCAGATAAAAGCTGCAATTTGTTGCGGACTACTCTTGCAATGTCCTGATTTCTATGTCCCTGTTGTTTTGCAGACTGACATGTCGGACAGAGGGCTGGGGGCTGTGTTGACCCTGGTGGTGGAGGTGGAGGAGCGCCCAGTGTTATACATCAGCCGGAAGCACTTGGTGTGGGACAGCAGTTATAGCACCATAGAGAAGGATTGCCTGGCCATAAAGTAGGTGGTCCTCACACACCGATACTATCTGCTGGGATGGGCCTTCACCCTCTGTTTGGACCACACTCCACTTGTGGCTCCACCGCATGAAAGATGCCAGCGTGTTGGTATCTGGCACTTCATCCATTCAAGTTTGAAGTGGTTCACAATCTGAAACAACAGATGGCTATAGTGGATTTCTTCTCTCAGCGGGGAGAATTGGCGGCAGGCGGTACAGCCCTCTGGCCAGAGCCGGGCGGTGGTTATGTGGCGAGAGAGGTCACACAGACAGCATGTCGAGAGCCCAGCAAAGCCGAGCCAAGTGGCACCTAAAGCAGAAAAGTGTGTTTGCGTGTGTTACTTTTAAGTTGATGAGCAAAGTGCTGTCTGTGTGATCTTTCTCTCTTCACTGCAAGACACACATGCACAAATAGAGTCACATTAATCAAACACAGATGTACACTTATCCAAAGAATTACTCACTCCTTCTTCTGAAAAGTGCTCCATATAATTAAAAAAAAGAAAGGGAAAAAAAAGCAACAGCCAAGTTGCACTCTCCAAAGCCTCTTGTCACCTTAATTCCTTTCATTACCCACCCCACCAGGGCTGTCACAATGAGCTAAACAGAAATGATTTATAGAAATGATTTATAAAAGAACCTCTAAGTCACATGCATACAATCCCCTCCGAAAGTATTGGAATGGCAAGGCCAATTCTTTTGTTTTTGCTATACCCTGAAGACATTTGGGTTTGAGAAAAAAAATGAATATGAGATCATAGATCAGTATTTCAGCTTTCATTTCCTGATATATACACCTAGATGTGTTAAACAATTTAGAACATGCCATCTTTGGTGGCAGCCAAGCAATTCCGTGGTGAGCAAAAGTATAAGAACAGATAGTCTTAAAGTAAAGTAAATAACAATTAATATTTGGTTGCATATCCCTTGCTTGCAATAACTGCATCATAGCCAGCGACCCACTGACATCACCAGACTGTTGCATTCTTTTTTTATGATGCTTATTTCCAGGCTTGTACCGCAGCTTCTTTCAGTTGTTGTTAGTTTTGGGGGGTTTCTGCCTTCAGTCTCCTCTTCAGGAGGTGAAATGCTGCTCAATTGAGTTAAGGTCTGGTGATTGACTTGGCCAATCTAAAACCTTCCAATTTTTCCCCTGATGAAGTCCTTTGTTGTGTTGGCAGTGTGTTTTGGGTCGTTGTCTTGCTGCATGATGAAGTTCTTCCCAATTAGATTGGATGCATTTCTCTGTAAATTGGCAGATGGAATGTTTCTGTTGACTTCTGAACTCATTCTGCTACTACCATCATGAGTTCCATCATCAATAAAGATTAGTGATCCTGTTCCAGAAGTAGCCATGCAAGCCCAAGCCATGACACTACCTCCACCATGCTTCACTGATGAACTTGAACAGTAGATTGTGATACCTTCACCCCTGCCCTGTGGAGGTTGTTGGAGATGTCACTGACTGTTGTTTTTGGGGTTTTCTTCACAGCTCTCAATGTTTCTGTCACCAACTACTGTTGTTTTTCTTGGCTGGCGTGTTTGATGTCTAGTAGTTTCTTTCTTTTTCAGGACATTCCAAATTGTGTTATTGGCTATGTGCAATGGCTCAGATAGATTTTCTCTCTTTTCTCAGCTTTTCTCAGCTTTCTCTTTTCACAGCTTTCTGGGCTTCATGTTGGTTTATCCTTTTTAACAACAAATGCAGTCTTCACAGGTGAAACCCAGGGCTCAATCCAAGAGTGGGCATTCAGAGCTATTAACTGTTTAAATGATGAATCTAACAGTGCACACCTGGGCAACAGGAAACACCTGTCAATCGCTTGTGCCAATATTTCTGATCACTTGGAAAAGGGGTGGGTTCTAAAAAGGTGTCATGTTCTAAGTTGTTTAACACATCTGGGCCCAGTTGTTTAGAAGTAATCTGATTAGATTCTGGTTATTGGATTGGATCAAATCTTGGAAATGGGTTGTTCAAAAAAATAAAAAGGATTCTGAAATCGGATTAGATCATGTAATCCAATCTTGGTTTTGATCTGGATCAAACCTTCAGTATGTGTTGTTCAAAATTTTTAGTAGGATTGGGATACCTGTGATCCAAAAAATCAGGATTATCCTGATTCCAGCAGAAGGGTGGATTCAGGGAGGATTGCAGAAACAAAATATATTAAAATTTTAAAACTGGTCAAATAATACAACATTTGTATCATGTATTATATACATTTATTTATATTTTGCACTTGATTTGTTTAAGCATTACAGTGATAAAGTAGATAAAGTATACATTAGGCTACCAATTAAGCCTTTCAATACAGTAAAGTACAACAAGAAAAAAGATGTTGTCCCCATAAATAATCCCCCAAACAGCTGTTAATATCAAACAAAAATAATATATCTAATTTTAACTGTCATTTGTCACTGTATATTAATTACAATGACACACTCATCAGAGATGAACCAGTCAGAAGTAGTTTCTAACAGTTGCACCCCTTATTGCATGTCCAGTCAGTTCCTCATTCTGAGAGAACGCCGGAGGTTGGTCTGGGTCTTCAGCTGGCTAAGGGGCATCACAAACATCATCAGAGAGAGGGACATTGTGCCTTGTAGCATTGCTGTGCAGGACAATACAGGCAAGTACTACTGTATGTTGCACGCTCACTTCCACTCGCAAGTAGTTAAGGCATGCAAAGCGCCTCTTCAGATCTCCATTTAAGCGCTCAATTGCACATCTTGTTTCGCAATGAACAGTGTTGAAGCGTGCCTGCTCAGGCGTGTGTGCTGCAAGAAATGGGGTGATCAGCGATGGTAGGAGTGGATAGGCATTGTCTCCCAATATTATGCCATCCGGTCTGTTGGTTTGGAGCTCTCTGTATAGATCACTCTCCCTCAGGATACGTGCATCATCGACAGACCCAGGCCATCTCACAGCGCAGTTTGTGATGATGAGGTCAGCGTCGCCCAAAAGCTGGATGTTGATGCTGTGCTTCCCCTTTCGATTGACATGCTCCCACTCCCTCTCATGAGGTGCTTACATATGCACATGAGTGCAGTCGATAACCCCAATAGTATTAGGCATGTTTCCTAAAAGAAAAAACTTGTGCTTCGTCTGGGCATCTGGTCATCCTTTGGAAATGAAACAAACTGATTGACCAGGCTGGCCAATGCGATTGACGCAGCTTTCACCACATCACACGCAGTTGATTTGTCCACTCCTATATTGTCACCAACAACTTGGTAGAAAGTCCCAGATGCATAGAAGTGCGGAGCAATGAGGACCTGTTCTTCAACAGACAGAGCATGACTCCTTCAGGTTCTGCGTTGGAGTTTTGACCTGAAAAGATCTGCAATGTACTTAATATCAGCATTTCCAAAGTGAAACAGAGCATACAGTTCCTCGGTGGTGTCTTGCTCCAGTGGTTTTGTACGCTCAACGTACACCCTTTGACGAAATCCTCTCCTACCAAACTGGTGGTGGCGATGGACAATACCTGCCATGTCAGTGCCTCTCTGTAAGTCCTCTGAGAAAGGCTGAATAAGATGGCTGTGTGATTGGTCTTTTCAAACACACACCCAGTAAACATCAATTAGCTGATGTGCTTTGGCTTGTGTTCAGTTAACTCAATCATGCCCAAGGCCTATAAACTCTATGTTCACTACACCAAAGAGGTGGAACTCAAAAGGACCTAATTTCATGGTTGCAGAAACGCATGCACTGCTGGAGGGTGTTAGGTGCCATTATGCCTCAATAGTAGGAAGTTTTAATTCTACTAAGGGTGGAGAAGTGAATAATAAAAAGAAAAAAGACATTTGGGATGAAATCACCCAAAATGTGAACGCCATGGGGTGAGGCCAGAAGAGGACTATAGACCAAGTGAAATTTAGATGGAAAAATCTGAAGGCCAGGGCAACAAAGGACCATGCTGAAGCAAAAAACACCCAAAACAGGCAACAAGCCCTTTAGGAGAAGTGATTACACAGATGTGGTTCTTCACATTATTGGAGGTGGAAACTCACAAACTCTGCATGGGATTCAAGGTGCTGTAAGGGACAGTGAGTCATTTCCTTCTAATGCAGAAGAAGCTTTTATTACTTTAACATACTACTTAGTCCGGATGTTTGTGGTTTTTACACGTAGTGCTTTACAAATGATAAAATAACAAACAAAAACAAACTAACAAAATAAACTAAAAAACAAATAAATAATTATCACAAACAAATAAACTATAAAATATAAATATGAAACAGCAAACAAATAAACAATTATCACAAACAAATAAACTATAAAATATAAATATAAAACAGCAAACAAATAAACAATTATCACAAACAAATAAACTATAAACTATAAATATAAAACAGCAAACAAATAAACAATTATGACGTGTGAATCGATTCACCCGACTGCATTCAGAGAGTCGTTCAGTAAAAGAACCGATTCTTCCGGGACTCGGCGCTCCCCTCGCTCTCCTGTGCGCGGCGTCCTCCGTTATTCCGTTATGGACTGAAAGCCTCGTATCCACTCCGCCTACACGAACCGGGGCAGAAAGAAGCGGTGCGGATCCTTGCTGTGTCCGAAAAAAAAGGAACAAAAGGGTAATTCCCAATCGCCAAACGATGGTCTACGGCGTCTCGGATGCAGCCTCGGTGTGAAACCTCAGCAGGAGTGTAAGCTAAAACCGCAGCTCGGCTAAAAGCAGCGAGAAGATGGCGAACGATTCTCCAGCTAAGAGTCTGGTGGATATAGACCTCGCCTCTCTGCGGGTATGTAGGCGCTAGCGCTAGCCCCTGCTCGCCTCTCACACCGTGTTAGCGGCCTAAACCCTGATAAAAAAGGGGGAAAAAAGCAAAGCAACCCGGCATTTGATGTGTGTTTTTGTGTTGTTGCTCTGTGTGTGTGTGTGTGTGTGTGTGTGTGTGTGTGTGTGTGTGTTATTGATGTGGCTCGCCCAGGACCAAGCAGTCCTTTGTTTGCCAAAAAAAAAACCCACAAAAAAAAGCAAAAGCATTAAGCTGCAGCTAATAGCAAAATCTCTGTCCATCACTGTCACTTGGTGTTATTTATTCTCACGCTTGTGTGCGTGATGTGTGCGTGATGTGTGCGTGTAGGAATAAGGTTTTAAAGGTGCGTGTGTTTTTCAGGACCCCGCTGGGATTTTTGAGCTGGTCGAGGTGGTGGGCAATGGCACATATGGACAAGTCTACAAGGTGGGTCTGGGCCTCGAGCCTTACTCTCTGCATGAAGCTCCATTTATTACAGCTTATAATTAAAGTCAGGGTTCATATGCACGAAGCCCCAGTGTGAAATTTTCCTAGCTAGTCGTGTTAGCCTCCTCCAGTGTTGGTGCACTGCTGGATTTAATCCAGCTGGGATTTTCAGGATCAGATGGGCACTGCCCCATATTTCCACTCCCCAGGACTGGACACTAATATCGAGCCACACACCCGGGGTAAAACCGTCACCGTGATGTATCGTCCCCGGCTCTGCTCCTTTTGCGCCAGTGGTGGGTGTGATCAGCTCTGCGCATTTCATCTTCGTTCCCTTACTGCAGCACAGCACTGCACAACTGGAGCAGGGCAAGAAGGCATAAAAACCATTAATACACCACCTTCAGCTGGGGCTCTTCCGCTTGAACATTGAGTGCTCCCTGTTCGTCAGAGTGGGCGCTCTCAGTGCGACATCACATCCTGTCGGGAAGCCGCTGTGGAAAGTGATCGCACCAAGTCTGTGTGTGCGTTAGATCGAATAAAGTGCAGGCTTCTGATCTTGACAGGATCCCCCCTTCCTCATATCATGCCTCTTCAGACTGGATTAGTTTTACACGGTGAGGAGGGAGCATCTCTCTGATTTTAGTCCCGTCCTTCTAATACTCAGTTCTTCATGTCACTAGTTTATACATACAGCTCCTTCTTGTGTCTAAAATTAATTTTTACCCCATAATAGCTAATAGAAACAATCCCAGGTAATATATATTATGTGACATGCTGGTAAAAATAGCATCATACGCTATGGGGAAAGTGTGGAGACACAGCAGGAAGTGCTCTTTTTATATTGTGTCTTATAGCTGAGTCTTATGACCATATATTAATGTGATAATTAATACAATTAATCCAGGATTGCACAGTAAAGTACGTTTGTGTCTCATATAATTCTTTGGCCGCATCAGCGTTAGATGATTAAGGAACTTACAGCAATACAGATACTCATTTATTTGTAGAACACGAAATCTTTGATATTATATCATAAGTGAATATAAAGTTAACTACAGCCCCTTTAATCAGCCTTTGCGATAGATTTTATTTTCTTTTTCCTGCAAATAAGCTCCCAGTGTAGACATGATGGAGATGAGGTTTTATGTTCTTGTATCTTGCTGACATCTTCCAAAGCATTCATCTTTTTGCCATTCGGGAAGTGGACATGTGTGCTAGGCAAATAAATACGGCACTTAGGGGCAGTCAAAAAAACTTTCCCAACGTATCGACCTACAAAAAAGTACGTAATTTAGTCTGTAATTTTCTTAGGGGAAGAGGAGGAAAACAAAGACATTGTCAATCCAGACAGAAATAAAATCACAGAGGAGTAAATGATGGATTTACTCCCGCTCCCCTGTAAATTTAATCCTGTCCAAATAGGGCTCTTGTCTATATTTATCTATCAAATGTGTTTGTTCTTTGATAATTAGGTGCTCTGATAGTTTAGGCTTACAGCATACATCAGATGTATATGTGTAATTATGAGGGCTTTGCAAGAAAATATAAAAAGTAAAAAAAAAAAAAAAAAGAGTAGCTTCAGGCTAGAAACAGTACAAAAATACAGAATTCAATATTCAAACTATACTACACAGTCTAGTCCTATAACCTACACAGCAACATATTGCCTTTTACTGCAGTGAAAAGAAAAAAAACAATTCTAACTGCTACTGAAAATAGAAGTGAAAATCTCAATGATTAGTGGGGTGTAACGATACACTCCTGGTTATGATTCGGTTCGTGATACTGCATTCACAAATTGATTCTCAGAAAATTTGAAAGAAGAAAAATTCTGACTGAAAAGACTGTATAATAAACAATGCAAAACAGTGTGTAATTTTGTCTGTATAAAACTAAATACATCAAAACTTGCTACAAACAGGTTTAATATTTTGAACAGTATTAATATTGTAAATATTAATATAGTAAACAGTATTTAGTATTGTACTACAGGTTTGCCATATTTTAAAAATAAATACATACATAAATTCTCCCAAAATTTGTATTGAATAGACAGAATCTCTGACCTGGGTAAAATGATCAACTAAAACATAATGAGCTCTGTAGCAGAAATGGAGCTCCAACGTCGGCTAAAATGCCGAGTTTCCACGGCATGTTTCTCGGGCAGCATAGATCACAGAAGCGTGGGGATGGTGTTTTTGAAACCTACTGAAGAGCTCTTTTTTGCCGTTACACTGTGGTCGTGTAACTGTATAATGCACGTGATCCCAGACTTTCAGGCTATCGGTCACTTCACAAGTGCAGGTGATTTCTGGTAATGGTGCAGGCTCGCCACGAAAGAACGTGATCATGTGACCAGCGTGCTCTCTACATATTTTAATTCTGTGGGGACTCATTACATACATAATTAATAGAATGCTGACATCGCACATTTCCACAACAAAGTGTCATGTGGTGTAATTTTGGCTGTCACAATCAGGAATTAATTACATTTTTTTTTCTATCTGTTTTTTGTTTAATATTGAATAAAAACATCTTCAAATGTCTGTACACTTTTGTTAGCACTTTGTTACCAAAATATAATCAAAACGCTACATACTGTACATATATACATACTTTATGCACATATACACACTAATGTGCACGTAGGTCTGGTGTGTATTAATGTATAGCAATATGAAGGCTTCCTGCTCAAATCAGGAAAGTATTGACAGTTTAAATCTTAAATGTTAAATCTCAGCCATAAGCCATTAGCCCAGTTACTGCATCTTTAACTATGGCTATGATCTCACAGTGTTTTATTAAAAATGCTTACATACTCATCACATTGAGCAGTGTTTTAACTAGTCATGGGCTTTTCAGGTAGAAATTAATATTTTTTCATGGCATTGATTATTTAAATATTCAAGCTGCAACACACACAAATACACAAAATGACATGTATGCCAAAGCATAAAAGCTTTATTTTATCAGCTGTAGTGTGTATGCAGTGTGTGTGGATGTGCAGTGGGCTGGGTGGTGTACCCACATTTTGAACAGTTGAATTTCATTAACATCCTCTCAAGGTGGTGAGTTATTTACAGCAGCTTTAACTAGCTAACCGTCTCCTCTTCAGACCACTGCCCAGTTAGTTTCTCAGTTAGATTCTTAGAGAGAGAGACGGGAAGATCGGACCTGTGTAGGATTTTATGTCTTGCAGCTGTAATTAAAGTTTAATTCAACTCAGATTTCACCCTCTTTGCTTTCAAAGCAGAGGTGCCATTGACAGGTGCCATTGTAACGAGACAATCAATCTTATTCACTTCAACTGTCAGTGGTTTTAATGTTTTAATGTTATGGCTGATCGGTGTGTGTATATATAAATAACACCTGGGATTATTTCTACTGGTCATTTTGTAGAAGATAAATCTTGCCAAATTACTGACATGCCAGATTTGACAGGACTAAAATCCCAAACATAACTCCCAAATTACAAATTCTCATTTTTTTTCTCCCCAATTTGGTCCTGCTAATTCCCACCCTCTAGCTAGCTTTCCTCTATCACACAACAGCTACCAACTGGGGGAGGGTGAGGCACACGTGTGCTTCCTCCAAGACACGTGAAGCCGACCTCCATGTCTTTTTGAACTGCTGCTCATATGGCATCACGGTGGTGTTTCACAGTCAGAGGAAAGCGCTATCTGCCCTATTGTGCATGCATTAGCACACAGATACCCGTGGATGGCTGTGGCAGCTCGTGATCTCCGGACGATAGGGCGACCGCTTATCGGCCACTCGGGAGCTCTTTAATATCAAATATTTAAAAATATGGACTCATCAACAGTTTCATCAGAAACAGTTCATGAAAAAACTGAGGAAAACTACAAAACTACATTTCTCCTGTCTCCTGTTTGTGTGACATTACATTTCTTTAAGATATTTCGTTCTGTAGAGTTCAAGTTCAATGTGCAAGTTTTGTAATTAAGTAATAAAAAAGTGTCAGCACTAAAAATTGCTTATCAAGATGGACTCAGGAGGGATTTTGATGATTAATAGTTATAGCATTTTTTCTAACTAATGATGCTTATCTGCGAATAATTCATATTCAGTGTGCGATTAGAAAAATATTTTGTGGATTGTCTACTTCTTCCATTTTAATTATATAGACAATGAATTTCAAGACTTGTTTAACAGCTTGCCCATTTTTATATTTATCGTTTTTTTTAATTTGTATTGTACAAAACGTGTAACAGTTGGCGATAAAGCACCTAAATGTGTTTACCCTGTTTTTTTTGACAACACAATAGAAAATGTTAACTCTTCATACGCATTTACAGAATCATATCCCACTTAAGTTCAATACCATAATATTTAAAATAAATTGTTTGGGAATTAGGAAATAAGACATCACAAACAACTGCTTTGGTAAATGAATATTATATGCCTAGAATCTAAGATACAATGTTAAGTGTGTAATGCCTGGTCACCTTTTGATGAATGTTTCTGTATTTAGTAATATCTGGATTGAGTAAATGTTTGTGTCTGATGTTTAGGAGAACTATAGCAAATGGAAATTAGTTAATAAGCCACTTGATAGTGCATGCCATAAATTTACTAAAGCCTGTCATATTGTTACACTTCAGTGTACATTGAGACGCTGATTGTGATCTGTTACTATGCACATATGATCATAATTTACCCCCCACTCCCATTAACTCCCCCACTGGAGCACTGACCTGGTATTATTTTGGTCCATGGACTATATCTCAGCATAGCAGTGAATCTGATGTAGTAGTGTGTGTGCTACTGGTACAGATTTATAAACACAGCAGTATTGCTGGATTTTTTCATGCCGTGACCTCAGTATCAGTTATCCAGCATCTTGATCAAAAAAAGAGTTAACCACAGAAACTCTATCTGTGAGGGATAGTTTATTCACCTGTGGTGTTATTTTTTTGGGTTCCTGGTTCAATCCTGTGGTTACCTTACTGTTCTGAACTTTCACATGTTCGTCCTCATGTCTGTGTGGGTTTCCTCCAGTTTCCTCCCAAAAACATGCCAGTAGGTGGATTGGCTAAGATAAATTACCCCTAGATGTGAGTGAGTGTATGAATGGTGTCCTGTGATGATCTGGTGTCCCAACCAGGGTGGATCCCCCACCTCATGCCCAGTGTTTGCACGATAAGCTCCGGGTGCACTGCAACCCTGACCAGGATAAAGCAGTGACTGAATATGAGAAAAAGGGAATGGTGCTGTACTATGAGCATAAATCACAGAACAGCAATTCTATGTTTTATCTGATCCCAAAGTTCACTGAGATTTTATGATGAGACAAATATTTCTGAATTTTTATGTTTGACCTAGTTTATGCCTCCATCACTCACTCATTCACCTTCGGTAGCCGCTTTATTCTGGTCTGGGTGGTGGATCCAGAGTCCATCCCACCCTAACACATCTTATGGTGTGTTTGTATTTTAGCCATGGAGGGGTTTGATTTAGTTACAGGAACGGCAGGGGGTGGATGCATGGTGTGTCGGAGTAGCTTAAACTGATTCTATCCATGGAGCAAATGCTGGTGTGTCTTCACAGGTGCCAAGCTCATGCGGCTTTAGTGGCAGGATGGAGGGCACACTTCATCTGAAAAAATCTGCAAGGGGAATCGAGTTTATTACACAGTAGCTTTAGGAGGCCATGGATGATTCTCCCAGGTGGCATGTTCTTGGCTTTGGCTGTTAGGCCAGTTCTTCGGACTACACTTTTAGGCCAGCCCTGTGAATGGATCTCAGTGATATCCTCCTGCTTGTGTAAGGTCATCTACACAGGCTCCCACACTATGAGAGCATTACGTTGATGTGTCCCTGAATTTGGCTTACGCGTTTGATGATTTACTGATCCGAGGGGGAAGGCTGCATCTCCTACGGCTCTCTGTCAGTCCTATGGAGAAATTCTCAAACTGAAAACTGTGTCTAGGTTGCAGGAGACCACAGTCCTACATGTTCTTGACAGTTACACACTTCCACCAGGAGGTCTGTTTGAGTGTGGCAGGATGAGGTATGGAGACATTTCACCTTTAGGTGCCTGCTTACCTCATCCCTCAAATGTGGTGAAGGTGGTGCCAAGGTCCGTAAATATATTGTGGATTTTGAGTAACTGGTTTTGTTGTGGTTTTCTGAAGTGCCAGGCTTTGAAAAGTGTTTTAGTTGCCTGTCACCAGAATGTATTTTGACCCTGTGCTGAAAGCTTAGGAGGTCTTACCTGCTCTATCCACAGATGCTTGAAGAGCATCTTGATAGCTGTAGCTTAAAAACAAAAACAAACAGCAAGTGTCCACTGCCATTTTTTTTCTCAGCCACCTAATTGGCACGCATCTAGTCCATTTAGAGCTGGCTCATTTTTTTTTTGCCAGACATGTATCACTACTCATAAAGATGGATAAAACGTTGTGTAAGGATTTTGGGTTTAGTATGTTGTACATCCTAGTGCCAGGTATGCTTGTTGCACTTTTCTGATGAGGGAGAACACAATAAACTGGGTATGAACCCTTGATTCGTCATCTGGAGTGGGCTTGGCGGATGCTTTCAGATGGTGCTGGATAACTGAATCCATGGGGAATTTGTGCTTCAGTGCAGCTTGAAGGGTTTCCTTCCTTGGAGGAAATGCTTGGGTATGCACAGGATGATGCCACTTTAGCAGCGGGCGAGGTGAATTTAAAGCAAGAGAGAGAGTGTTTGATTGTGGTTGTATGGAACAGTGTCTCTTCCATCGTGCAGCTCTTTTTCCTCAGAGGTCTGAAGACCTGTTTGCCCTCCAGATGTGAGTGATTGTGCCCCATACTGCATCTGGCACAGGTGGTGCTGCTGGCATTCTGGGATTTGTCGCTGGCCATGGTGCTGATGTGTTCCAGTGGCGCTCCAGGTGTGGTGATAACTCCACAATGAGGCCTGATGATACCTTTTGTCTTGAGCAGCCTTGACAAGTTGTCTAACCTCAACAAGACAGCATAAATGTATATATGAACAGGTTTCTGGTAGAACTCCATGGTAAACCATTTCAGTTAGCATGGCTGACTGACTTGCCTTAACTTAACAGTTAACAAGTCTCCGTTTCTTTAAAGGTGTAGATATTTGAATCAACTTAAAACTGATCCAAATAAATAAATGCCTACATACCTACACAAGCAACTAAGTCACCGCAGTAAGAAATTACATTATGAAACTAAATAATGAATCGCAGACTATAAAACATGTTTTAGTAATTATATACACACAGTATGTAGGTCCATAAATATTTGGACATTAACAAAGGTTGTTATTTTAGCTGTCTACCTCAGTATGTTGGAGTTGAAACTAAATAATGAATCGCAGACTTTTATATTTAATTTGAGGATATTTACATCTAAATTAGGTGAATGGTGTAGGATTTACAGCGCTTTATATATGTGCAACCCCCCCCCCCCCAAGGGACCACAATTAATTGGACAATTGGCTGCTCAGTTGTTTCATGGCCAAGTGTGTGTTATTCCCTCATTGTTTCACTTACAAGTAAAGATAAAAGGTCTAGAGTTGATTTCAAGTGTGGCATTTGCATGTTGCTGTTAACCCTTAATATGAAGTCCAAAGAGCTGTCACTGCACAAAAATGATTTGGTACACTCTTATAAAGAAAGAATCCACTGGTGAGCTCAGGAACACCTAAAGGCCCAGAAGACCACGGAAAACAACTGTCATGGGTGACAGAAGAATTTCTGGTGAAGAAAAAAGCCTTCACAACCAAGGTAGACGTATCTTTGTCGAAGTCAACAATCAAGAGAGGACTTCACCAGAGTAAATACAGAGGATTTACCACATGGTGTAAACCACTGGAAGACTGGATTAAAGTTTGCCAGAAACTTCTAAAAAAAAGCCTGTACTGCTTTATAACAACATCCTGTGGACAGACGAGACAAAGATCAATTTCTATCAGAATGATGAGAAGAGAAGAGTATGGAGAAAGGGACGGAACTGCTCATGATCCGAAGCATACCACCTTTGGAAGTAAGATGGCTGCCAATGAAACTGTTTCCCTTGTATTTATTGATGATGTGACTGCTGAGAAAAGCAGCAGGATAAATTCTGAAGTGTGTAGGGCTATAGTATCTGCTCACATTAAGCCAAATGCTTCAAAACTCATTGGAAGGTGCTTCACACTGCAGATGGACAATGACCTGAAGCATACTTCAAAAGCAACCAAAGACTTTTTTAAGGCAAAGTGGACATCAGTTCTGCAGTGGCCAAGTCAACCCCCTGACCTGAATCCAACTGAACTGCATTTCACTTACCGAAGGCAAAACTGAAGGCAAAACACTATAAGAACAAACAGGAAGTTAAGATAGCTGCAGTAAAGGCCTGGCAGAGCATCACTAGGGAAGAAACCCTGAGTCTGGTGATGACTATGGGTTCCATACTTCAGGCAGTCACTGACTACAAAGGATTTGCAACCAAGTATTAAAAATGACAATTTAATTTGATTGTTAGTTTGTTCAATTACTTTGGTTCCTTAAAAAGGGGGAGACCACATATATTCTCTCTCTCTCTCTCTCTCTCTGTTGAGCTACACTTGTTTCTCCTGCGATGCCAGTGATCCTGACCTCTTCTGCTCTCCGGACCTGCCTGATCCATCCTGATGCACTACTTCTGGTTGGATTTCTCATCACTTGGAAACTCACTCACAGCTGCTAGGGATGGACCCACATGGACAGCCTGAAGATACATGACATTACTGTGGATGGTACCACTTAGAAACCATGAAGATGGCTTTGGACTTCACCTGATATGAACAGTTATGCTATGATGGCTTAGGATTACAGTTGGTTTGATAGCTTTATGACTGCAATTCAATTCAAATTGAATTGAATATATAAAAAGTGCTGTAATTCCTACACTGTTCACTCGATTTGGATCTAAATACCCTCAAATTAGACCTGACAGTCTTATAATATTCATTACGTAATTTCACCTCCAATATACTGTGGTGCATCTACAATAACTTTGTCAATGTCCAAATATGTATGGACCTGAATGGACATGTACATATACTGTCTAACTTGTGTCTTCAAAAATGTTTAAAAGACCACTGATTTCTTGGGGATGTGAATGCTTCTCACACACACACACACACACACACACAAACCCATGTTTGTTGAGTGTTTCATCTGAGACTGACTCCTCTTTTTCCTCCTCCTCTTCCTGGATATGGGCCGGGTATCAGCTGACTGAAACTGAAGGCTGTGATTGGCTGTGGAACAGTGTGCATTTATCCTGTAGCTAGGCAGACTCCTTAACTCCCATGAGAACGCAGGCCTAAATTCCACTATATTCAAACTCCATCTCTCACACACACACACACACACACACACACACACTCTGTTTACTGCCACCTTTAATAAACAGATTTTTGAAGAAATGCATTTTTAATTTGCAACACACAGGTAGAGAACTGTGAAAGGACAGGGTGACAGTTCAAACTTTGAGTGTGTTTACATGTGTATATGCATTGTGTTAAACAGTCATCCTTATAAACGTCTAATCTTTGTAGGTCACCATATGCCTGAATGATTATTTGCATCTTTATGCGATGGGTATGTTGTGATATTTTACTCAGATGCACTAACACACAGGATAATTGTCATCTCTTCACACCTCATACTGACTCATTTAGTGCTCTCCTCTGTTTTCTATCAACTTTTCTAACTTTGTAAAACGATGTGATCTTGTTTTGATAAATATATCTTAGACACACAGAAGACATCAAAATATTTGGCCAAATGAGTAATGATGCTGAGTATTTTTGACTGAATGTGTAGTTTTGCTGCTCACCTGAGGCCTTACTTATCAGCATTGCTTAAAAAAGGTTCTTACTTGTTTCTTGAACATAAAATTCATGTCTTGTATGCACAATAAAATTGGAAATGAATGTGCATGGGCAAGTCAATATGCACAAGCATAAATACCAATTGTTCATAGTGACCGTGCATGTGCACGTCACCTATTTACGTACACACACATGGTGTTTAGGCATCGCTTCAAAGCCTACCATCGGGGAATGCACAAAAAAAAAAAAAAAGAGTGAAAAATCAGTAAAGTGGGGAGGTATTGAACTGCACTATTTGGTATTTTTGTGTTTGTAATTTTTAATGTAATAAAATTACAAGGATGCAGTTGAGCTACTGACATCAGGAAAACCAGCGATTGCGTGGAATTCTGTTTCACATGAGTTTGTTGCACATCGGCATGAGGGAATTGTTTAAAGGCCAAGAGAAATGATGACAGTCTAACACTGCTGGCATAATCCTAGTCAGTGATGGTTAGGAAATAATCCCTTTCACCACAATTTCTCTGTGAAAGGTGCCAAAACACTTAGAAATCAGTGCAGTGCCTAGTCATGTTGATTTGTAGTTATTCTCTTGTGGGCGTGTACCATCTAGCTCCAGTTTTTTTTAGTTACAGTTAGAAATAGTAGCTATATATAGCTTCTAATGCTAGCTAGTTAAAAACATTAAATAAGGCGGTAATTGGTGTGAAACTGGTCATTTGCTAGGATTCATACTAGATTAGCAAAGCAAGCTAACTGTACTAGCTATGTACACTAACCAAGATCACTGCTACTTTTTTCCAAGCTTTATGTGAATGACGGGATGAGAGGAAACCACGGATACAGCTTTTTCTTTCATTTTTGTGTGTTAGACAATAAATGGGAAATAACTGCAGGTAGGAAGTAAAGCTGTGCGCAGGGAACTGAAGAAAAGTCGGACCACACGCGCGGTAGGAGTGGTCCAAGGAATCATTTGAGCCAGTTGTTTGGAATTGTCCCTTTTCCAGATCATACCTAGTTTGTATAGAATTCAGAAAAATCTCAGTTCAAATGTAAATTGTGCTGAAATCCTGGTTCTGTATCTCTGAAACTGAACAGCTGTCTCTTCGTCACATGCTTGTGTGAACATAGTGTTAGTGCTTAGTTTAAGTACCCCACCCCTAAACCACACTACAGTGTTTAAAACACTACTGTACCTCATGGTAGGTTATTAAGGTTTGTATAGGATACAAAAACAAGCAAAAAGGAAACAGTCCCACCGACATTTGAATCGTGAGATCGATACCCATTGCAATAGATTCCTAATGCTATTGTCAGTCATCCCATGCCTAGCACAGACTGTCTATAGCTCAAAGGTAGACTGAATCCACAGTGCAGGTGTCTGAAAAGTCAAAACCAGTGAGAGGAAATCTGCATACACTTAAATTTGTATTTATTTATTTACAGCATATGTGCTACATGTTCACCCTAACGCTCTATGCATTTTCTCAGCCTCTGTATCATGGTTTTGCGGCTTTTGCTCAACATACTCCCATTGGTTCCTGTCTTTTCAGACACCCTGTTAATTGCTTGGACAGAACCTTTTATATATATATATATATATATATATATATATATATATATATATATATATATATATATATATATATATATATATATATATATATATATATATATAATAGGGGTGGGGTACTTAAATATAATATGAAATCTGCATGATCCTATTCTTATAGAAAGTTATGCATGGATCAGGTGAAGGACACTTAACGCTTATAGCTTTGATCATTAGAAGTGTAATGAAATTGCTGCGACTTGTTAAAATTTTTTGACATTTGATTGATTTTCATGTAGAATAAGCCTGCTTTCTCTCTCTTCTCCAGCCGCCCCACTGTTTTTTGTGTCTATGGTAACGCCTTAGAGCTATTTCAAGCAGAGGTGATGGTGTGAATTAGCTGTGAGCTGGAAGCCTTCTCACGCTCCCTGGTGTTTGAGTTCAACTCGTTTATATGGCTGCAGTTGAATAGAACCGTAATTACAAACCAGTTGTATCAGGCTAGATTTTCTGTTTTATTTTAGCTGGATTTCTTATTTTATTCTTATTAAAACCGAGCTTTAATCATCTGAACCTAAACAGAATAAAAGGTTATTTTGTCCTTCATTGTAAAAATGTCTCGGAGATTAATAAACTGAAAAGTCTTTAATTTCATGTGAAATGACAGGTAGCCTGCATGTAACAGGACAATGATCGTTTAAAGAGCTGAGAATAGAGCAAAATGGTGAGTGTTTTAAATATACTAAATATGCAGTGTTCTTTATAGTCAGAGTACAAAGCACTGCAGACAGTAGTAGATGATAGTTTCATGGTTCTAGTGTTTATTTTAGGCACATATCCTAAAAGATGCACAATATTTGTTTTGACAAATGAATTTCTGTTTATGACTTACACTCACCGCCCTTTATATTAGTAACACCTATACAACTGCACGTTTATCTAATCAGCCAGACATGTGACAGCGGCACCGTGTATAAAATCAAGTAGATGCAAGTCAAGCATTTCAGGTAATGTTCACATCAAACATCAGAATGGGGAAAAAGTGTGGTCTCTGTGACTTTGATTATGGCATGGTTGTTGGTACCATATGCGCTGGTTTGAGTATTTCAGGAAACTGCTGATCTCCTGGGATTGAGTTACTATCCTGGCAGCTTGAACCAATCTGGCCATTTTCCTCTGACCTCTCTTATCAGCAAGGCATTTCCACCCACAGAACTGTCTCTCACTCAATGTTTTTTGTGTTTCACACCATTCTGTGTAAACTGTAGAGACTGTTATATGTGAAAATCCCAGGAGATCAGCAGTTTCTGAAGTACACAAACCAGCACGTCTGCCATGGTTAAAGTCACAGAGATCACACTTTTTCTTCATTTTGATGTTTGATATGAACATTAACTGAAGCTCTTGACCTGTATCTGCATGATTTTATTGCACTGTGCTGCTGCAACATGATTGGCTGATTAGATAACTGCATAAATTATCCAATCATATGTACCATAAATCATACCATAAATGTGTAGGTTTTACTAATAAAGTGGACGGTGAGTGTATATTGACGTATTTAACAACGCGTATTGATTTTCAGTCTGAGCAAAGCAGAAAGTAGAGCTGTGGGATCAGATGCAGTCCTGACCAGTCCCGCCTGCTCTTACACTCACTATTGTTTGCAGCTGCTGTGGTATTTTCTGGGGTACTGTTTCTCAATAATAAATAAATTAGTATTTTAATACCCAGGATAAAGATGAATGATTGGAAGCAGAGCACACGCTCTCTCTGTTTTGGTCTACTGTAGTTAACTTCAAACATTCATGAAACATTTTGGACTGAAATTGCAGCACATCAACGGACAATAGCAAGTATCATTAGCAACAAGCTAGCCAGCTAACGTTAGTTATAACTCTAATGTTGATGATTACCTTCTCAAAACAGAGATTAGTATGGTCGATGTTATAGATTTAACCAAGTACTGTGTCTGTATATTAACTGATCTAAAGCCAATACTGCTATAAACTTATTTAAAAGCAGAGAAGGCGGAGTTTACACTGTTCACATTGTGCACGGCCATCTTAATTTGACGTCACTCCATTACAATTACAGTGACAAGTTGCATCTTCACCTCCAAAACAACATATTTCTCATTCTTTCTTCATGCTTTCTCCTTTTCTCACAGTATGCATTTCCATCCAAAGCGTTCACAAAGGTCTCAGAAACTGGGCATAAAAAGTTAATTGTTTATATCATTAATTGTTCTTTTGGTATTCTGAGGAGGGCACAAGAGATGATGTAATTAAAATAGATGGATAAACATACAGTCATGCAGAGTCTGGAACACACACACACACACACACACAAACACAGTGTCACTGTTTGTTCCAGAAATCGCTTTCCATCACTCTTCACATTTTAGAAACTCCCCTTCTTTCTTTCCCTCTTTTCTTTCTCATGAGTTGTCTTTGTGCCTCTGTCTCATGTTCTCTCTCTGAGTGTTTTTTTTGTTGCCTCGTCTCCCTGCCCCCTCCGTTTCACCGACACTGTTAACTGTTGCCTTGCCGTGCTGTGCAGTCTGCGGGACTGATGTGTGGGTTAACAGCTGGAGGGTGGACAGGAGCTGGTTAAAAAGGTTGAGTGCTATTTATAGCTGTGCTGCTGAGCATTGAGGGACTGTAGCTTACTGTGTGCAGCAGGAGGCTCCTTAAATCACGCACTCTCAGAAAATAGACAAAGGCTGGTCCTGCTCATTTTCCCATTTAGTGAGTGTTTTCATGGAACAAGACTTGTATAAGAACATCCAGAATTTCTTCATCACTATATCAAAAACATGAACATGTCTGCGAATTACACCTGCTAAACATTTTAAAGATTCTGCGTACTTTGTCGTGTATGTGTTTAGTTTACACATGATTAAGCTTTAGTAGAGAGTAGAAAGTGCAGGTAGAAGAGTAAGGCTTTATCTGCTGCAGTGTGTGTGGAGGTGCAGGTCTTGATGACACAGCACTCAGAACTCCTCACCAGTGGCACGTTGTCTCACAACCATGCTAGGCATGCCACTTTGTGTTTACTGTTAAATAATCAGTTTACAATTCAGATTTTTTTTCTTGAATATTAAAAAATGTTGGTTCAGCCAATGATTAATGAGCATCATCTTCATCTGTTTTTTTTGTTGCTGTTGTTGTTTTGCTGAAACAAATTTTCAGAACTGCAGAGACCCTGGACGTATTCACTTAGAACATATTGATGTTTCAGTGCAGCTTTGTATACAGATGTTCCCGTAAACGGCATACTGTGATAACTTATTGGATTAAATTCATTATTGCATTGCAAACTGTAAGTTTAAGGTCATTTTTAACTTGTTTGTAGCCTAATAATTCATTTTCTCTAACAAACATGACTTAAAAGGATAATTTACCATGACTTTAAAGGATAGTTTTATTCATGCTCACAGAAAAGGTTTATATTTCTATTACACATACACAGAAATGTCTAACGTTTCCAGCTCTTTATGGTTACAGCCATTCATTTGACTCTCATCAGTTCTTGAGCATCTTAAAAATTTCTTGAAAAGGTTAGCTGTTTCTCTGAACCAGTGCTAACCCCTTGACACTGGAAAGAGTTGGATGTGGGAGTGTGTCTTTTTGTCAAACTGAATCTGTGTAACTTTATAAAGCCTGTAATGGAGTGGCAAAAGTTTATGGCAGCAAGTCTTGAGTTATCAACTGTGTAGTCTGACTGGAGCATTCTCATTGTTATTGGCTCAATGTTGTGTTTTACATGTGAGGTGATGGAGAATGTTACTTGTATTGCTAGCTGAGTGGAAAGCCGATTGAAGTCAAAATGGTGCCACTTGCAGTATGATCCCATGTGAAGGCATTTTCACACA
>CM040458.1:2427228-2478903 GCA_022758105.1 Pangasianodon gigas
TTTTGGATTTTTTTCACAATGTTCTTTCTACTTTGATGTTGCCAATTCCCACCCACTAGCTAACGCTTTCCCATACGACCGCTAGCAACCGGTGGGGCAAACACATGCTTCCTCCAAGACAAGTAAAGCCAACCAACCACATCTTTTTCAAATTACTGCTCAGGCAACATCGCAGGGTGGCATAACACACTCTGAGGAAAGAGCTGTCTGCCCTCTTCTGCTGGCAGACATGCGATTGGCTAGTGTCACTGTGATCAGCAGGGGAGAGAGAGTAGACCATCCAGCCCACCCAGTGAGCACCGCCATTTTTGCTGTCTTGCAAGCCTGGCCACGGATGGTTGTGACCTCATCGGGATTAGAACTCAAGATCTCCTGGGAATAGGTTGAATGCTTCTCTGTTTCTCAACTCAGTAGCCTCTTTGGCAACATTTCAAACATTTGCTAACTTTTGCTAACAAACCTGGTTGCTACAGAGACAAAAATAAGGATATGATATGTGTGAGATATGATGTATATGAATAAACAATAAATAGTTGTTAAACCACCATTAAGAATGTACCGTAACATAAGTGTGCTCTTTTTCAGCTTTGAAAAAGCTGTGCTGAGTGGGAGAGACAGGCGGAGCTGTCTGCTGTGTGAAAACATTTTTAATATAGACTTTATCAAAAACAGTAAATAAGATTAAGTCAGAGTGGTAGGCTGCATGTGTCAAAATCTGTCAGAAGTTCAAATCCATGTCACATTTAAAAAAAAAAACGAAAAAAAGGACCAACGTGAGCAAAACCCTCTTGCATTTGTCTAATTCATAATCCAGCAGTTTTTAATGGTGAAAGCTTTGTGTTTTTGTGTAGCCATTTAAAGCACCTCTTCATTCTCCATTTAATGTCTGATGTCACCTTTTCCCTTCTCTTTGTGCAGGGTCGGCATGTCAAAACAGGACAGTTGGCGGCCATCAAGGTCATGGACGTCACAGAGGTAAGAAAACTTTCATATTTAACCTAAAGGCTGAATGTTATATCTGACTGACCGATGAGAGTTATGCATACGGTTACAGAGATCAAGTGGTAGAGTTTATTTTTCTTGATTCACTCTCGATAAATATAAAGCAAATATTAGGGAATTTTAGATTGCTGGGACATGGTAAGGCTGATTGAGTATATCATGTGTTAAATGTTTGTAGCAGAACAAGTCATTTGTATAAATGTACCTGGAGTCCAAACACCCTGTCTCCTGTTTTTTCTCAGAAATTGTAAGAAAAAAATCAAACTTAATGCACACCTATTAGTCCATGTGTAACAGAATGACAGGGAAGTAGGCTGTGCAGAAATCTGACTCCTCTAAGGGTGTAACGATACACTCTGGTCACGATTCATGATATTCAAGTCACGTTACTATGATCACGATACTATTCGATTCAAGATACCATGTTCACAATGTAATGCAATTCACTGTACTGCATTCACCATACTGTTTAATTCATGATACTGCATTCATGATACTTTTTCATTTGTGTTACTGCATTTATGATACTATTCGATTCACAATACTGCTTTCATGATACCATGTGATTCATTTTACTGTGTTCTTGATACTATTCGGTTCGCGATACAATTCGATTCACGTTACTGCGTTCACGATGCAATTCAACTCATGTTATTGCATTCACGATTCGATTCACAATACTGCGTTCACAATGCTATTTGATTCAGGGTACTGTGTTCACAATTCATTTCTCAGAAAACTTTAACAAAATTTGAATGAAGAAAAATGAAGGCTGAAAAGGCAATGTGCAAACAATGTGCATTTTTGTCTCTATAAAACAAATAAAAAAAAAATGGCTGAAAAGAGAGGTTTTATATTTTAAACAAAATGTTACTACAGGTTCACCATATCTTAAAAATAAATAAATGAATTCTATTAATTCTCCCAAAAATTTTATTGAATAAACAAAATCTCTGACCCAGGGAAAATGATCGACTGAAACATAATGAGCTCTGTAGCAGAAATGGAGCTCCAAAGTTGGCTAAAATGCCCGGTGTCTGTGGGCTCTTTCTCAGGAAGCACAGATCACAGAGGTGTGGGGATGGTGTTGTTTAAAAGCTACTCAAGAGCTCTTTTTAACCGTTATGAGATGGTCACGCAACTGTATAACGTATAATGCATGTGATCCCAGGTTTTCAGGCTATCGCTCACTTCACAAATGTAGGTGAATCCTAGTGATGGCGCAGGCTCTCCATGAAAGAACGCGATCATGTGACCAGCGTTCTCTCTATGTATTTTAACTCTGTGGTAGTCTCTGGTATAAAAACCACGCGTTACATGCATAATTAATAGAATGCTGATATCGCACATTTCCACGATTCACATCATCACATTTTTTGTTCTAAAACCCAACACTTTCTTATGATGCTTGTCAGATTATTAGAATTTATGGCTTAAACAGTATGTATTATATGTGGGAGGTTGACGTCAGTGGTTTCACCACATTAAATAGTGTCCAATGGGAGCTAGATTTAAGTGATTTGGAACCATTTCATAGACTGTTGGAGGTTTTCCTGCACAACCAGAAAACACTGGCACAGTTTAGGCCATATGTTGCAGTACATCGAAGGATGATGGGGAAAATAATTATTGCAGGGCACAGTTAAATAATTTTTTCAAGAAAATCCCTCATTTAGTATCCCAAGACTGGAACCATCTGGAATTTATAGGCACTGGATAGAAGCTTGAAAAACTTGAACCCATGTAAGATATGAAAACATATCTGTAAGTTAGGATTCAGACAGCTAGCACTGATTTTTTTTTCTGACTTGAAATAAAGTCAATGTGACAGAATAGTAGATACAACGTTATACAACATGATGGAAGCCTAGTGTACATGATCACATTAATGAACAGACGACACAAAATGAATGACGGTGATCTGGATGTATTTTACGTTTAACAATAGCAGTCAAAGCAAAGCAGCCTGCAAACTGTGCTCTCTGGAAATATCAAGAGGAGGAACTACACAATCTTCCTACAATTACAAATAGCCAGATAATTATATGCAATATGTTTAACAGAGCACATGAGCGCCTGTTAAACACCATAACATTATAAACATAAAAGCAGAAGTTCATTGCTAGCAGCAACCAACATAAATAGAGCTAAATAAAATGATCTATGATGCTCCTGATTAATGAATTAATATTAAGTACGTTATTCATTTCCGTATCAGTACCAGTATCAAAGTACAAGAGTACCAAAACACATACACTCTATTTCACCTGTCTTCAATCTGCAATTTTAACAGGGGTTTTTAGACATTTTATATCCACTGTAACAAGTAAGAAAAAGAAAATAATATCCAACTAGGGCTGTAACGATAAGAAAATCCAAATTCGATACGATTTGGATACGGTGTTGTCTCAATACGATACGTTTTCGATACAGCGTTCCCTGAATATGTGCAATTGGTTTCTGTTTTCAGCTGATTAAACCATTCAACATTATAAAAGTACAGTAACTGAAACTTATTAATGACAGTGTTTGTGTGATCCATTCAGACTCTTAGCAGCATATAATGAAATAAAAGCTATGATAGAATGTAACAGAATTAAACATGGCTTGTCTGAAGCACGGGGGTTTTCCTGTTCAGCTGTTAGCTGGTAGCTTGAGGAGGGAGTGTGGGCTTGATTAAGTTTAATTATTTGTTGCACCTCATGTAATATACACAGTATTTTATGACTTTAGTCTATTTTATTTAATAGATGACTTTATTATGCAACATTGAATATTGTATAGAGAGCCTCATATCAAACAAAAGATATGATGCTTCGTATCATTACGGCCCTACTAAACCCTCAGTAGTTGAAATGCATGGTGTGTATATTGTGGGGCTTTCTGATGTGCTGAAAGTGAGTAAATGGTTTCGGATTCAGGAAGTAGACAAGCAAAAATGTGCTGAAATTAGGCGAGCGAAATGGTTGCTGAAAATGAATGATCAAGAGTTGCTGCATGTTTGTTGTCAGTAATGATAATGCAGCAAAATGGCAAGTTCTTTATATTTAATTCTTGCCTAGCCTTCTGTTTTATTACAGTGCTGTCATAGATGTAACACAGAGTTAAATCTCCAGAGTTAAAGCTACATACTAGTGCTATTTTGCTCTTTTGAGAATGTCAGTTAACCCTTTGCTGTCGAGCTCCTTCAGAATGTTAGACAGTTAAATCAGCTTGATATTTTCTTACTGCGCAGTTGTGTAACAGTTGTTTGAATAATCAGGCTTTTACTGCAGTGTGAGCTTTTACATTGTGTGGGATTTAGGTCTAAAGGAAGTGGAAGCGTGTCAGTGTACCGCACAGACTAAACCCTGTTGTGTTAGACAGTGTTGTGTTAATGTGTGCAAAAAGCTGACTGTATTTAAGAAAACCGACAGTGTGTATTTGTATCGTCATGCTGTGTGAATATCAGTTATATAGACATATGGGTTGTGTTTGGGGATGCACTGATGTTGAATTTCTTGGGCCGATACAATAACTGATAATTAGCGCCTTGTTGTAGCTGATATCGATATGAAATAACCAACATTTTTTACCTTTTTGCATTTGAAAACAAGCTTCTACTATAATCCAGATATGAAGTGCAGTGAGCGTGAGACATGTTAAAACTTTAAAAGTGGATCTATAGCCCTATTCGAATTGGATTAGTTTATCAGTGGGACATTTCTGATACATTTTCAATAGTCTCCTCAGTGACAAAGCTCTCACATCTGAACAGCAATGAGCGCAGGAGCAGGGAGTTTCTAGCGGGTTGTATTTTCCACGGACTCGTCACGCAGTCATATGATCACACACAATTCACAACATGGTGTCCAAGTGGTCGACGAGGCGCTGGAGTAGAGAGGAGACACTAGCTCTTATTTCGGTTTGGAGCGCACCAAGTTTCCAGATACGATTTGAAAATGCAATTCATAATCACAAGGTATATGAGAAGCTTCCATTTTTTATTTTGCAATTCGGGACCCTGTTGGAGAGAAAAACTGATACGTGCTATGGGACTAAATACATCAGATAGCAGCAGTCAAACATCTTTTTTGTTTACCAACACGTGGTGACATCTGCATAGAAAATCACGGACAGGTTATCAGACGAGCGCTGAGTTTGGTGAAAAACAGTAGGTAATTCTGCCTGTAATTTTCTCAGAGGAGAACGGAAAAAACATCGACGTGGCCGATCCGGGTGGAAATAAAGTCACAGAGGAGCTCCTATGAAATAGGAAACTACCCCAAGACCCCATGTACATTTAATCCCATCCAAATAGGGCATTCGGTTAAATTTACATAGCCGTGACTTGGGTAAATCAGACATGACAACTACTGTAAACAGAAGTTGCATTTAACACAAAAGAAAAGAAAAGATTTAATCTTCTATCCTTCCTCTTCAAATGTTAAGTATCACTTTTTTGCTTTTAACTAGAACAGACAGCAACAAATAAGCGTATAAGTAAAAATGGTGTCAAGTTATCAGTTGTATTTATTGGCTGAAATTCCAATATCGGACCGTATAACAATAATTTAAAATTTCCACTTTTCTGCGAATGGTATATCGTGCATCCCTAGTTGGGTTGGGATTATGAAAAGTGAAAAGACATTTTTAACGTGTCGTTTATGAAAAACGTCTCCAGTTGTAGGACATATACAATGTGAATTTTGTCTTCTGAATTGACAGTGTGCATACGGCTACGGTTTTTTAAATTCCTTATTGATGATTGTCAAAATAATGAACTTATAATGAGACACGTGATTATATTAATAATGAGACACGTGAGGGTTTTCAACCTGCAGATTTTTTTTTTTTATTGAGTTGTATTTTATGAGAACAGAAATAATTGCTGAAGTGTTTCATATTAGTGCTTATGACAGTAATAAGAATCATTTTAATCTTAGTCATGCATAATTCACAGGCCGGTGGCATTTTGAAATCTGAGGGAACATGCTGAAACGACTTTGCTCTCTGGGGAGAAACAGTGATTGGACGAACTTTCCAGTGGCCATTAGGGATGTTTGGGTTTGTCCTTGAATGGACTGGTGCGTCTGCTTCAGCTGACAGAAATGAAGGAGAAGTTTAGAGGCTGAAACACAGACACTGGAGGAACAATCAGAAAAAAAAATTTAAATGTCATCTGAACAGGTGTGAGATGAGGAGACAGACATGCCACCAGGAATGTGTGTGAAAGCCTGTAACACTTCTGCGTGTGTGTGTATGTTTTTAAATTGCTAAGAACAATGTAGTGAAGATGTAGCCAGGGTTCTCAAGCTTGTGTAGAAATTACAGGAGTATACAGTAGATCTAATGTAGTATAATAATCACAGATTTAATCATTATATCAAAATGGTAAATTCTCCTTGTGTGTGTGTGTGTGTGTGTGTGTGTGTGTGTGTCTAGCCACAGGAGTGTGTGTGAATCAGATCCACTGATGCAGTCCTGCGCCTGACCCACATACAGATCCCTGCTAGATACACAGATAGGGATGTGTGTGTGTGTGTGTGTGTGTGTGTGTGCGTTGGAGGTTATACATATTTTTCTTTTCTCTTTCCATAAGGAGGTTCAGCAGAAGTGCTGTGGGATTATGGGAAGGGCTAATGTTTTTTCTTTTTTTTTTTTCCTTTCTCTCTCCTTCCCCCCTTCTCCCTCTTTCCTCTCTCTCTCTCTCTCTCTCTCTCTCTCTCTCTCTCTCTCTGTAAGAGATGCATTTTCAAGAGGAGGAAAAGGAGGGTGATGTCACTCTGCCATATTGCCATATATCTCCTCCCTCAGTGCCTCTCTTTATGTCTGTGTCTCTCTCTCACACACGCGTGCGCGCGCGCACACACACACGCATCGATGTGTGGTAACACGTTTCTCTGGTGTCAGCCCTCATCAGGAGCCACTGAGGCCTATAAAGATGCTGACTCTGTGCGATGCCTGTAGAAATGTCATCATTTTCTGCTCCATTGCATCACAGAATTGTGTTTTTCTACTAATTTGGAGTTTAATAGTTCTGTTAATCATCTGTAATTGCACACTGTTCGGCTCGCTCATGCTCTTATTTGTAATTTGTGTCCAGGATGAAGAGGAAGAAATCAAGTTGGAGATTAATATGCTGAAAAAATATTCTCACCATCGCAACATCGCCACCTACTATGGAGCTTTCATCAAAAAGAGCCCACCAGGACACGATGACCAGCTCTGGGTCAGCCTTGTTCCTCTCCTCACCTCACGGAAATGTGTAGATTGTATAGAGCACAGGGTGTTCAATGCAGTGTTGCGGTAAACTGTTATGTTAAAGTCCGTGTTACACGGGCAGCTTCTTGAAGCAACACAACACAGGGATATTTAACATCACAAGGTGTGTTTCTAAACTCAGAGAAATCACCTACAACTATGTCAATATTCTAAAGATAATGGAAAAAAGATAAGATCATCATGTGCAGAGCGATATTAGTTTGTCACTAAAACCCTGCTACAGGCAACACTTTAAAAATAGTTCTTGCACTTTTTGTTATTACACAAAAGAGCAGCAGCAGATATAACCGCACATACAAGAACCAAACCTAGGAGATTCTGATCATCATGCAAATGCAAAAGGTTGACTGATGATCTAATATATTGTGGCTGCACATAGGTCTGAAATTACATTTAAAGTATCACTGAAAGTCTTAGAAAGTACTAAATTTAACTTGGCATGTGCACACTCCCCGGGTATTAAGTATTTATATAGTAAGTTATTAAGCATTTTTCTTCATATAGTAGCGTAAGTCGTCTAGGCTTGGGAAGATTCATGATGGTATCAGGAATCACAGATGGATTCCATCTGTCATGATGGCTATCAAGTTGCACAATTTAATGTCTGCTGCGAAACGTGTGTGCAACTTTAAGATCGACAAAAATAATTTTTGTTGTATCTTGTAATATGTGGGTTTTTTAAGCCTGATTTGTATCCTACCCAAACCTTAACAACCTGCTGTGTGACTTTAGAGCAGAGCAGCAAAACATCCTTCTCTGCTGCGTCTTAGCTTCCCTCGTCTGTCCTGAACAGATAAAGCCGTAAATATCTTCACTCACAGAATGCGATGGCATACTACACATGATCTCAGAAGCCGACTGTCCGATTAAACGTATTCGCATCATCACAGCTAGTCCTCAAAAACACTTTATTTAAGGACTTTAAATGTTAACAGTGACCCGTTCTGCTTATTTAAATGGCAGCTACGGCTTTCCCTCAGAGGTGCGTTAGATTATATACTTACATACTTACTTAGAATAGAAATGTTTTCTTTCTTGTCTTGGTTTAATTAACACTGCAAATGTAGCACAAGCTAGGCTTTTTGTAACTGATCAATTATATTAATAGGCTTTACATTTTAATGCAGTTTTATTAACTATGTTAAGTTAGTATTTAGAATGTGTGAAAAGTGCACTGATTTCATATTAAACTGTCTTTTCTTCTGCTGAGATTTTGATCTACTGAACATCCCTGAGCAATAATGGTGTGTGTGTGTGTGTGTATAGTTGGTGATGGAGTTCTGTGGTGCTGGCTCCATCACAGACCTGGTGAAGAACACTAAAGGAAACTGGCTGAAGGAAGACTGGATTGCATACATCTCCAGAGAAATCCTCAGGGTAGTGCACTGTGCTCATTTATTCACTCATTCATTTACAAACTATCTACTGACAGCTTTTGGGATTGTCCTGCATGTTGCATTTGAAATAAAACCATGACAGTAAAGTATAAAGCAGGCTATCTGCTTTAATTTGAGGTTACACATATCTATATTGGGTCAGTATGAGTCAGTATGGAGACAGTACAGCCCTTTACAGATTAGAGGTATACATGGTGTATTTGAATACCTGGTTAACTGTTTGAGGAGGAGATAGAGCACTCAAACCAACACAGAGGACTCAACCCAGGCTCTTTGGGTTTGCAGTTTAAGCTTATCTTACACCAGAAGCAAAGATGCACATGGGGCATGGCATAACCACTCTGGAGCAATTGTTATGTTTATTGAAATATACATTTATTCTCACTGAGCACTTTATTAGGAACACTATACTAATACTGGGTAGGGCCTCCCTTTGCTCTCAAAACAGCATGGATGGTGTGGATTCCACAAGATGTTGGAAACATTCCTTTGAGATTCTGGTCCATGTTGACATGATTGCATCACACAATTCCTGCAGAATTTTCAGGTGCACTTTCATGCTGCGAATTTCCCGTTCTACCACGTCCCAAAGGTGTTTGTTGGACTCAGATTTGGTGACTGGAAAGGCCACTGAAGAACACTGAAACAAGACCAGTTTGAGACAACTTCTGCTTTGTGACATGGTGCATTATCATGCTGGAAGTAGCCTTTAGAAGATGGTAAATTGTAGCCATGAAGTGATGCACGTGGTCAGCAATGATAATCAAATGGTCTTTGACATTCAAGCGATGATTGATTGGTGTTAATAGGCTCAAAGTGTGCCAAGAAAGCATTCCCCACAGCATTATACCACCTCCACCAGCCTGGATTGTTGACACAAGGCAGGTTGGGTCCATGGAATCATGCTGTTGGTGCTGAATTCTGACCCTACCATCTGTGTGCCTCAGCAGAAATCGAGATTCTTCAGACCAGGCTACGTTTCTCCAGGCTTAAACTGTCCAGTTTTAGTGAACCTGTGCCCAACGCAGCCTCTTCTTTCTGTTCTTGGCTGACAGGAGTGGAACCCATCATGGTCTTCTGCTGTTGTAGTCCATCCACCTCAAGGTTCAATGTGTTGTGCATTCTGAGATGCTTTTCTGCTCACCACAATTGTACAGAGTGGTTATCTGAGTTACTATAGACTTTCTGTCAGCTCGAACCAGTCTGGCCATTCTCCTCTGATCTCTCTCATCAACAAGGCATTTCCATCCGCAGAACTGCTGCTCACTGGATGTTTATTTTTTATTGCACCATTCTGTATAAACTCTAGAGATTGTTGTGTGTGAAAATCCCAGGAGATCAGCAGTTATAGAAATACTCAAACCAGCCCGTCTGGCACCAACACTCATGCCACAGCCAAAATCACTGAGATCACATAGTTTCCCCCATTCTGATGGTTGATGTGAACATTACCCGAAGCTGCTGGCCTGTATCTGCATGATTTTATGCATTGCACTGCTGCCACACGATTGGCTGATTAGATAATTGGGTGAATGAGTAGGTGTACAGGTGTTCCTAATAAAGTGCTCTGTGCGTGTACGTAAGTATAAAAACATCTGAATGACCGATTAAATATAAACATAGATTTGCCACTGTAATCACATAAAATTTGTTAATCCAGTATTTGGAGTTTTTACACTCTGTAGCAGTTCTAATTTTCACAAAATTAGAATTTTATTGATGCCAAGGAAAGCGCTTCCACAGTAGAGCTACAGTCTGAAACCAGACATTCAGTAAAGCTTTTGCTGTGCATCTTTTTTATTCCCTGTATTATGCCTGTAAAACATAAATGTGTGTGCCCACTGCAGGAGGAAAGTTTAATTTCATATTACACACAATCTCACAGGCCTGATATACAGTATAACTCATTTAAAAGTAAGAAGTGCTGCTGTGTTTATTGCTGATGCTCTGAGCGGCCATGTTGATTTGACGTCACTTGCTGAACTCGGGGTTGATCTGAGGGGGCGTTTTCTTTGGTTTTTCCTAGTCGGACGTCGTAAATGACAAGTTTCAACATAATTGTCTCTGTCTATTACTAAATAAACCTCTTTGTTTCCTAGCTGCTATACAGAATATATTGTATTCTTCAAAATGTGTGTAATTGTAACTACTTTTTATAGTCAAATAATGTGCTTTCTGTTAGTTTACTTAAAAAAAAAAGAGAAGGAAGAGCAAAAAGATCTTTCACATCTTTCAAATATCTCTGTAATACATATATTAATTTTTATTTCTCCAGCCTCAAAGTGTGTGTGTGTGTGTGTGTTTGTTTCTCTAAAGGGCCTGGCTCATCTACATGCCCACCATGTCATCCACAGAGATATTAAAGGGCAAAATGTGCTACTGACTGAAAATGCAGAAGTCAAATTAGGTAAGCAGGAGTGTTTATCAGTGCTCTCGTGCTACACTTACCCAGCATGCTCCACTACAGGAAACTTCAGCACAACAAAGCATCAAAGGTTTCAGTTTCAGGATAGTTTACCTCAAAACTAATGAAATTTTACATTTATATGAATAACAAACATAATCTTAAATCCACAGTGGAGTATAAATTCTCCTTCACATTTGTGAAATCAGGCAGTGCGACTCAAGGCAGTTGTCTCATCAAGAGACAGTTCTAATGTTTAAAACCATGATACTCTATAAACCGATCAGCCATAACATTAAAACCACCTGCCTAATATTGTGTAGGCCCTCCTTGTGCTACAGCTCTGACCCGTCGAGGCATGGACTCCACAAGACCTCTGAAGGTGTGCTGTGGTATCTGGCACCAAGACGTTAGCAGCAGATCCTTTAAGTCTTGTAAGTTGCAAGGTGGGGGCTTTTGTGGTTCGGACTTGTTTGTCCAGCACATCCCACAGATGCTCGATCGGATTGAGATCTGGGGAATTTGGAGGCCAAGTCAACACCTTGAATTCTTCATCATGTTCCTCAAACCATTGCTGAACAATTTTTGCAGTGTGGCAGGGTGCATTATCCTGTTGAAAGAGGCCACTGCCTTTAGGGAATACTGTTGCCATGAATGGGTGTTATTGGTCTGCAACAATGTTTAGGTAGGTGGTACGTGTCAAAGTAACATCCACATGAATGCCAGGACCCAAAGTTTCCCAGCAGCACATTGCCCAGAGCATCACACTGCCTCTGCCTTCCTCCCATAGTGCATCCTGGTGCCATCTCTTCCCCAGGTAAGCGACACACACACACCTGCTCGCCCACATGATGTAAAAGAAAACGTGACTCATCAGACCAGGCCACCTTCTTCCATTGCTCCACGATTATGTTCTGATGCTGACGGACTAGCCTTCGCTCCCCATGTGCATCAATGGGCCTTATGCGCCCATGACCCTGTCACAGGTTCACCAGTTGTCCTTCCTTGGACCACTTTTGGTAGGTACTAACCACTGCATACCGGGAACACCCCACAAGACCTGCCGTTTTGGAGATGCTCTGACCCAGTCGTCTAGCCATCACAATTTGGCCCTTGTCAAAGTCGCTCAGATCCTTATACTTGCCCATTTTTCCTGCTTCAACACACCAACTTCAAGAACTGACTGTTCACTTGCTGCCTAATATATCCCACCCCTTGGCAGTTGCCACTGTAATGAGATAATCAATGATATTCACTTCACCTGTCCATGGTTTTAAAGTTATGGCTAATCGGTGTATATAATATATATATATATATATATATATATATATATATATATATATATATATATATATATATATATATATATATATATATATACACACACACACACACATACATACATACATATATATATATATAAAATTTATTCCGTGGGGTATTACTACAAGTTATGCTCACAATCATACACAGTGCTTATAGTTGTTATAAAGTAATTGATAACAGGAACTAAACTGTGTTGTGGACGTTCAACAACATTAAATATAGCAATAAACTGTTAAAAAGCTTATTCCTTGCTAATTAATAAATTAAAAATAGTAATTGTTGGCAAGAGGAACCAAAAAGGAATAAAACAATTCAGGAAATTCTGTTATAGGAAAATAATTAACTCTGCTTAGCATCGAGCACATCACACCTTTCATGGAGTTAGTACAGGTGACAGCTTTACAAATGTTTGTGAGTTCATGACCACACACACACACACACACACACACACACACACACACACACAAACACACAAACACCACTTACCAATATTTTACAGTTTGATTATGAAACAATTTTCTGTATAAAACGTCTGTGTTTTGTATTAGAGGTTGAAGTATATCCTGGTTTTCTACTAACATAATTAACACAACAATAATGTAATTAACACAGAACAGTGCTGTTGCTGCTCTTGCAGTCAAGTCAATGTAAAAAGCTTTATCACCAGGGGCGTAGCTAAGAGCCAGTGCCACCATAGCATGTAGCATGGCCACCCCAGTAAGATGATATTATTAGGATTATTATTATTATTATTATTATTATTATTATTATTATTATTATTATTATTGCACTAATCAAGGCCATGATTTGAAACTGAGCGACTATCTCGCTGTGAGGCTGGATTGAATAATAACGGAACCTCACTACAACGTCTCTGGGTTATTTCAAAGGTTATTTCATCGTCATGCAAAGGAAAAGAACAAGAAAGTTTAGTTAGCTAACACAGAAGAGAACTATTTCCTGGTCCTCACCACAATGAACAAACAGGTGATCCAACAGTGGGCAAACTTTTTGACATTAAGGATATTTATTATTTAGAGGCATAACATTGGATGTCTTTAGTTTATTAGCTACCGTTAGCTAAAGCTTTTGAATTCATAATGATATTGTACTGAAGCAGTAGCTTAATATTATGTCGTCATGAACCATGCAGAGTTGGATGCAAATGCAGAGTTGTATTACTGTCCACAGAGCAAACAAACCAGAAAACAAGTGAAAATATCTGGCAACATATTGGGAACAGAGCGATGTAAGAAAGACATGAACCAAACAAGACATTTTAACCCAGAAAAGCAATTAAACAAACAACAGGCTTAGAATCATCACTAGAAAAGCTGGCGATGTTCTAATAAAACTAGAGTAATTAGAAGCAACGTGGAGAAGCGGGGATTGTGTTCAGATGTGTGCAGTATAGAATTCTGGAGACTGTGATGGTCGGTATGAATCATGTGACTGATCATGTGGTAGCGTTTGTAGTAGTGTGTTGTGGGACATAGTTGCGGAAATGGAAATTGGGTTTGTGTTGAGAGTGAAGATGTCGTGACCTATGTTAGCTATGAATGTTATGTAGCTTGACAACAAACAAATGTTGCTTAGTTGTGTGCTTTTTATATTCGATGCTGATCCTACTCAGGCCGTACACAGACGGGGAAGTCACATGATTTCATTTTCTACAGAGGGAGATTAGGGTTTTGTCCCACCCTCTATTGCCACCCCAATAGAGTCACTGGGTCTAACCTCGTCACCACATTGTAAAAGGTTTGGCTACGCCCCTGTTAATCACCATATCATTGTCTGTTTACTTAATTACCCAAAATCACTGAAGTAACACTTTATAAACCCACATTTCTGTGTTTTATTCACATATCTTTTGATGTGAACTCTTGACTAATTCATGGGTGAATGGAAATAATGGCGTGAGTAATTTGTTAAACCCACTGCTTGCATGTGTCAGTGGACTTTGGCGTGAGCGCTCAGCTGGACCGCACCGTGGGCCGCAGGAACACCTTCATCGGCACGCCGTACTGGATGGCACCCGAGGTCATCGCCTGTGACGAAAACCCAGACGCTACCTACGACTACCGGGTAAGAAGCACACTTTCTCTGTGCGCACACACAAATACATCTTACAACATGTCCCACACACCCCATTAACTTAGATTTGGAATTCAAAAAAGCCCAGCTGAGTGTTTTTGTTCGTGGAAATTTGGAAGTTTTGGTGCTGGCGTCAGGTCCAGTGAACAGAATGAACACGTATCTGTGTCTGATGGTCAAAACCTCTGTTTTTTTTTTCCATAAAAGATCACTGTTGCTTTGTTTTGGGACAAATTTCTATTATGATTAGAAATAATCTTGGCATTGTGTCGGCTTGGCTTTTCAGGACACTGAAAATTTTGCAACGTGTAATCTGATTATTTTGGAACTGATGTACACACACACACACCTGATTCATGTCTCAGAAAGCTTTCATGATCACTGCTTGGTCACTCAGTGCATCACTGCACTTTTCTAAGCTGAATTCTTCTACTAATCACAAAACATTTCTCTTTCTCTCCATTTCATCCAGAGTGATTTGTGGTCTTGTGGAATCACGGCTATAGAGATGGCTGAAGGAGCACCGCGTAAGTGCAGTTAGCTCAATACTGCAGCGCCTCTGTGTGTTCTCTCTCTTTTCCCCCTTGTCTTTGCGTCCTTCTGTCAAATGCTCCTCTGTAAAACTGCATTTTCTACTGTACGAACTGGTAATGACTTGTGAAAAATCAAACAGGGTAACACTTTAGATTAGGGTTGTTAATTGAGATTCTAATAACACGTTAGTGATATAAGCATAACTTGTTTGTGTAGTAAGACTGTTAGGAATTTTTCATTAGGCAGCTAGAGGATCTTTAAAATACTGTTACTGGACTTCAAATTGAATTAAAGTCCACATGTGAACAAAGTCTTCAGATCTTGATCACTGAATGAATGTTTTTCATAAGTGTGTGTTGCTTTTTCTGTGGACATGTAGCGCTGTGTGACATGCACCCGATGCGAGCGCTCTTCCTCATTCCCAGAAACCCTCCACCTAGGCTCAAGTCCAAGAAATGGTGAGTGTGCTGCATATCGGTCAAACACCAGTTTGTGCTGTTAGCGTTCAGTGATGCTGTTGTGGTCATATACGTTTACATACACCTTGCAGAATCTGCAAAATGTTAATAATTAAAAAAAAATAAGAGGGATCATAAAAATTGCATTTTGTATTTTATTTAGTGCTGCCCTGAATAAACTGTTTCACATAATAGATATTTACATATAGTCCACAAGATAAAATAACAACTGAATTTACACAAATGAACCAGTTCAGAAGTTTACATACGCTGGATTCTTAATCCTGTGTGTGTTACCTGATGATTAATGACTGTTTTTATGTTTTGTGATAGTTGTTCATGAGGCCCTTGTTTGTCCTGAGCAGTTAAAGTGCCCACTGTTCTTCAGAAAAATCCTCCAGGTCCTGCACATTCTTTACTTTTCCAGCATCTTCTGCATGTTCGATCCCTTTCTGACAGCAGCTATATGATGCTGAGATCCATCTTTTCACACTGAGGACAACTGAGGGACTCGTACACAACTATTACAAAAGCTGCAAACATTCACTGATGCTCAAGAAGGCAACACACTACATTAAGAGCCAGGGGGGTGTAAACTTTTGAACAGGATGATCGGTGTAAGTTATTATTTAAATATCTTTAAGTAATTTTATGTTTAAATGTTTAAATATATTATGTTTAAATATCTTATTTTTTCATATAGTACTGCCCTTCAGAATCGACATAAAAAACATTTACATGTTTCACAGAAGACAAAATAATAACAATTTGCACAGATCATCCTGTTCAAAAGTTTACACCCCCTGGCCCTTAATGTATCCTGTATCCTTCTTGAGAATCAGTGAATTGTGACAAATAAAAACTTGAATTTAAATATTTGAAAAAACATCAGTTATTCCGCTAGGGGGCAGATTAGAGCAATAAACTCACTGACACGGTGTGTTAATGATGGAATTCTTCATTAGAAAGCTAAAAACGTGGTGCTGTAACAATGCCCCTTTCCAAATGAACCAATTTAGGGGTTTCACACCAAGGGGGAATGCAGTACAAATTTGTATTTGTAAATAACTTTGCAGACTGTATTTTTGCTGTTTTATTCTTGCTTTTCTTTGGTAGAAGAACAATGGACAAACGAAAATTCAAACCAAGAAAAACAGTTAGAAGAAAACACATGGGTAATCGTTCATCAGTTATTCTCAGTCAGTTGCTTCCGTCATCATATCACAATATCAGTTTGGAGCTTTTTATTTTAATATATAAATTTTCCTTTTTTCCATAACAATAATCCATTTCTCCCAAAGTTTGACACAATTATCTATTTGGATCCTTAACATATAAATAAGTCTCTCCATGTTACATATTTCATGTATGATTTCAAACTATTGGAGGACTCCGCTGCATCCATTTTCGAATAAAAACTTTTATTCCAAATGCTAATAATATCTTTAATAACTACTTATCTTCAGCCAGTACTAAATGCCGTATATGTGCAGGACAAGAGCTACCTGTCTGTTCCTAGAATATCCCTAATCATTGTTTGTACCTCCTTCTAAAATGGTTGTATGACTGGGCATGTCCAAAAGATGTGAAAATGTTTAGCCGTTTGTTTTCCACAGTGTCTCCAGCAAAGCCCTAGGTCCACCGACCCTTTTTGGATGGCTTCCACTTTAGTGGTAGTAAGGAATCTCTCACAATTCATCCAGCAGAATTCTCTGAAAGTCCTAGAGTTAATGGAAGTACTATCGTATGCCCTCTCATTCTTCTTCTGAAATCAGGGAGGTCATTTCATTCCCCCATTTCTGTTTAATACACGTTGTATTTTGAGTTTTAGATGCTTGGATGTCTTTCTTTTGCTAATTGAAGAGTCTTAAAGCTCAAGTCAAGTGGGTTTTATTGTCATTCCTTTATATAGCTTGTATACATTGGAACGAAATGTTGTTTCTCAAGGACCATGGTGCAACACAGAACAGTACACAAGACTACATAAAGTGCAATACACAACAGTGTGCGACGAGAGCAGGACCATAAATACACAGAACATGGGCTATAAACTGTAAACTATTTTGTAGTGTAGCAGCAATATCGGCAAAAAAAAAAAAAAAAGTTCCATAATAAAAAGTGTCTGGTGGCTTTGTGGATGCAGTGGTTGTTGTATGAGGTTAGGTTAGGTTCATTTCGACTTTATTGCCATTGTCAGAGTACGAGTACAGAGACAACGAAATGCAGTTAGCATCCAACCAGTAGTGCAAATAGCAAATAAATTAAAATGAGGTGACAAGGTTATGGTGCAGTAAGTTAACAGCATACAGTGGTAAACAGTATGATGCATACCAGTCATGCAAATGGCAATTAAGTTAAATGGAATAAATAAGAATTATGGTGCAGTTAGTTGAGATAAACAGTATACAGGTAGAGTTAAGCAGCAGGATGCATGCAGTATGATACAGTGGATACATACAGGGGATAAAAATGCAGATGTGCCAAACAGCAATAATGTGCAAATAACAGTCGGATATAAATAATAGTAGTAATAATAATGACAGAGAGTGCAGTAAAGTGCAAGTACTTGCAAATAATTGCTAATGCTAATGTTTAGTTATTAGGTGGAAGCTGGCAGTTAATGTTTGGAAGCTGAGTTCAGCATTAGTACAGCTGAAGGGAAAAAGCTGTTCATGAGTCTTTGTGTTCATGAGTCTTTGCAGACTTCTGTAGCGTTTTTCTGATGGGAGACATACAGACAGTCCATGGTGGGGATGGGAGGTGTCCTTGATAATACCTCTCGCTCTCTGCAAGCAACGCTTTTGATAAATGTCTGAAATGTTGGGCAGCTGTGTTCCAATGATGTCTTGGGCAGTTTTCATGATAGAAGTTTACCATGACCTGAGGAGCAAAGTGAGCTTTCTTCAGTCTTCTCTAAAAGTACAGACACTGTTGTCCTTTTTTGAGAAGTGTTGAGGTTCCAGGAAAGGTCAGTGGAGATGTGGACACCCAGAAACATAAAGTTAGAGACCCGCTCTACCTCAGTCCCGTTAACAAGGATAAGGGTGTGTTTGTGGCTCCTCAAGGACGTCTGGTAATGCACAGTCAGTTCTTTGGTTTTCTGTGTGTTAAGGTCAGGGTTGTTATTGGCACACCATGTTACCAGATGCTGAACCATTTCCCTGTAGGCTTTCTGGTCCTCATCTCTGGGAAGCTGTTCAGTATCTGGTATGAGGTGTTGTGTTTTCCAGGGGAATCTTGAAATCAGCTTGTCCCACTCACCAAACTGCATCTCTGGGACCTCCACTGGTAGGGATTGGAATAAATAGAGTAGACTGAGACAGTCTTTAGTTTACTGTTTCTGCATCTAGTGAGAGAAAAGTCCATTTGTCGCCATCTTTTTTTTTTGCTTGGGTAGCAGGGCCACAGTTGCTCTCATATTGTGTAGTTATATCTCTAGGTAAAGTCACCCCTAAATATTTCAAATTGCTGGAGTCCTGTTTGTAAGCATATCTATCCTGTAGCCTCAGTGTGTAAAATTGTAGAGTTTTTTGAATATTTAGCTTGTATCCTGAATGATTTCCAAATGTTTGACGGCTAGACATTAAGTTTGGTGTGCTATTTTCAGTGTCTGACAGAAATAAATAAGTAAATATTTTTTTTATATATATATTTTTTATAAATATTGTTTTATGTTCATCCCCATAATATATATATATATAATTCCTGATCACCTGAGCTAACAGTTTTGTAAGAAGGGTGAACGGGGCAGGGCACAACAGGCAGCAAACTATATTGATTGCTTTAATGTTACTGAATATTTTGTGTATATTCATGATATATAATCCCTATTATAGAGTCATAACTTCGGTCTCGTTTCCTTTTTCTCAAGTTTATTTGACTCTTTTTCCTTTGGTGTGTCGACTAGTTTTGACTAGTTTTAATTAGAAATGTCTTTTTAAATAAGCTTGCTTGTTTGTTTGATTGTTTGTTTATTTGTTTTTTAACTGGATGTTCAAATTTATTCACTCTGCAGACATTTTTTTGATATCTCTGCATTTAAATATTGCCAGAACAGATGAGTCTTTGTTACTGCGAATGCAGCTTCATTTACATCTCCCTCAGCTTTCGTTTCATCTTTTCTCTCTCTGTGTTGAATATCTCTTTTTCAGGTCCAAGAAGTTCTTTAACTTTATTGAAAGCTGTCTGGTGAAGAACTACACTCAGAGGCCGACCACGGAGCAGTTGCTGAAACACCCGTTCATCCGAGACCAGCCGAACGAAAGACAAGTGCGCATCCAGCTTAAAGATCACATTGACCGCACCCGCAAGAAGAGGGGAGAGAAAGGTGTGTATACACGCTGTGTGTGCCAGTGTGTATATGTGTGTGTTCCTTTTGTGTAATATTCTGTGCTTGTTTTTTGCACTTTCAGATGAGACTGAGTATGAATACAGTGGCAGTGAGGAAGAGGAGGAGGAAGCTCCAGAGCAGGAGGGAGAACCAAGGTACTATCTCTCTCTCTTTCACACACACACACACACACACACGCACCACCTATTCCCCTCATCAAGGTTTATTTACATGCCCATATAAACTTTTTAGGACTGGGCAAGAATCGGCATGATTTAACTGACAGGTGTTGTGTATTTTTAACACAGCACTCAAGAAGTCTGTAAAAACTAAATTATAGACCTTCGACATGGGACACATATTTTAACGGGATATCTTTTAATAGAATTGTTGTATAATTGAGTTCAACCAACACTGAAATTAGCAAAAGTGATGACTGCTTCAGTGTTTACCAAACTTCTTTTCAGTAGTTACCAAATGCTGAATATGGTAAAATGCTGAATTTTTGGCAGAATGGTTGAAAATTGGTCAAGTTTTCCACTTATACAAGTGGAGAAACTACTTACCTTTGCTTTACCAAAAGTCATCTCATGTTTTAATATTGCTATAATCTAGCTAACCTACACCGTATGGGCAAAAGTATGTGGATGCCTGACCATCACTCCCATATGTGGTTCTTCCCCAAACTGTTGCCACAATGTTTGAAGCACACTATTGTATAGGATGTTGTTGTACGCTGTAGCATTACAATTTCCCTTCACTGGAACTAAGAGGCTCAAACCTGTTCCAGCATGACAATGCTCCTGTGCACAAAGCGAGCTCCATGAAGACATGGTGTGTGAAGGTTGGAGTGGAAGAACTCGAGTGTCCTGCACAGAGCCCTGACCTCAACCCCACTGAACACCTTTGGGATGAAGTGGAACACCAACTGAACCCCAGACCTCCTCACCAACATCAGTGCCTGACCTCACTAATGCTCTTGTAGCTGAATGGGGAAGTCTAGGAAAGCGTGGAGGTTATTGTAACAGTAAAATGGGGACTAAACCTGGAATGGGATGTTCAACAAGCACATATGGGTGTGATGGTCAGGTGTCCATATATTTTTAGCTATGCCAAGTCAACTCTCTATAAAGCTTAGTAGCTCGGCTGACTGTATGCAAAATGTGGTGTTATAACACAAGGCCAGCCTTTGCTGGTGATGCATCTGAACAGATCTGATTGGTTGGTATTGGTATGACAAAATACAGTCAAATTCTTATTAAAGTAAACTCACTCAATCAGAAAGCCATGAGGTGCAGAGCTCAGACTTGGACTTGATTTGTGAAGTCTTACACAGGAACAGAAATTAAAGTGCAGAATATGCAGATGAACACAAACCAATTAAAATAAGGAATGAAAATATTAGTGAATTTCTTATTGTGAGTTTTCGTAGGGCAGCAGATGTTCAGAATTCTATAAATGATACCTGAAGTGTCCACTGTGTTGATGCAGCCAGGCTAACACCTCTCTTAAGTTCAGTTCTACTGCTTACATAAATTCAAGCATTATTATATTATTGACCTCAACAACTTCTCTCTCTTAAACTGAAACAAATGGAGTTTTAGTTATACTCTTGACAAAACATGGTTTAAAAAAATGAAGGAAATCTCCACCCTGAAACACATTAAATATCTCTTTTAACTCCTAAGAACAAAGGAGCAAGGGCTTCTCTTCTCACTCATCATATTAATGCAAATGTTGGACTCAGAGTTCCAGATTGCAAAGCTGTATGATGCAGTTGCGCCAAGTTAAGCCAGTGAGCGATCTACAAGATGACAAGCACAATGTCATTCATTGAAAATGGCGGCACTAGCATGAAAGTTGAAGTTTTGGAATCCTTCATGCTTGAGTGTACAGGTGAGGTGAGAGAGCTGAACAGACTACAGTACTAAAGTGCTGCTGCATTGCTCTCTTTAGGTAGAGATGAAGCAAGGGCTAATTCCCGCTAGCAGCACTATCAGCAGGTAATTGAACAGCATTGTGGGTGACGTCAAAATGGACCTTACCTATAACTTGTTGAAGAAAATTTATACCAAAAAAGTCAGCTCAGAATTTAATCTTATATAATTTTATAGATTATAAATATTGCTTTGCAAGTAATTGTGGGTGGATTTTTTTTTCTTCTTTAGGACTGTTGCTGTAGTTAGGCTAATGTCTCTCTTTTACTACAGCTCCATAGTGAACGTGCCAGGTGAGTCGACCCTGCGGCGGGACTTTATTCGTCTGCAGCAGGAGAACAAGGAACGTTCGGAGGCACTGAGGAGGCAGCAGCTCCTGCAGGAACAGCAGCTTCGTGAGCAGGAGGAGTACAAACGCCAACTCCTGGCTGAGCGCCAGAAACGTATCGAGCAGCAGAAGGAGCAGCGGAGGAGGCTTGAGGAGGTAGGAGAAGAGTGCTCAGAGAAACCGGACAATCTATTGCGTTGTTCTAGTATTCGGTATAACCTGCAGGTTTCTCGCTGTAATGAGAAAGTACATGTGGTCCATATTTCTTTGTCTTTTTGTTTCTCACTGTGTCCCCCTCTTATGGCTCTCTACAGCAACAGAGGCGTGAGCGAGAGATGAGGAGGCAGCAGGAGAGAGAGCAGCGGAGGCGCGAGCAGGAAGAGAAGAGACGTCTAGAGGAGATCGAACGCAGACGCAAGGAGGAGGAGGAGCGCAGGAGAGCCGAGGAGGAGAAAAGGAGAGCAGACCGTGAACAGGTGAAGGTCTCACTGCAACAACTGTTAACGTGACATTATGACAAGAACTTCACTGACATGAGTGCAGGCACATGTCACAGGCTCTGACTGTGTTACTACAATCAGCCTTTGTTTCTTATGCAAATTACATAAAGTAATAGTAACTCATGGAACCAATAGGATTGGAGCCTCAAGATCCTGAAGCTTTTGGCCAGAAAAGTGTACAAAAGTCTAGACGGTCCATGGCCTGTGGTCACTCCACTGAAGAAAAACAAATACCTGAAACTGCACAACCATGTACCAGATGTTACCTGTTTGTGGTGTTTGATGCATAGCCCCTGTTTCCTAAGACTGAGAATGTTTAAGCCAGGTTTGCTCTGTATAATTTCTGGCCAGATTTTACTGTCGCAGACAAAACTTACATCATGTAAGAATTCTTTGGTTGTGAATTGAGATGCAGATTGTGACAGTCTTGGATCGTTTAATACACTATATGGCCAAAATTTTTTGGACACCTGACCATCACACCCATATGTCCTTGTTGAACATCCCATTCCAGATTTATTCCCCCTTAGCTGTTATAATAAGCTCCACTCTTCTGGGAAGACTTTCCACTAGATTTTGGAGCGTGGCTGTGGGGATTTGTGTTCATTCAGCTACAAGAGCATTAGTGAGATCAGGCACTGATGTTGGTGAGGAGGTCTGGGGTTCAGTCAGTGTTCCAGTTCATCCCAAAGGTGTTCAGTGGGGTTGAGGTCAGGGCTCTGTGCAGGACACTTGAGTTCTTCCACTCCAACCTTCACACACCATGTCTTCATGGAGCTCTTTGTGCACAGGGGCATTGTCATGCTGGAACAGGTTCCAGTGAAGGAAAATTGTAATGCTACAGCATACAAAGACATTCTGTGCAATTGTGTGCTTCCAACATTCTGACAACAGTCTGGGGAAGAACCGTGTATGGGTGTGATGGGTGAGTGTGAGTTCTGTCATGACAGGGATAGAAGGGAAAGAGCAGGCCAAGAAAATATCAGATTTACAGTTTCTCAGAGCCTTATTACATAAAGCTCACTTTGAAGTACTACAATTCTTGTTGGTCCTCTTTTACCCACCCACAAACAGCTCCGAACTCCTCCTCTTCACCTTTTAAAGAAGCGTTTCTGTAGGCATAAGATTGCTAATATTATAGTGAGAGCTTGTTTCTGTTTATGTATGTCATGAACCCTTTTTCTGCATGATGTTGATGATTGATGACGTAAGAAGTATGTAGTAATTTTCTTTAATCGCAGGTCTGTTGTTGGAATATCGCGTTATCGCACATCTGTTAATCAGGTTGTCTGAGAAGTCAGGAACCAATGAGTGTAAAACTGCATGTATTTAATTTTCTGTTTATTATTTACAACATATGCTTTACATGTTCTCCCTTACACTCTACTCATTTTCTCAGCTGCTGTATCGTGTTTTGCTGATTTTGCTCAGAATACTCCCACTGGTTCCTGACTTTTTGGACACCCTGTACAATTCTGCCAAGAGTTTACATACAAGTAATAATTTTAAAAGACTTCTGCAATCTCACAGGCTTTACTCAAAAAATGCTTCAGTGGATTAGATCTGAGAATGCCAACGATATGCAGCCAGTTTTTCAAGCCAAAATCAGTATAAAATATAAATGCTTTTTTCAAAGTTATCAATTGAGTTTGTATACGTCATATGCATTAGCCAAGCTGCTTTCATTTGTGAAGACAGAATTTGTGATCATTTGTGAAGACAGAATTCACGTGTGAGCTTCCTGGGTAACTTCATGTTGAGGTGAGGTGACTCTGGGCTTGTTTAACAGGAGTACATCAGGCGGCAGCTGGAAGAGGAGCAGAGACATCTGGAAATTCTACAGCAGCAGCTTCTGCATGAACAGGCCATGCTACTGGTGAGCACATGCCCTGTTTCTTCTTCTCTTTCTTTCTTCTCTTTCTTTCTTTCTTTTTTTTTTTTTTTTAAGTGGCTTCACTTTTCCATTGATTGTAAATGGCAAGGATGCAGGGATTCTAAAATATCATAAAATACTATATGGAATTTAGTAACCTAGATGCAGATGTTCAGTTTATTAGGTTTGTTGTAGTTGTGGTATGTGTATTGTACGTGTTCTGGAAAAAAAAAACATGTTTTCCTCTCTACAGAGAATTGAGAGTCATCTTCTATTCGTACATATTTATATTTATGCATATTTATAGCTTTTGGATGCAAAAAGAAAGGTTATGTTCTGACCATTACAACTGACATGTTTCTAGCAGAGCTCTGGCTGTTATCTTTAGACACAGGTCTGTCTGTGCAAAAGGGTATGTTTTAATGGTAGAGAATGTGTGGTGAGGACATCTAAAATGACAAAGAGTAATATAAAATTTAATTTGATTAATCCAGTATGTCCATTTTCAAAAGAACATTTAGTCAGGTATCAGATTGGTTTTATTTTGACTTATTTGTTTTAACTATACTAAATAAATATTCTGTTTCTATAACTTGGCTTGAAGTCTTGATAATTTCCTGATGAAGGGGAAACAAAGCAGCTGAAGTAGGTCTGAGGAACACTGTGTGATGTGAACCTGTAGTGTTTTTCACGGGTTTGTACAGGGAGTCTGATGTTATGAATCCTTTTTTCCTAATGTTGCTTATGGATCTACCTCTTTTACTGCTCACTCCGTTGGTCATTTCACCTTTTGCAGTGATTCATCTGCTTTGTTTTCCACTTTTTTTTGTCTTCTTGGGTGCTTTCTCACCTTTCAGTTTTATTTGCCAAGACAGAATCAGTGTAGTTTGCTGTTTCGGGGGAAAAAAATCCTGAAGGATGTGTGGGAAGGGTCAGTCTGTGCGTCTATCCAAGGTTCTCTTTAGCACAATGTCTCAAGAACAAGTGGTTGAATGTTTGTAGGATTTATATGAAATCATTGTAACCAGCAATCAGGTTTTGAAATTGATCTGAACACGGTCAAGGTCCCAGATGTCTGAAATAGTTTTTCTTCATTAGCTTTTTCCGGTTTGAAGTATATTTTAAAAGAATTTCAGGCATCCACATTAGTAACAAGAATGACTAGACAATTCTGTGGCTGTTGATTTTGAATTGTTTTGTTCTTTTTTGATCTTTGTTCTGTTTCTGCAGCACTTCTGCTTAGAGACATTTTAGCAGATTGCATGTAGTAAAAATGATATGCACAACTATAATACTTTTCGCAACTGCATAAATCACACCAGGGTTCAAATCAACCAGACTAAACACTGCATATGAAAGTGCACCCTTTTTTTTATTACTGTTGATAGAAAAGAAATAGTATTTGCAAAGTCGTTATTAGCATTTCTGTGAACTAACCACCTTGCGGTTGAGACTAGGTGTCATGAGAGCTGGACGTCATATCAAAACATATGCAGCACGTAATCCATGCGTCTTTTACGCACTGTGTGTGTCAGGAGTTTAAGTGGAGGGAGCTGGAGGAGCAGAGACAGGCTGAGAGACTCCAGAGACAGTTACAGCAGGAGCAGGCGTACCTGCTCTCCCTTCAACAGGCCAAAAATCTCCAGCAGCAGCCTCAAACACAGCCCCCAACTGCAGACAAGAACAGAAACCCCACACAGCCTCCATCCTCAGCTCAAAGGAGCAAAATTCCCCAGCAGCAGCATTCTTTATCTGAAAAGAGCAGAAAAGCTCCAGTGGAGCAGTACCAGGATAAGAGCAAGAACCAGCCACTGACGAGCCAAGAAAAGTCCAGAATCCCGCAGTTGCAACAGTCGGCTGTCGAAAGGACCAAAACCCCGCCGTTACCGCAGCCATCAACGCAGGACAGGAGTAGGATTCCCCAACCACAGCAGAGTACACAGGAAAAAAAACAAATCCCTCAGCCTCAACAAGTTCCCTCAGAGAAGGATCCTCTCACTCATCAAGAACAAACACGGAGGAGCTCGATTCCCCAGGCTGTGCCGCCTGCCCTGGACCAGGGCCAGGCCAATCAGACACTCCCGTCAGAATCCCAGTGCTCCGCCCCTGACTCAGAGCCAATCAGAGAGGTGAAGCCTTAACCCGTTGCCGTAATCTGGTTTGCTAATCGCTGTCTCTGCTTGGACTGATAACTTTGCCTCTACGCATAGACGGGTATTAACCACGCCTGCCTCACGCTTGCTCGCCTGCACTAATAAATCCAGGGTTTCACATGTTTATCTCTCTCTAATGTTTGTGCTTTTATTGATAAATTACAGATAATTTGTGGTAATGAAGAGTTGTGTACGCAACAAGACGTCATGTCTACTGCAGAGGTGCTATCTGTCGAAAACTGGCAGCCATTCTTGCTGCTGTTTTTGTTGATTTTAGTGGGTAGTTTTAATGCCATTTTTATCCAGTTGCACATTGTTCTGCTCGAGATAACATTTAATCGTATAGTATTAGCTGCTGAACCAATTTCTGTTATTCTTGTTTGCTTATGCATTCTTTTTTGCTTAAATCATTGAGTTTTGCTGATTTTTTTTTTCTTCTTGCATATTTACAGAATACTAATTTCACTTTGCTCTGTTCTGATCTCCTCTCACATGAACGCCTTTTGAAATCTGTTACTCACATGCCCATTTTTAACTTGTGTGTTCTCACAGTTTTGTGTTTGAGACAAATAACTCTTGTCAAAACTGTTTACAGGTTAACCCAACTTTGCCTTGACTCATCTTGATGTTCTTGTCCTCCTTTAAGTGTTCATAGCTAGTTCATAGCACCTTTTCTGCTTGTGGTTCACATTGTACTGCTGCTCGTGGGTTTGCAGGCAGATGAGCGGCACCGCAGGAACGCACAAGGCTCGCCACAGGCCGCAGGGGCTCAGAAGCAGCCCCCCGCTGTCCCACCTCGTGCTGAACCCTTTTCCAATGGCAGCGCATCCGAGTCGGCCCAGCCTGCCATGCACCGCCCCATGGAACCTCAGGTAACCACGGTAATGCGTCACCTTGGGTACACGCCAAAAATGTTATCGACCAGACATAGCTGAATGTGATGAAGTTGCACTTAACTGGCTGAAAGCAATAAAATTGACCCAAAATTCCCCTGATATGTTGCAAAATTTTCCTATAACTTGCCATAATGTTTCTCTACTGAGGTCATTATCAATATTCTTGTGGATCATAGCAGTGCTGGTCTGAGAAAAATGTCCTCAGTCAAATCCTTCATAACAGCATGGATTTGTACATAAATTTTTACTTGCAAGAATTTTTTTTGTTTTTTTTTTTACATAAGATGAAAGTAATTTAAATAATTTTACCACCTAATGAACTAAGATTTTGTCAAGGAAAGTCACAGTGTCACTTGTTACCCACGTTTACCCCTTATTAACTGCGTGTATTGAAGGAATCTTTTTCTTGTTTTCTCTTTCTAGATCTTTTTTTTTTTTTTTTTGGCCGTTCTTTTTCTAGATCTGTGGTCAAATCCACCTTTTTTCTGTTCTTCTGTTTCTTCAGTTTCATGCTAAGGAAGAGTTTTTTCACATTTTTTTCCTTGACACTTTCCCGAAGTTAGAATATTCCAGCATTATTAATGTGAACTCTCTCCTCTGCCTTGTGTACTCTGTGTGATTATAACAGACAAGAATTTCAGCATATTTCCCTGTACCGAGAAAATAACTGAAAGCTATTTGTAAACTGTTTTAAAAAAATTTGTAATGAAAGTCTAAAGATGATTATTGAGTTTTTTCCCCCATATTTTCTCCCCATTTCGGAGCCCCACAGTTGAATTCTGTTAATAAATCCTTTATATAACTGCACTTGTTAATAATTTATAAATCTATGTAATTCACCTTCTTTTCTAGATAAGGCATTTTTTCAGAGAGAAGAATAGTTGTGTGTGGGTCATGGTGGCACATGTACGCTGCAAAATCTGCGGGAAAGCATGCAAAAACAGAATTATTTTATTTTTACTGTATTGCTCCACTTTTGAGAATTTTGGTAAGACATGAGTCAGTCTCGTGTGACTCATCCTATGGCCTTTAGTGTTAGAGTTTAATGGCTGTCGTGTGGAATTTGATATATAGTCAAGTTTAGTAAGTGTCTTTAGATCCATTTTAAATTAGTTTTAGGGCAGTGTTTTTTTCTGTTCTTTTCTTATTACAGGGAAATGTGTTGAAATAATCTTTGGTAATCACACATACACTACAGGTTTTAAAAAAAATAAGCTGGAGTATTTCTTTAAATAGTCTTTTCCCTGCTTCACTTGGTCTCTACCTAGTTAATGAAGATCTGTAGTAATTTCTAATTACTTACAGCTAGTAGGCCAAGTTAACATCATGAGATTGCTAGCAGCTGCTAACTACCTTTCACTTGTCATAGCTGTTTAATTCTCATGTTATGCAGCTTCATCCTCACACTGTTCCCTGAAAGAATCTTTGATGTACTTTGCTCTCTTTCTTGCTCTCTCTCATAGTTTTACTGTAGTAAAGTTGTAGTGGGTTTTAAGCTCTCTTTCTCTTTGCTTGCTCTCTTCTAACATCCTCTTTTCAGGTAGCAGATTTCACTGTTACACACAGTCTGTTATTCTCCCTTTGCTCTTCTTTCTTTTCATTGTCAGCTGTGGTCTCTTTCGACTGGTGGTGTTGTGAATGTGAAATGTACACTGGCTGTTCTCTGTGGTTTATTACTTCTATTTTGCTCCATTCTCTTTCCTAGAAAAATGGCTCTGCTGCGTTATACAGAGTCTGTGTGATGTTCCAAATGATGCACTATGATGCAATTACAATTACAGAAAAAAATATTTCCAAAGCCTGTCATTTGCACCTCGACTTCTTCCCCTGCCAGTCCATTTTCTTTTGGCTGAGTCATTCATCCTCTTATTTTTTCTCATTTGTGTGTTGCACTTATTGGTCATTTTGTAAATGACAGTCAATTGTGCTAGTATTATTTTTTTTTTTTGCATTTGAAAGACCTTTCAAATGTTAAAAAAAATAAAATACTAGCACAATTTACGCAGTTACAAAGATGAGCACAATTTAGCAGTTATGAAGATGATCATTGTATTATAGGTAGATTATTTTATTATTTATTTTATTTTATTATTAAACATTTTCAAAACTTTTCCTACACTCTTAGCCAGTTCATAATTCCATGGATTCTGGTACTTCTGAGTTCAAGTTCCCCCTTTAGGTTATAAAAGTAAAAGCACCTGTTTGTTTGGTTTGTTTTTGTTTTTGCTTGTTTTTTTTTTTTGTTTTTTTTTTTGTCGTTGCTTTGTCACTCATACCTCATAACTCATTCTGTTTTCTTCATCCTCCCCCCCACACCCTTTCTTTCCTGTTCTGTGTCCATCTTCTTCTCACTCTGCTTCATTGCTTTGTGCCACTCCGTCTCTGGAAAGGTGCAGTGGTCCCAGGTAGCTGCTCTAAAGAGCAGCTCAGCCGCTCCTCCCTCCATCTCCCGCTCACACTCGTTCAGTGAGTCCGCTCCCTCACTTGCACACGTTCGTGCCCAGCAGCACCCACCATGCCCCGAGCCGCCAGCCCACTCACACGAGGAGCCTCCTCGGGTAAGCACAGGCCCAGATGACTCACTCTGCGTGGGTAGTTTGTCACATTGCACCAGCATGGGCCAGCTGTTTCTTGCTTGGCTGTTTAGCCTGGTGAGCCTTTTTAAGTGTGTGTATGTATATGTAGGAAACTGAGCGACTTTGCCTTTGTTGACCTCTGGGAAATTAGTGATTCGAAGGTTAGCGTGTATTTGTCACATCAGTCCAAACACACATACACAGTATGCACCAACGAGTGTCCCTGCATGTCTCCCTGGAAGGTTCCAGTAAGAACAACCTCCAGGTCACCAGTACTCTCTCGCCGCGATGCCCCTCACCAAGGCGGCGCACAACAGAGCAACTTGCCAGCTCAGAAGAATGTCGTAAGGTATGTGTGCATTGCTGTCTGCTGTGACTGTGTGTGTGCATGTGGTTGTGAAGAGATCACACACTCATACCTGTCTCCGTAGTAACGCTGATCCGCGATTGCTCTGGGAGCGTGTAGAAAGGATGGCCCCCAGACCCAGCAGCAGCAGCTCGTCAGGGTCTAGTTCCACATCCAGCAACTCCAACACTGGGTCAGGAGAGAGATTCAGACCACGCAGTGAGTACACACACACACACACACACACACACGCAAGTGTGTTGGGAGCCGAGATTGAGCGAATACATGGATTGTCTGTTTTATGTGAACAAGGATGAACCAACTCGTGAATGCTATTTATTGAGCAAGTAGAATGTACAGTCTCCTCTGAAAGTTTTGGAATGACAAGGCCAGTGCTTTTGTTTTTGCTAGACACTGAAGACATTTGGGTTTGAGATCATATCCTGATATTTACATCTAGATGTGTTAAACAACTTGGAACATGACACCTTTTGTTTGAACCCACTCATTTTTCAAGTAATCAAAAAATATTGCAACATGTGAGTGACAGGTGTTTCTTGTTGCCCAGGTGTGTCCTGTTAGATCGATTGTTTAAACAATTAATAGCTCTAAATGTCTACTCTTGGTTTGAGCCCTGGGTTTCTCCTGTAAAGACCTGGTTAACAGGATGAACCAATTTGAAGACCAGAGAGCTGTCTATGGGAGAAAAGCAAGCCATTTTGAAGCTGAGAAAAGAGTGAAAATCAATCAGAGCCATTGCGCAAGGTAGCCAATACAACAACTTGGAATGTCCTGAAGAAACCACTGGTGTACTAACAACCAGACATTGTACAGGTCGGCCAAGGAAAACAACAGCAGTTGATGATAGAAATATTGTGACACCCTCCACAGGGCAGGGGTGAATCATAGTCCAAAGTTCAAAGAAGACTTCGAGAGCAGAAATATAGAGGCCATACCACAAGATGCAAACCACTCATCAGCAGTAAGAATCAGAAGACCAGATTGGAATAAACAAAGAAATACAGAGATGAGCCTGAAAAGTTCTGAAACCAAGATTAACCTCTACCAAAGTGATGGAAAGGCCAAAGTGTGGAGAAAGAAAGGAGCTACTCATGATACAAAACATACAATCTCATCAGTCAAGCATGGTGGAGGTAGTGTCATGGCTTGGGCTTGCATGGCTGCTTCTGGAACAGGATCACTAATCTTTATTGATGATGGAACTCATGATGGTGGCAGCAGAATGAATTCAGAAGTCTACAGAAACATTCCGTCTGCCAATTTACAAAGAAATGCATCCAGTCTGATTGGGAGGAACTTCATGCAGTAAGACAATGACCCAAAACACACTGCCAACACAACAAAGGACTTCATCAGGGGAAAAAAATTGGAAGCTTTTAGACTGGCCAAGTCAATCACCAGATCTTAACCCAATTGAGGAGCATTTCACCTCCTGAAGAGGAGACTAATGGTGAAGTCAGTGGGTCGCCGGCCACTGTTAATTACTTTAATACTGTTGGATGGTCTGCCGTTAAGGTGCCATGTTCTGAGTACTTTAACACATCTAGATGTAAATAGCAACTCCAGACTCTGGGCCTGGACAGTTCCCTGTGCAGCTGGATCCTGGACGTCCTGACAGAGAGACGCCAGGTGGTTTGGCAGAAACATTTCCTCCCCGCTGACCCTCAACACTGGAGCCCCACAGGGCTATGTAGATGCTCAAGCGCTGTTTATACACATGAAATTGAAATTTGAAATATAAGATAATGAAAGCTGAAATTCTGATCTATCATCTTATCATATTTATCTTTTGATCTCAAGCTCATATGTCTTCAGTGTATAGCAAAAAACATAAGATTTGGCCTTGGTGTTCCAATACTTTTGGAGGAGATGGTGTATATCTGCTCCCTAAATATACTCCGCTAATGACAGAGTCTTCAACACAGTGTGAGAAGCACTCGATTGGTAGTAAATGTGGTATTCAGCATTCAACATTTGATTGGTTGTAAAGTTTAGAGAATTTGTGCTGGGAACGGCTCAGCAGCAATGTACCCAGTCTTCACACTTGTATCTGCTTCTGCAGCCTCTTCTAAGTCTGAGGGCTCTCAACAGTGGCCGGAGCATGCGTCCAAAAAAGCAGAGGAGAAGAAGGATGTAGCTCGGCCTGGGCGTCCGGTGGTGAGAGCTGTAGCAAAGGAGTGTGGATGTGTGTGGATGTGTGTAGCGTAGCAGAGGTGTGTGTGTGGTTGGAAATTCCATGCTTCTTGAATAGAGGCTGGTTTGCAATCTGATTTCTCTTTTGGAACATCTTGGTGTTTGGGTTTTTTTTTTTTCCATGTTTGTCTGTGATGAACTGCTGTGGACTGTGGGGTCATTCTGCGATCTTCTGGTGTGGTTCTTATAGCCTGAAGTGGTAAGCATGAGCCGGTCACATCTCGAACCTTGAACAAGGATCTCGCATCTGATTAACTGACTTACTAATGGCTTGTCTTCTGCTAACAATCCATGTTCTCTCTCTCGGGGTCGTGCTGTTGACTTGGCATTACGTAACTGCATTAACACTTCCTGATCACTTCCTGTTCTCAGACTGTTCGTGTTCATGCAGGCTCACTAACAGGTGAACTGGGTGCCCTTACTGGAGGCTGTAAATCATCTGCTGCGATTATTTATTTTATTATTTTGTTCTTTTTGCTTGTCTCTTTTTCTTGTTGGTTTCTAATTACTTTTTACAATCACTCTCTTTCATCTGAGTTGTGCTATAAACTAAACTCTTAACCCTGAATGGCTACTAACAAATTTTAAGATGGGAGAGGAAAGAGGAGAGCAAAGAGAAAATGAGCAGTTCATTGTTAGTGCTGATATAATGCAAGATAATCTATTTAAAGATTTATGGGAGAGCAAGAAGAGAGTGAAAAGAGAGCACTTGAATGGATGTGAAGAGTTGTACAATATGTCCTGTCTGTGTTTAACTAATGGCTACTCAACTGTAGGATTTGACAGCACTGGCCAAAGAGCTGCGTGCTGTGGAGGATGTGAGACCACCACACAAGGTCACCGATTACTCTTCCTCTAGCGATGACTCGGGAACCACCGATGATGAGGATGATGAAGAAGTGGATCAGGAAGGAGGAGAGGAGTCCACCTCAGGCCCCGAGGACTCGCGTGGAGGGTGGGAACACTTTACCATGTTTTCATCACTAGTCTGAAGAACAGCCACCACTAGTTAATGCTAATTAGCCAGTGCTAATTCTTAGTGTAGCTATATATAGTATGGTATTAATGATGTTAGTTATTTGTCTGACAGCTCGTCCAGACTAAGCAACGGTGAGACAGAGTCCGTGAAGACGATGGTTGTCCATGAAGATGGTGATGATGCCTCCTCCACCCCGTGCAAAGACAGCACTCTAGTTGTGCGACAGGTGATTCATACATGCTTGAAGCTAGAAAAGTTATTTGGACAAAATTTGTGGCACTGAGATATATGTTGTGTATTCATATGTCACTACGTACACCACAGCCACAGAACGCTCTCACCGCCTTATTTAACTTAAACTGTATACCACTGATGTTGACACCTGCCATATTTCAGCATTATTTATTTCATATCCGTAACTTTACATTATGTTGATTTTTTTTTTTTTTTTTGCATTTTGTTATTTGTGTTATAGTATTTTCCACTGATGCCCAAAGTTTATAGTAGCCCGTAGTCATAATCAGAATGACTGAATCTGTGAGCGATGCGTCATCCAGTTTTTCCCTTCACACCTTACCCTGTAATTCTTGTTTTTTTTTTTTTTTAGCTGCTCTGCCCAAGATAATTAATCTCAAATTACATTATATACTTTATACTGCTTGTATAGTATGTCCTTTGTTATATGTTAGGCACTCCAATTACTGCTATAGAATCTACCTAGCATATATTTGATATTCATATTACTGAAATTGCCGTCATTATGTAGTAGACTTAATTTACTGAAATTATATGTTACATGCTTAAATTATTAAAATAGCTTTTGTTTTATTTTAAAGAATCACGCGTTGTTTGGTTGAAACATTCTTCTTTTCTCCAAAGAATGTCTAATTTAGTTGGATTAAAACATTCCACATTTGTTATGAGCCACATTTTAGAAATTTCCTCTTGCTGAGTGTCAGCTGGCTCCTCTCAGTGCCCAGACCAACACAATCAGCCTCTTCTCGATTCCAGAGTGCAGGTGATGTAAAAAAGCGCCCAGTGCCCACACCGGCCTCGAGTCTTAGTGACCGGAATGATCGGAATGGCTATTCGGGCCGAATTCACCTCTTGCCCGACCTGCTCCAGCAGAGTCAGCCCTCGCCCCCTTCTTCCTGCCCTTCCACCCCCTCCTCCACATCCTCATGCCACAGCAGTCCTGCCCTGTCCCCTCTTGCTACCCCGGACAGACTGCCCTGCCCTATGGAGGTATGTCAGTGCACCCGTCTGTCCTGGCTGATTAACAAATTGGATAACTTCCCCTTATAGATGGCTTGAGAATAACCATGAGGAACCTGTAGTGTAGTTCTTTCTTCCTCATCTTCTTCCTCTCTTAGCGATGGTGGTGAGTCTAGATGTTGACTTCATACTAAACACTGACCATATGGCTCCTAACACCTTCTCTAGGAAAAATTAACTGCGCCTCTGTCTAACAAATTCTTCAGTTTTATGGCATAATAGTCTTTCATCATTCTTTACAAATCTTTAATTCACATGTAGCTGACACATGTAACTGTAACCCAACACATGTATTTGCTTTAATTAGTGTCAGTTAGATCATCTTTTTAACATACATTTTAATTTATTTTCTATTTCTCTGCAAATGTTTTCCCCCCGTGTTTCTCACCCGCATGTCAATTTTTGTTCTTTCACCACCATTGAGACCACCATGAGTTTATTTTTTTATTTTTTTTGTATTTGTGTGTAGTGTAGTGGATGGTTTTCTGGTTATACAGAATGTTCACATTAAGTCAAATAATATAAAATGACCATCATTATAATTTATGCTTAGTAATTTTGGATTGAACCCAAGACATCACTGGATTAATTTATTTTACAAGTTGTAAAACTAAAGATTTTCATTATACATCTCTTATATGTACATTACAGTATCTTACTTGTGTGACTGCATGTTTAGACTTCAGCGGTGACTAAATCATTCTTGTGTACATCTTCCAGCAAGATTACATGGTGATGTATGGTGCAGTATTTAGTATAATTACTAAATATTCATGCAGAGATTTGAGTGAAAGTGAACCCTGGCATTTATTCAGATTCACAGAACCAGTTATATACCTAAACTAGGGTTCTTTTTAACCTCTTTTAACCACAAGAGGCAGTGTGTAAAACCTCGATAACACAGGTCTGAGATGACTGCTACACTCACACCACTGGGTAAGGCAGTTAACCTTGTAGAATCTGGACATGGCGATGGCCAGATAACAGCAGCACAGACTTTCTGGAGCAGCACACCTCTGAATAAAGCCTGTAAAGTAGCATGTCACAGTAGAGGCTAGCAGCCCAGAGACTGGGCTAGAGTGATGTGCAGTGGCAAAAGCTCTTCGTAGACCCTGTCTTTCCCCCATCACAAGTAAGCAGCTGGTCTGAGGATTAGATGGCTACTGTCTGGTCCAGGTAACAATGTAGGGCACTGCAGTCCAGAGACTCATCCTCATTGAAGGCTGCAAGCTCAACACAGAGTTCACAAAGTTGGGTAATATAATCTTGGGCAGAAATCTTGGATTCAGCCATATCACCACCCCTTAGTCATTTGGCCACCAATGCATGCAAAGCATGCTTATCTCCCAATCATTCAACTCTTTTAGCTGAAGTGATTGCTAACAAAAAGGACAGCCTTTAAGGGACTAAAGCACAAGTGGTGAGGCCTCACACTGGGCACCTTGGGGAATGTGGTGGGTGGAGGGACCTTATCCCCTTTATAAAGGCAGTAATGAGCCTATGGAACCCTAGAGAGATGTCATTCACAGTGATGAATGCAGGGGGCTCTGACAGCTAGTTAAAGCAGTGGTGAGAACCAAGATCTTGCTGGTCATCTTAAATTGGCATAAAACACTTGGAACTGTGCTTTAATAAACATCTTCTAGATATGGGCTACCTCTAAGCGCAGACACCACCCCTGGTGACATATGAGAACTGACAAGAAGAACTTCAGGGCCAGATGGTTTGCCCTCAGCTCCTGGTAGTGGATTTGTTCTGATATTACACTGGGGAGCCCCCAGTACCCCTGTAGAACCACACTGCCCCAGCCTGTGAGGGAGGTGTCTGTAATGATGATCTCTCTGTTAGGAGTGCTCTGCATTGCCAGTGAGCAAATGACAGGGATCAGACAAGGCCAGGTAATTGGCATGTGGCATTTGGCATCAAGAGTAGGATGTTAACTCATTTCTTGAATGCTGTCAGTTTTAGCAAGCCTAGAAGTCTTGCAGAAATGTTGAGATGTAACAAGGGTGGGGTGTCTTAGGCATTCAGAGACCATCATCCTTGTATCTTGGATAGCAGGCCTGAAAAGTGACCCTCGAAGGTAGGTTCTGCACAGCTGATTTCTATCAGACAGAGCAGATTGCACCTACCATACCTGGCAACACATATAAACCAAGCTGGCCAGAGTTGCACGATATCCGGACATGGGAGTCCCACCACCAGGAGTTAGATGTCAGTCAGCTCCCTTACCGAGGAGCCAGCTGTCACCATGTTAGCAACATGTGGCATACACATGGAATACATAGCCAATGTATTCCATGTGTATGCCACACAAAATGCAACGTCGTTCATTCACCAGGAAGGCATCAGTGCATCTGGTGAGACCAAAATTGATGCAAAACAAGCATCAACGGCAGGCCTGTGGCCAAAACCCACCTGGTTGTGATTCAGGATATTAGACAGAGCATGCACCATGGAGCCCAGATGCAAAATTGAACTTTGTCAGAACAGACTCTGATCCAGTATTCAAATTCCAATGTATTGAGCATGTAGCTGGTACCCATTTTCACAACCCAAGCAATTCACACATTGACTGCACGAGCACACATCCTGCGTGGTTAGTAGTGGCCTTCCATTTAGTATAGCATGAAATATCAAGGCAGTCCAACCAAAGTGTAGAGAAAAATGGATGCTCTTTTGGAGGGAATTCCCACTGCAAAACAAGATTTGAATTAGCAGGTATCCTGCTCATGTGATGCACTTTCTACTAGAACAGTGTACTAGTCAGTGCTGCACTGTAACTTACTGTGCCCAATATCCTGTTTTGGTAGTTTTGTACTGTCTTGTGCCGTCTGCACATGTTTGCACTGTGCACTTTATGTAAATATATGTAGTCTCCTGTAGTTCTGTGTTTGTTTTATTTAGCACCTTGGTCCTGGAGGAACGTTGTTTCGTTTCACTGTGTACTAACTAGCTGTATATGGTTGAAATGACAATAAAGCCACTTGACTTGATGTGTGTAGTACGTGCCGCTCACTGTATGGTGAATAGAAACTGCTGACTAAAAAAGCCACCAACACTGCAGAGAAAAACCCTGCAAGAATGGTGACTAGCTAAGTGCAGAGTAGTAATGCTTGCGAGGGAAAACTGACTGAAGGTTAATGACCACACCTAATATACCAGAAAAGGGCACTCACTGGGGACAAGTGACCTGTAGTTCCTACTGTGCTCACAAGCTGCGAAGCAGATAGCTTCATATCTTGTTTATGTAGTCCAACGTGCACGCGGGAAGGGAATGATTAATGTGTGAGCACTAATAATTATAGAGAATACTGCACCACAGATCACTATGTGACCTTGTGTGCGCACATGCACACGGTAGTATCTAGGTGTTGCGCACCATCTCTGACAGGAGAACTGAAATGGAAGTTTACAAACACAAAAGGCATTTTACTATGCTTTTATCTATTTTTCACTATTTCATCATGTGCAGTCACAGTCTGCCACAATGCAGAAGCACAAGTCCTCCTCCTCCTTCACTCCTTTCATCGACCCGCGCCTGCTCCAGATCTCTCCGTCCACCGGCAGCGCTCTCAACAACGTGGGTGAGTTGAGTCACTGTGACACTCATTTTTCACTGAGGAATAGGAGAAGCAGACGTGTGCAGAATCATGCTGGAAATAAAACTGAAGCTGATATAAGCTGTCTAAACAAAGCAATATATATGTATGTAAATAAATTAACCAAAACCTTGATTCATGATGCTAAAAATTAAACGTTTGATTCGATATAAAACAAGTAAAATATGTGTAATACCTCTTTTAAAGTCAGGTCTTAAAATTTTTAATTTATAAAATCTCCATTTGCCCAATACAGACAATAGTGTTCCTGAAGACTGCAACACTGTTCTCATCTCAAACTCTGACAGGACATGCCAGACCAATTTGTGCCTACATTTTTTTTTCTCTGTTATTTTTGGCATGAGAAAAATAATGCATTATTATGTGAAAATATTGTGCTGTTACTTAAGCACTATTGCATGAGCAAGAGTGCAGTTATACTGAATATTGGCATGGCTGTGATTTGGCCATAGGCACGAGCCCACAGGTTGAGTGCGATATTGCTTTTATACAACAGTTCTATAAACAAGAAATTAATATTAAGTAAGGGATATTTTGGACACAACATGGCCAAATGTTTGGTTTATGTTTCCTCCGCTAGTGGAAATGGAGCCCGAAGAAGCCACATCCCAGCTGCGGTTATACTAAATATAAGCACTCTTGGAATGCTGCTCGACCAATCAAATTAGTGGACTGGAACTAACTGTTGTATAAAGGAAAATATCATGTTATTATGAGCAATATATGTGTTTTCATGAGAAAAACATTACATTATAACAAGAAATACTAAAAAGGTCCTGTAGTTACCATTTTGTGCCTGTAGATGAAATGAGAAGCGTGAAGCCTGCTAATATCACTAATAAGAGGTGAATAAAATTTGCCCATTTTTATGCTCAATTCTTATTGTTTCTTACACCATTATCTCCTCATTCTCAATATGTCTCAAAAAATCTCATAAATGAATATAAAAGCATAAAGCATATCAAAAAAATAAACATGAAATTTTACTGTAAGATTTTAAAATAATGATCCTGTGAACCATGTGCGATGGATTTACACAAATTGCACCTGGTGCTTATTTCGTATACCACTATTTCCTAGCAAAATATAAAAAAAATTGCAACAGTCCTCAGCATCAGTTGCCCTGAAATGCAGCAATCAGAACAAACACATCATTATAAATCTCCAAAGAACATGGAGTCGTTTCTCTGTGAACAGAAATTGAAGAAAAAGTATAAGGCATACTTATTCATGCAGACGTACTTATTCTTTGACTAACAGACTATTCTTTCCTGTCAATGGTTTGTTAATAGCACTGATGTGCAGCATGAGCTGTGTTCATGTTCATGTGACCTTTGACCTTTTGGTTTTGTAGGTTATGGGAATGATGCAAGGCTGCAGGAGGCACTGAGGCAGGATGCGTCACGCAAGGGCTCTGTGGTGAATGTAAATCCGGTCAACACTCGGCCGCAGAGTGACACGCCGGAGATCCGCAAGTACAAGAAGAGGTTCAACTCGGAGATCTTGTGTGCTGCTCTGTGGGGTGAATATTGTGTTCTCACATGCACAGTAGTGTGAAGCAGACATCCAGCCTGCTTAAACTCATCCTTTGCGAATAAGCTCTCATACAGCACCAGTAATAAGACTATTTGTTATTTTTTATTTGTGTGTGTGCATAAATGGATTTCTTTCTGTAGGTATGTATTTGGAGCCAAACTAGCCATGTAGCCGAACACCAGCTGAAATTATAAATATTGATATTATTTGATTAGTAGCTTGATTTGTGATGTAGTCTGATCTGACTGATCCCTTTGTCAGTTGGTGTAACTTTGTAAAGATCTATTTTGAATTTAGTTGAATTCGTAACATGTAAGATAGCTTATTTTACATTCTTCACAGGTGTGAATCTCCTGGTCGGGACGGAGAGTGGTCTGATGCTGCTTGATCGTAGTGGTCAAGGGAAGGTCTATCCCCTCATCAACCGCAGACGCTTTCAGCAAATGGACGTCCTGGAGGGCTTAAACGTGCTGGTGACCATATCAGGTGCCTTTTTCATATTAACTTGTACATTTATTGCACACATAATTCCTAAATCAACATTCTCCATCATTATTAAAACAAAAAAAAATCTTCCAGATAAATCTTCCGGATATTACAATAAAATGCTGCTTAAAGGACCCCAGTTTGACTGGCAGCAGCACTGTGTCCAACTTTGTAGTAAATTCTGATGGTATGTGAAAAGTCAAGTGAACAGTTCTAAGCTTCCTGGGATTTAAGAATTCGTGTCGAATTTAACAAATTCTGAAGTAAATCTGAAAATATTATTAGATGGCTATGCTATAATATTAAAATCTTATATTGTGATACATAAAATGTTACATAAAATGCTATATTATGATGTCAACTATAAACAGTTTTTGATTTTGGAAAAGACTTTGTTGTTGCCTTGTGTTCTAGGAAAAGAAGCACTTATCAGTATTTTCTGTTGTTTGTGCAGTCCTAGAATCTGTGTGTGTATGCCAGTACATAAATACACTTGAGAAAGGAGATGAAACTTTATGTTTCTGTTTTTTTGTCACACTGCAGTCAGAGTTCACTCTGTACTGCTTTTGTGGTAATAGGGAAGAGTTGCTAAAGAATATTACAGCTTCCCAGCATCTAAGGAAATTGCGTAAACCTTGTCACGCTCATGCACGCTGCAGCATGTGTCATTTTACACACACAAACTGATTCCATTACATCAGTCACAAAGTGCTGTTTTTAAAGTACTGATTAGAGCTGGCACCTTATGACCGGATCTTTAAGAGAAATGGTTAGGCATTATAAAGAAACGATGTGCGACAGTTCTTCTATGATGGGCAAATGAAAGACAAATTTAGCATGTGAAGCAGTCACATATTTTTGGCTTTAGAGTTAGATATATTCAATTCAATTTAATTTTACTTATATAGCACTTTTCTATATCTACAGTTTCTAAGTGACATTATCCACTGAGCGAGTAGTGAGACCTGGGCATAGACTATTTTCAGAAGTGGAATCTTTGGGCTATCCAAGTGAAACGATCCCTAGCAGTCTTTAGGGTATCCATGTGGTTCTATCTACAGCAGTCTCACGGCAATCCTCAGCAGCAGCGAGTGATTCTCCGGGGTGTTTCATGATTCATTATTGACGGTGATTGGCTGATGCAGTATCGAGCTGTACCATACACTCATAATCATTCGTGTTTGCCACGTCTAAGCCACATGTCTTAGTGGCTTAGATGTCCTCTGGACTACCACTACGTTTTCACAGATTTAGAATCTGCTTTTAGTGCCAGCAGGAGCTCCTTTTTCTGTAGGATTCTTTGTGAATGTGGCCCCGATTAATAGATGTAATTAGCTTGGAGTAGTTTATGTAAAAAGTGTTAACCTTTTTTTTTTTTTTTTTTTTTTTTTGGATAATTCAGTAACAACGTCTCAGTTACTGTATCTGTGCAATAAATTGTTCCCAAATTGTTGCCCTAAATTAAATGTGGATAATTGCTGGCTAATCAGTTGTCTTCAACATTTTATTGAATCAGGGTGAATTGACTAGCAGCGTCCAGTGTTCCAGTCCTGCAGTAGAAAATCCTTGGTTCAAATTTTGCCTTAGTTTTACATCATTGCACATCTGCTTATTACTGCTTTTCACCGAGTCATTTTCTTTTCCTTCTATACCTTGTCTGGCTCAGGGAAAAAGAATAAGTTGCGGGTGTACTACTTGTCCTGGCTGAGGAACAAGATTCTCCACAATGACCCGGAGGTGGAGAAGAAGCAGGGATGGACCACCGTAGGGGATCTGGAGGGGTGTGTCCACTACAAAGTTGGTATGTTCCCTCTTTCTCCTCAGATGATGAACCCTCCAGAGTTAAGAGATCAGTTCTAAACACGCTGAGGCAGCTGAACGAGCTTTTAAAGTGTTGCAGGTATCGCTGGTAACAAGAAACTGTTACTGATTAGCATTACGCTATCTTTTGGTCACATTCTTTGACCTACAGTTAATTCTGAGATGTTGAATGGAGAACTCAATAAACTGATGTTTGTTTAACGTAGTTACTGTTTTATAAGCAATATTATTATATTCAAGTTGTTTTTGAGTATAGGCTATGTGCAGGGAAAACACTGATTTTAGCCGAACAAGCCACATAACCCTGGGTTTATGCTAACACCTGTTGGCAAGTGAACAGACATTTGAATAGTTTAAAAATGACTGGTGTTCTTGCTACCATTTAGCAGGCCAGCTAACTTTAGCTGCTTTTGTGTTAAGAGGTGTTTTACAGAAGTATGAGGTGACAGGTGTTTTATTATTATTATTATTATTATTATTATTATTATTAGTCAAAACCCAGTTCAAAGAAGTAGCTTAATAGCAGGCTTTTTGCACATTAAATCAAGACCACCGAAAGGGACCAACTATCATTTTTATACATACAACCGATAAAGGCGCTCTCACCGCTGCGGCCCGGGTTCAATTCCCGGCCAGGGAACCAACCCCAGCCACTGGGGTTGTGTGCAACAGTGCGCTCTCAGGGCTGGTCCCAAGCCCGTCATGAAGGGCATCCGGCATAAAAACTGTGCCGAAATCAAATATGAAGACCGATGATCTGCTGTGGCGACGCCTAATGGGAGCAGCTGAAAAAGGATTGTGGCTAATGATTGGCTAATAACACAGACATCAGTGTGCTTGTCATGAAATAACTGAGAGCCAACGAAACTACATCTAAACTGGGATAGAAAACACACAAAAGAAAGGGCTACAGTGAGTTCCTGCTTGGCCTGATTTTTGGGAAATAAAACATTCTGTCAGAAAAGCTTTTTTAATGTAATATGTCTGAATATATGATACAGTCACATGAATGTATTTCATAGCATGTCAGCTGGTCTGTCAACTTTACACTGAATTATGTCCCTCTTTCACTTCCAATTTTCAGTGAAATATGAGAGGATCAAGTTCCTGGTCCTTGCACTGAAGAACTCTGTGGAAGTGTACGCCTGGGCTCCAAAGCCCTACCATAAGTTTATGGCTTTCAAGGTCAGTAGGATTAATTTGGCCTTAAAGTCATTTAACTCTTAGAACAAAATGAACTTTTTAAAAATATTTCTTTTTCTGTTTTATTCCCTGGGAACAATTTGATCAGCCATAACATTAAAACCACCTGCCTAATATTGTGTAGGTCCTCCTTGTGCTACCAAAACAGCTCTGATCCATCGAGTCATGGACTCCACAAGACCTCTGAAGGTGTGCTGTGGTATCTGGCACCAAGACGTTAGCAGCAGATCCTTTAAGTCTTGTAAGTTGCGAGGTGGGGGCTTTCGTGGATCGGACTTGTTTGTCCAGCACATCCCACAGATGCTCGATCGGATTGAGATCTGGGGAATTTGGAGGCCAAGTCAACACCTTGAACTCTTTGTTCCTCAAACCATTCTTGAACCATTTTTGCAGTGTGGCAGGGCGCATTATCCTGCTGAACGAGGCCACTGCCATTACAGAATACCGTTGCCATGAAGTGGTGTACTTGGTCTATAGCAATGTTTAGGTAGGTGGTACGTGTCAAAGTAACATCCACATGAATGCCAGGACCCAAAGTTTCCCAGCAGAACTTTGCCCAGAGCATCACACTGCCTCTGCCAGCTTGCCTTCTTCCCATAGTGCATCCTGGTCCTATCTCTTCCCCAGGTAAGTGACACACATGCACCCAGCTGTCTACATCATGTAAAAGAAAACATGATTCATCAGACCAGGCCACCTTCTTCCATTGCTCCAGGATCCAGTTCTGATGCTCACATGCCCATTGTAGGTGCTTTCAGCAGTGGACAGGGTCAGCATGGGCACTCTGACCGGTCTGCAGCTACACAGCCCCATACACAGCAAGCTGCGATGCTCTGTGTGTTCTGACACCTTTCTATCATAGCCAGCATTAAGTTTTTCAGCAAATTTGTGCTACAGTAGCTCTTCTGTGGGATCGGACCAGACGGGTTAACCTTCTCTCCCCACACGCATCAGTGCGCCTTGGGTGCTCGTGACCCTGTCGCTGGTTCATCAGTTGTCCTTCCTTGGATCACTTTTGGTAGGTACTAACCACTGCATACCGGGAACACCCCACAAGACCTGCCGTTTTGGAGATGCTCTGACCCAGTCGCCTAGCCATCACAATTTGGCTGTTGTCAAAGTCTCTCTAATCCTTATACTTGCCCATTTTTCCTGCTTCAACACACCAACTTCAAGAACTGACTGTTCATTTAGTGCCTAATATATCCCACCCCTAGACGGGGGCAGTCGTGGCCTGTCGTGGCCTAATGGTTAGAGGCTCGGACTTGTAACCCGAAGGTGAACCTGAAGGTTGTGGGTTCGAGTCTCAGGTCCGGCAGGGATTGGAGGTGGGGGGAGTGAATGACCAGCGCTCTCTCCCACCCTCAATACCACAACTGAGGTGAGACCCTTGAGCAAGGCACCGAACCCCCAACTGCTCCCCGGGCGCCGCAGCAAAAAAGGCTGCCCACTGCTCCGGGTGCGTGTTCACGGTGTGTGTGTGTGTGCACTTGGATGGGTTAAATGCAGAGCACAAATTCCGAGTATGGGTCACCATGCTTGGCCACAAGTCACTTCACTTCACTTCACAAGTGTCGTTGTAATGAGATAATCAATGATTTTCCCTTCACCTGTCAGTGGTTTTAATGTTATGGCCGATTGGCATATACCCGAGTTATTTACTTAAATTAGTGCTCTTACCTATATTTATAATAAAACCCTTTTATCTCAGTCATTTGGTGACCTGGTACACAAGCCCCTCCTGGTGGACCTGACAGTAGAGGAAGGTCAGAGGTTAAAGGTCATCTACGGGTCCTGCTCAGGGTTCCATGCTGTGGACGTGGACTCCGGAGCTGTGTATGACATCTACCTGCCCACTCATGTACGTGCTAGAACAAAAGCAATAATAATTAATAGTGTTTAATATACAGTAAGGTCTGGAAGTATTTGGACAATGACAGAGTTTTTGTGATTATGCCTTTATACACCACCACAATGGATTTGAAATAAAACAATCAAGATGTGATCGAAGTGTAGACTTTCAGCTTTATTTTAAGAGGTTCCACAAAAATATGGCATTTACCATTTAGGAATTACAGCCATTTTAAGCAAAGTACTTCCATTTTCAGGGGCTCAATGGTATTTGGACAATTGACTGACAAGAAGTTAATTGACCAGGTGCGGTCCATTCCCTCGTTACTTCAAGACAAATGAAGCAGATAAAAGGTCTGGAGTTGATATCAGGTATTGAGGCAGCTGTTTGACTGGAGCTACCAATGTGAAGTCCAAGGAGATCTCAATGCAAGTGAAGAAGGCCATCATTAGGCTGAAAAAACAACATAAATCTATGAGAGAGATAGCAAAAACCTTAGGTGTGGCCAAATCAACAGTTGGGTACATTCTTAAAAAGAAAGAAAGCACTGATGAGCTCAACAACATCGAAAGGCCTGGAAGACCACGGAAGACAACTAAAGTGGATGATCGCAGAATCCTTTCCTTGGTGAAGAAAAACCCCTTCACAACATCAACAGAAGTCAAGAATACTCTGAAGAAGGTAGGCGTATCATTGTCAAAATCTACAATCAAGAGACGCCTTCATGAATGTAAATACAGAGGGTTTACAACAAGGTGCAAACCACATCTTGATTGTTTTATTTCAAATCCATTGTGGTGGTGTATAAAGGCAAAATCACAAAAACTGTCATTGTCCAAATACTTCCGGACCTGACTGTATTTATGTCTATACATGCATTCGCATACATTCTGACTCTCGCACTCAATCTCTTGCCTGGCGTTTAGATCCAGACCAGTATTCAGTCACATGCCATAATCATTCTGCCAAACACAGACGGCATCGAGTTACTTGTGTGTTACGAGGATGAGGGCGTGTACGTCAACACCTATGGCCGCATCACGAAGGACGTAGTGCTACAGTGGGGAGAGATGCCTACCTCAGTGGGTATGTGACACACACACATTTTTGCAAGGTAGCCCTTTAGATGGACTTCTCATTGTGCTGATGTGGTGTTTTTGATTACATTGATCGATTGATTTTTTTTTTTTTTGTAAAAAACTGGCAAATATATATAGTGTCAAAACTTGGAACAAGAAAAGTGGAAGCATTTTCCATTTCCTTTTTTTCTCATTTGTTTTTTTAGCATACATTCGCTCCAACCAGATCATGGGCTGGGGAGAAAAGGCTATCGAGATTCGGTCTGTAGAGACCGGCCACCTGGATGGAGTTTTCATGCATAAGAGAGCTCAGAGGCTTAAGTTCCTTTGTGAACGTAATGACAAGGTGAGATTCATTCTCTCTTTCTCTGTCTCTCTCTCACACACACACACGCACACATGCACACACACGCACAGGGTTTGAAAGCTAAGACTACAGTAGCAGTTGTAAGACATCTCAGCTTGTTGAACAATTATTTTTGCTCAATTTCCTCAGGGATTGTGTATGTTGCAGCTGGAACATGAAGCTGCAACATGAACATGAAGGCTTCATTCTCCATCTCATAATGAAGAATTTGTAGAACAGTGAGTTTAGTAAGTATGTACTAATCATTGTTTATTTACTCCCAGGTTTTCTTTGCGTCAGTGCGTTCTGGAGGTTCCAGCCAGGTCTACTTCATGACACTAGGACGCACGTCCTTACTCAGCTGGTAAACACTCCCACTCAGCCTGGAATGACGAATCCCTTTTTACATGATGACAGCGTCGGGAAAACCTACAACCACCACACATCTAAAGTACAACCAGAGATCCTCAGTGTGATGAGCAGAAACCACATTAAGTTAAACGACTCTCACCTGCTGTCGTAAACCAGACTGAGACTGTATAGAAATTTCAACTTAAATGAAGAAAAAAACAATCGTGTGTAAGAGAGGAGGTCTTGGGCGAAAGGCTTGATCTTACAGTATTATTGCTAGCCTGTGTAAATGTTTTCTTTCTGTAGAAATCCCTGATTGACCAAGTGGTAGAATGTGGGCGGACGCCATATAACTGCTAGGGAATACGTGAGAGTTTCAGGATGGAAGGTAAAATTGAGCTCGTGTGTTTGTGTGTGTGTGTGTGTGTGTGTGTGTGTGTGTGTGTGTGTGTGTGTGTGTGTGTGTGTGTTCAGTAGGTCCCGGGAAAGTGAAGTGTATTTACATTATGGACAGGTATGTGTGGGATGTGTCTAGGACGGAGATGGACCATGAAAGAATATTTTAATGCTATTATTATTATTAGTATCATCATTATTATTATTATTCACTAAATATGTGGATTCTCGTAATCTTCTACCTGTGATTTTAAGGCTCGCACGTTCTCACTGTTCCCAGTAATTTTTTTTCCTTTTACTGAAGGCTAAGTTGCCACCCTAATTTTTCTAAAAGGCAGAGAGAGCAACAAGCATGGATTTTTGCATATTAATTAGAATGGCCCTGCCCCTTCCCTCTCACCTGACAGGTGAGCGTTGGATCTCTGGCTCTCTCTCGCCTCTAGTTAGACTGTGTCTGAATGATGTTCCTGCTGTGAATACGTGATATGAAATCAAAAGGAAGTAAAGATGTGTCACCTCAGTCGTGTGTGAGCGCGTGTCAGATACACCAAAATGTTCGGGCCTCCTAAGATTTTGAATTTAATCACATGTTGTGCTGCAGAACACATCTGACACTGGAAGGTTCTGCTCATTAATTAGGTGGGTGACATTTTGGGTTTTTTTCCCCCCAACTTTTGATTTTAGAATTTTTCCAAATATATGATGCACTAAGTGGGAATGTAGTGTGAAAATACTGTTCTTGTGCTTAAAGTTGAAAGGCATGACTCCACGCTGTTTTTTTTCTTCCTTTTACAATGTTTAACAGAGTAACAATAACAAACTGAGCCTGTCTGAGTCTATTGTACGTGACTTTGGAGTTGTTTGCCGTTGTACGCAGTCCTTTATGTTCAGCTTCATCTCTTCACAACATGAAGAGTGTTCAATTTCAAAAAAATCCAGACTGTAAGGGTTTCGTTTTCACCTTTACCTCCTCAGTGTTACATACCTTCAGCATGATCAGTGTGATTTTCTTCGCCTTCTCTGTGGGTTCCGGTCAGATGACCTGCCGCTTGTTGATATTAAATGTGTTCCTTTAGAGCGTAACACACACAGTGCTATATGTTACTGAAGGCATCTCAGCCGTACAGCTCAGTGTATATGTGACTCTGAGGAGAGCAATAGCAATCTCACAATACACACACACAAATCCCAATACTGTCTGTTTCATTGCTCTTCTCTCTGTAGACCTCTTTCACATTGGCCCTTATTAAGTTTAAGGCTTTATACTTTGCCAACAGTTTGTCATTTCTTAAAAAGACTGTCTTTAAAAACAACACAACTGCTGTTACTCCACGTGGTAAACACTAATATGTGGTTTATACATTTTTCTTTGTTCTTTGAGTTTCAGTCCTTCGGTTTGGACACATGAATTAAGCAGATCTTACAGCTAGCACTTTTCTTTGGGGCGCGCGTGTGTGTGTGTGTGTGCGTGCGCTGTATTTACTTAATGAAGGCTAACACTGTGGGTTTTCTTGGGTCCATCATCACAAACTTTTTTTTTTTTTTTTCATATTTACCTTGTCTTTTCCCTTCAGTTTTACAATTATGCTCCTATACACACACACACACACACACACTATTCACCACCATCTTTTTTGTTAGGTGCTTTTATTTGATTGTTTGTATAATTTTATTTAATGCTAATAAGTATTAATTATTGTTCAAGTTGTTTTGATTTCCTTTCAGCTTCATGCATAAAGATTACCGCTTGTGGTGTTTGCATAAGAAAATAAAATCAGTTGTGCTATAATGACAAAATGGAGAAACTTAAGAACTGATGTTAAGGAACCACTACGTGAAATGCAAACTTTTTCTGTTGTTTTCTGTTTTTAAGAGCTTTGAGTGCTCCAGTTCTAGATATAGTTAAGAAGCTTAACTATAGACGTTTTCTCTAACTTTATTTTCAGTCTCTACAGCGATATAGTGCAGTCATAATATAGTGCTCACTTAATATAATGTTCACCTGTTGAGGAAAATGTTTACAGAGGCAAACGATGAGCTACACTAATGTTCATTTTATTTATGTTTTCGCTTACAGAACTCTTAGCTTTTTTTTTTGTATTGACTTTTTTTTGTCCGTGTTTCTCTTCTCAGTTGTTTAAGGCTAATAATGCAGACCGATATGAATAATGACGTTTCAGAAACGTTCCCGGCTGATCTGGATGTCTGTGTTTCAGTCGTGGCACTGTATCGTTCGTCCTCTCTGTGTGTGGCAGGAAGTCCTGCATTTTCCTGATGGTCCTTTGTTTTTTCTTTGAAAATAAACTCCTAAGGTAATTTAAGGAATCTTCTGTGTTATTATTTCTTTTAAGGTGTTTAATGCTTTAATTGTCATGTTGAGGGTGATGTACTGAGTGGAAATTTTCCTGGGGCCATCATTGGCTTCTCCTTTAGTCTTTTAGTTTTTTAAATGTCGTTGCACAGCAGAATTCAGACAATGAAAAAAAAAAAAAAAATCTGTCCACTACCCAGAACTTGTAAAATCAAACATCTAATTTGATAATACATTATTTAAAACTAAGGTAAATCAGTTTGTTATACATGTTTGAGAAATCTGCATAAGACTTCAGTAAACTCAGAATACACCTGATAGTGACTATTTTTCTGCTACTCTGTGTGCTCTGTATTAATGTCCCTCCTGATTTCTGTCAGTAATTACACATTTTTGGACTTGAAGATTGAATGAGATTATCTCATTACATGAGAAATATCATTTGTCATATTTGTACTCATTTTTGGTGAAATAAAACCAGCTGTTGGTTGTGGAGTCGTATCTCTCAGACTCGCATCTTTGCAACAAAACATCAAGTTGTAAAGTTTTTTAAAATCCCATTGATTTCTCTTCCAGGCTGAGTAAACTCAACTCAGTTTACTGAGTGTCTAAAAGTGGCTCATTAGATTTTGTGACATCTTGCTGCTGTCCTCTGATCTAATTAATATAAATGAAAAATAAATAGTGAGTTAGTAAGAAACAAAGATTTTTGTTTTGCTCTTAAATATAAAAATGTAGCCAATTATAAAGTTGTACCAGTTTTTATAGAAAATATTTTAGATACTTTAGGATTTTTTGTTTGAAAATGAAGTAAATCTATTGGTTGAGTTGCATCAGATGTGAGATGAAATGCTGACTGTTCTTGATGTTGCATTTTTTTTTTTTAAATTATGTCATGTTTCCGTGACAACCAAGCGTGATCACTTGTTACTTGTTTCCGTCATTTGTGTCACAACATTTTGAGAGTTCCTGTTGTGTGTGTGTGTGTGTGTGTGAGAATTTTCATCTTGATGACACAATGACAGTCACTCGTATACAGGATGCCACAAGAAACTTGTGGAAGAATTCCCACAAAGTGCAATTGTGTGCGTGTGTGTGTGCGTGCACGGACGAGCGTTTGTTCCTGTGTGTGCTCTGATATAATAATAGTGTCAGACTCATTTGCTTTCACATGCTAAAAAGTTGCATCATTGTTTTATATGAATTGATGTGTGTATTTTATTCATATATTTTGTGTGTGTGTGTATATAAGATGTATGTTCCTAAAAGACCTAAAAAAAGAAAAAAAAAAAATAGTGTGCTAAAGTTGCAGATTATGAAGAGCATGTTGAGGAGGACACCCGCACTGACTCACCGCTCTGACCTACTGTCAGCGATGCTTACACGGTGCTGCTTTACAGTGTTTCCGCTGCTTGATTCATGTACGCTGAACTTGAGCTTCTTAGTCATTTTGCTTGTGTAATGAAATTCCTGCATGTAAGCAGTCATGTTTATCACACACGTGCTCAGGTTTATACAAATACTACTATTCCTTATATATATATAGTGTTTATATACACTATATTGCCAAAAGTATTGGGACACCGCTCCAAATCATTGAATTCAGGTGTTCCAATCACTTCCATGGCCACAGGTGTATAAAATCAAGCACCTAGGCATGCAGACTGCTTCTACAAACATTTGTGAAAGAATGGGTCGCTCTCAGGAGCTCAGTGAATTCAAGCGTGGTACCGTGATAGGTTGCCACCTGTGCAATAAGTCCATTCGTGAAATTTCCTCACTACT
>CM040458.1:2499267-2543070 GCA_022758105.1 Pangasianodon gigas
GCAACAATGTTTAGGTAGGTGGTACGTGTCAAAGTAACATCCACATGAATGCCCAAGGTTTCCCAGCAGAACACTGCCCAGAGCATCACACTGCCTCCGCCAGCTTGCCTTCTTCCCAGAGTGCATCCTGGTGCCATCTCTTCCCCAGGTAAATGACGCACAGGCACGCGGCTGTCCACATGATGTAAAAGAAAACATGATTCATCAGACCAGGCCACCTTCTTCCACTGCTCCAGTTTTGATGCTCACGTGCCCATTGTAGGTGCTTTCGGTGGTGGACAGGGGTCAGCATGGGCACTTTTTCACCAATTTGTGCTACAGTAGCTCTTCTGTGGGATCAGACCAGACGGGCTAGCCTTTGCTCCCCACGTGCATCAATTGAACCTTGACAATAACACAACAGTAAGGCAATTAGAAAATATGAAACTTTTGGTGACAAACATTTATATCAATTTAGTTAAGTCTTAAGAAAGCTGGAAGATAATTTGCCCCCTGGTAAAGATGGTCTACCAGTCTGACCAGCTCGGCGTGTGTTCTGTCGCCTGATAGCTGGTCAGACCAAGCTGGATTTTTCAGCAGGGACAAAAAGGGATATATTAATGGAGACTGCCACAGATGCTCTTTGTGCTCCTCCTGTTGTTTACATTTGGAAATACAGCTTTGGATTCAGTAAAATATGAACTGAACTTTGAACTTTGGACTACATCACTTATATCTTATAGTTCTAATATTTTCAAATATTTCCAAATATTTACAGATTTCAGACTGTTTTTACTGTTGAAGGCCTTTGTGTGATTTATGAGCATTAACAATAACAGTAATGAACAATAATGATGGGAAAATGTTTTAAACAAAAAATCACACAAATGCTATAAATATGAAAACTGTAAATATTTTATTTGTGTTACAAAACTTTAATATTGACCTGCATAAATAAGTACTGCATGGCTGTTTGACCGAAAATGGAATTAATGTACTGTACATTTTCCCATCATTATTGTTTGCCACCAATTCTTAACACTCAGTTCTGAATGGCCATTCGATTGAACACAAAAGGGTGGTTCTGACTTTTTCACAGCACTGTACTTTATGCAGTGCATATGTAGTCAAGACATTTTTGGATATGTGGAAGCCCAGAGGATTTTTGTATGGTTAAAGTTTCTACCTTTCTACAACGTTCTACTTCTTCTTTTGTTAAAGACTCTGTTGTCAGGTTCTATATAGATATTATATGGGTTCCCACAGAGGAAGAACGAACTGGAGAACCCTTTAGGGAGCTAGATTTAATTCAAGAGTGTATAGTATGACAGAGAAAATATATTTAACATTAGTTTATGGTATATTGGAGTGTTGACATAACATGCTAATATGTTGTGAACACAGGGAAGCCTGTTCCATAAGTGAAGTGTTATTTTGAAATGCTATTAGCCAGAGGCTGATATGAATAATTGTAAAATTGAGCATGGGAGGACACTGAAACCAAAACAAACATGCACACATTTACTACTCTTTGTAGGGTTTTGAGCAATGATGGCTGCAGTTGACCGTTGTCTGTTGTCAATTTCATCGGTTTCTCAATCTTACCCCTGTGCACAAGTCTTGGAGAATTGTAGATGTCTGATTTCTTTGTGATGTTCTTTTTTTGGGGCCACTGATTGAAAATATAATAAACTAATATTGTTAGTACTACTTTGAGCTGTGTGAGAGAGCAGATAAACATTTCATTTCACTCACCAACCTGAATTTCCTAATCTGTGAAACTAAAGTGGACTAAAGTAGCCTGTAACATCATAAATCTTCCTGAAACACAATGCCATATTACAGTTTCCTCTCTACACATACCTACACTATAGCCTATGGCCAAAAGTATGTGCTGTTATAACATCCTCCACAATATAATCACCAGATATTATTTTTGCAAAACCTGGTTGCCTCTGTTAGGAGTGTTATATAGGCCTGTACAGTCTACATCAACATAGAAGTGATTGCAGGACAATTATATGCAATAACCATCTCAGTCTCTGGATTTGAGCCTGAAGTGTGCATAGACAAACCTAAAAATATGAATGAATTTAATCTGTCCTGCATACTGGAGTGGACCTAGATCCTGTACAAATGTGTAGACATTACAGGAAGAGACACATTACAATGAGAGTGCTGTTATTCTCACCAGGGGAGGCTTTATTAATTGTAAAGATGCTGATCATTTTTAAACCAGTGTTTTGCAGAAAAAAATGTATTACTTTCATTCATCTTCAGTAACCGCTTGATCCTGGTCATGGTTGCAGTGAATCCAGCAACTAACCTGGGAAACACTGGGCAGTAAGTTTTATTCATTTTGCTCGTTTTCCTGACAGAAATGATCTGAGTGCAGTTTCTCAGCAGGGCTCTGGTATCTTTAAGGCCACGCCCCCTGAAGTTATCTGAGTACCTCTGGTACCAAACTAGTTACATACCTCTACTGTTTTAGTGGGCCAATAAATAATTATTTAACATAAAAACATGATTGTATACAGGAAATGACATAGAATATTTCATAGAAGAAAACATTCCCACGTCCCCAGGGAAAAAAAGCTCACTGCTCCTTCTGAGGCTTCAGAAAGACAAATATGGAAATCAGTACCTGCAGTGGAGCCTGAAAACTACTGAAAAACTACTGAAGACGACGAGCTAATACTGTAATATCTGCAAGGAAACTGTAGTGAAAGTGCTGAGTAGTGAGTGATGGGGTCTGCTGCCACGGAGGCGCGGAGGAGAAGCAGAAAGGACCCGGCACAGTACAGTACAGACCAGTACAGCACAGCCCAACCCAGTACAGCCCAACCCAGTACAGCCTAGCACACCACAGCGCAGTACAGTACAGCCCAGTACAGCCGCGTCCAACCCAGTACAGCCCAACCCAGTACAGCCTAGCACACCACAGGCCAGTACAGTACAGACCAGCCCAACCCAGTACAGCCTAGCACACCACAGGCCAGTACAGTACAGACCAGCCCAACCCAGTACAGCCCAGCACACCACAGGCCAGTACAGCCCAGTACAGCACAGCCCGGCGCATTGCGCAACGCTGCGCAGGAAAAGCTCCAGCCTCGGAGAGGAAATTGCAACACTCAGCTTCTCAAATGTTCCTGTGAGCATGGACAAGTCCTGACTGAGTGTCGGCGAGACACTGGAAGCAGAGTGTTTAAACCTTCTTCACTGTGTGTTTATGGACGAGTTCCTACTAAACTTCTCTCTCCAGAAACCATGGAAGCAAACACCCGGCAGAAATCTCTGGAATATTAGAGGTGAGGCCATTTTTATTGAGCCCGAGTGTTGTGTGTGTGTGTGTGTGTGTGTGTGTGTGTCTCTCTCTCTCTCTGTGTGTGTGTGTGTGTGTGTGTGTGTGTGTATGTGGGCGTATAGCGTGTGAAAGTCTAACAGGAAGTCATATTCACTGGAAGTAATTCAGGACAACTGTGATCCTCAGTATTATGAACATCCTGATTATTATGTACTAAGATAAGCCTATAGATAATAAATAAATAAGATAAAGATAATAAATAAATAAGTATAAAAAAGCCTGCCCTGTGTGGTGCAGTAGTGTATACAGTTGTGTATTACAGTAAATCAGGAGTCCTCACTTATCACACTTCACAACACAAGTTATTAGCTCATTACCAGGCATTTACTGGCTGAAGTTAAGACACAAAGTCTATAACAGGGCAGTGCAAGTGCAGTCCTGGAGGACTGGGGCACAGCACAGATTGGTACTTTACTGATAACACACACACACACACACCTAATAGTATATATAATAAGCTCCTTCTAGTTTCCCCTGCAGTCCAGCATATTGTGACTTGGAGCACCGAAGAGCGATCACAATTAATGAGAACAACAATTAGACAGAAAAACTAAACCCAACATTCCTACTATTAAAACATTGCTGGTGATTTAGTTACAGAAACCTCATTATATCTAATAATTACATGTTCAGCACAGTGGCGCTGTGGGTGTTATTACTGCCTCACACCTCCAGGGTCCTGGGTTCGATCCTGAGCTCAGTTTACTATCTGTGTGGCATCACATGTTCTCCTCACATCTGTGTGGGATTAACAATATACAGGTGGACACGTTGGCACAATGCTGAATTGCCACTAGGTGTGTGTGTGTGTGTGCACTGTTTAATTTAATCGCAACTGCAATAAAACTGAATTAATTATATTCTTGGAAAAAGATAATGTCAGTGGATTTCTAGTAGAATTTTAGCTCATCTGCAATTTCAGCCAAGATGCTGAAAGAGAATTACTCCAGACATGAACATGACTAATTAGCTTATGTAATTTGATGTCAGCATCATTTTTGTAGTGCCATGGTTCAAAAACAACCGATTAAACCAAGTCATCTTCTTTTTTCATAGCAGAAAAGGACATTTCTCATTTGCTGGTAAGTAGGTTCTCTTATCTTGGGTTAGTAAAACCCTGTGAACACTGCATACCCTACTGCTTAGATCATTTACTGAACACAGGTTCAGAATGATTCAGGAAATGTCTGGCTGTTCACTGGGACTCTTATATAAACATCTGTATTGTCCTGGCTTTATTTTTGCTCACACTGACGCAGCTTGATGTTTGACCATCAGGCACGCTGTGTACTTGGACACACCGAATCGTGAGTCATACAAGTGAGCGCTCTCTCGCTCTCCCTCTTCTGATTCACTCCTGAGAATGCATTTTGTTTCCAAGAGATTTCTTTTCTAGACAGCTTCTTTTTATTTTAAACACACCATTTTACTGTTTTAAACTTCTGCATTATAATAACTGCCTTGTTGGTATACAAATAGTTGCTGATTTACCAGATGTCTCACACTCACATGTTGTCACCAAGGCAAGTAATATTCTGTTATTAGACCTGCTTTATGATTTGCTGTTTGATATTGCAGACATTCATTCTAATTCATACATTAATATCCCTTTTCCTTAAGATATTAGTCTGGAAACGCTTGTGTTTTTATGTTCACTGACTCACATGTTGCAAGCAAAAGTCTTTATTTTGATCTCTTACTGGTGAAGGGGAAAAGTTTTGGTTTGAGGCTGTGTGTTGCAGACAGCATTAGTTCCCAGGCGACCACTCGACTGTTCACGGTCCATAATTAATTCCCCTACATATGAAGGTGGGTCTGGGAAGATTGATGAAGTGCATTTGACTCTTCCTAGGACAAGCATTACAGATTTGTTCGGTGGATTAATCTTCGTATTCCACAGTTATACCACACTAGTTCTCCCTTTACTGGTTTAATGTTTCCCCCAGAAAATAGAACTTTACATGTCTGCCTTTGCTCTTTCACTATGAATTAATCTAATTCTCAAAATGTGGCTTTGTTCTTGTTGCTGTTTATTTTAATGCCATAATTTCTTGATTGTTTTAGATATTGCAAACATTTTCTTTGCTCATACTGAAACCTTATAATTATAAAGTGCTCTAAGGTTGCAGATATGCTTCAGGCAGGTATAGCATCTCATGAGGAAGCATGTATTAGTCTTCTCAGGTTGGTAGCTGTTTTGCAACAGGGTGGTTGTGTGAGTTGTGGAAGCATGCGGAAAACATTGGTCTGTGGTAATAATATAAAATATGTGTTTATGATCAAGCTGCTTTGTCTGTGTCCTCAGGATACATTGCTAATTTTCAATCTTGGGGCTGCTGATTTAGCGAAATGAATATCTGAAACAGCTGTATGGTCTTTTATGGCCCGGATTATTGACTCGCACAGAGCATTTGGGATCAGTTTACTGACATGTGTACAGTAGGCCATAATTATCCCATATCAGTCATCACTAAAAAATATTTATTACAAATCTTGAGTGGCTCATCTTCTAATAACTGCTGTTAAAGCAAAGAAAAAGCCATTTTAAATAATTGAACACTGAGAGATCTTAATTTACTTTCTCTCATTGTGACTTTCTCTCATCTGTCACTGTGGATGGGAGTGTTTACTAATGAATAAATTGAAAATCAAACAGTGATGCAGTTCATGACATTGCTGGCACATCTGATGAGAGAGGACATGGGAAAACAGGAAATAGGAAATATCTGGCTAATATTTTAATATTCCCAGATGAAATCACAGGATTCTATAATAAATCAAGTTAGAATAAATCGTAAAAAGAAATTATTTCATGTAAAGACTCTCTCCTTAACAGAGCACTTGCTCAAAATTACTCAAGTCTCCCACAAGCAGAAGAAAAATGAAATAAAAAACGAAAGTGTGTATAATAGACTCAATACCACTTGACTCTTACTAAACCACTTCTTCTAAAGATGCTTGACATTTCTTGTTCTGATTCAATCAAAAGGTGACAGGCCCTAAAGGATCAGCTGCTCCTTGACTGATAGAAACTGATCAAGTGAAATCTGGGGGATTGCCTGGAATAATTTCTAATTTAAATCCATTTCAGTCCATGTAGATAAAAGGGTCTGTGTGTTGCTTATCATTATTATTCATTATTTCCTTTATTAATTTGGCAATTTTCCTGCTGTGGAATGAGTGACAAAAAAAAGTTAAATTAACATTAATTTGCAGTTTCAGCAACTGAATTAACTTGTCAGTATTTATGGTTGATTTGCTTGAGCCTTTAACACTCATCATCACTGCAACATTGGTCCATAACTAAGGTCTAACATCTACATTTACATTTACAGCATTTAAGCAGACGATCTTATCCAAGTGCTTTACAAAGTGCTTTGTATCTCAGTCTAAAAAATAGCCTCTTGCTAGTGCAAATAGGCCAATGTCCAAGAATACTACTCAAGCTAATACCCTGTTAGAGAAAAGTTAGTGAAAAGTATGTTAGTGAACCTACTTCAAGGTGAGGCTTTTCTATAATTAGTGTTCATTTAAATGCTTAGTGAAGAGGTAGGTCTCCAGTCTTCATTTGAATACAGCTAGTGACTCACTGTCCTTCTACACTCACTGACACATTGTATAAATGTTACTCAGTGTTCTTGGGGCAAGCCTAGATTAATATAACCCTACTTTAATAATCTAAATGTACGCTAAAAGCTTGTGCCTTGATATTGCATTACACTCATGAGCAGAAGCTGTATGAGCAACATCGGATGTGGTTTGCAAAAATCAGAACCAAAGAAACTTCCTGAAATCTGAAAGTTCATCCCTGAGATGCAATATCATCGTTAAATCTTTGTATGATGCTGTCTAGGATATTTTGCTTTTGTGAATCAGAGTCAAACCAGTGAATCCTAAATTTCTCAGCTGAATCTTAATCCTGTGCACTACATCAGAAGAGCCATCCATTCTGCAGGAAAGAGACTTTGTGACTGCTCTGTATGTAATCTCATGGTGAAATTTTTAGTGACCTTGGTGCTGTTTCAGCACTTCCTTTTTAATGAAGACATGAAGTCTTTGCTCTCCTGTTCTCAAGTCCTGTTTTCATGTTCGTCTTCTCAGATTTTTGCTGTATTGAGCAAATTTACTTCCACTATAAGGTGGATACTCACATCCCCATTTACATTACTTGTTCAGCACAAAAACATAAAGTTATTTTTGACCTTTGGTTACACAAACATTTCATGAACAGACACAAATCACATGAAGGTTCTGTCTCTCCATCACAAAATATGTAAAATTAGTGTGACCTACCGTTTTATCAGAAGAACTGTGACATTACACACTACATCATTCCAGTTTGTTCATTACTGGAGGCTCTTTTGCAGGCCTATTTATATAATGCGTACTCAATAATTTTATAAATTATTTAATGAATAAAGGCATATTGATGGAAAGTACATTAGGATCCTACAGGTATCTATTATCTATAACATTCTCTTAGCTTAAGCAAGTACAGCTGTAGGGTCAGTGTTTTAAGGATCAATTTCAAGGATCTTATGTAAGGAATAAAAACACATAGTGGTATTACAGGAAAATAAAAGTAATCAACAATGAGTCTGTGTGATGAAGAGTTACTGTTAACTGAGTTACTGTTTCACCCTGATGATTATTATCCTATAACAGCACTTTCTGAAGTGTTTTATTAGTCTTATACCAATGCAGTTTGCCAACGATTACAAATTACAACAGTCGTTCCTTCACCAGCTTCTCTTTTTTTCCACTCTCTTGAAAAAACACAGCTTGTCATGTTACCAGCTCCTATGTCCTGAAGACTTTTCTGTGGTGGAAAAGTGCTGACTCTGGAGAGTCCTTCCATAAATATTAAACAAATGTCTCCTGACAGAAACCTTCACCATATCAACGGTGATACATTTTACGTTGTAAATAACAGTATGGTTTAAATCTGTTTATTATTAGTGGACCATCTACCATACAAGTCCCTTTGAATGAGCTGTTACTATAGAAACCATATCACCTTCTGACCAGATAGGAGAATTCAACAGCGCTGTAGTATAATATTATATAATGTTTGAAGAAGCCATTTCAAAATCAGACAAATACCAAATGTCTTATCATTTAGAATAATTGTCAGTTAGTGATGATGAAAGACGGCATAATATGGACAAAATAGTGGTGGTGATGTCACACATTGTGTTTGTAATATGGCCTACAATGTAATAATAAAACTCACTAATGGACACTGGTTAAAGATTCACCTGAATTTCTGTTTGTTGGCTCATGTCAACCACAAAACCATACTCTTGATAATGTTTATATATTGTGGATTTATTGAGCTGACTGTCTCCGGCAGAACGAGTAACAACAACAGAAGACACAGTGATTAAACAGAAAGTTGAGATCCTGCAAGAGCCTGTGAGCTAAAGAAGTTTTTGTTGGCTAGATCATAGTGTCTTATTGGATTTTGCTGTGAGGATTTTGCTGTGAGGGTGTAACGTGAGAGATGATTGAGAGTAGTGGACAAAGTATTTCATCATCTTACGCAAATCAGGCACAGTGTTTTGTAATACAACTGAGTGCAACAGTTTATATCTCCTTTGGATACAAGGGTATACAAAGGATAATTTAAGATAATTAATAGCAGCAAGACATTGGTAAGTTTGGTCTCACGGAGTGTAATAACTTGTTTCCTCACTCTTTGCCTATATAACTGCCTGAAACTTCTTCATATCCTCTGAGCAACTTTGTTTCTCTCATAATACCCCCCACTCATTTTTCCTGTCATCTCTATTATAACTCTGCCAGAATGTTGAACTGACCACACGTCCTGAACTCTCTGTAACTTTGAGTCATACACTGTATTCTTCAGCTCAGATCTGCAGACCAAGATGCTCATGTGGATTGTTGCAGGATTCACCCCTTCTATGTAAAATCATAACATTACTTTTTAAGTCAAATTGAAAAACAGGTTTTTCCTCAAAAAAAAAAAAAAAAAAAATCCTCAAAAACCCCAGGGGGTGCAAACTTTTGCCCTCAACTGTAAATAACAAGGGAAGAATCTGTACTCAGTTTAGCAGCATTTCTGAGAAACACTCTTGGCATCCAGCCTAAAAACATAAATATGTTCCCAGAAGATAAAAATCTGTCATCTGTCATGTTGTGCTTATCGAATCGGATTTACGTGATCACATGATTAAATCCATATTTCTGTTCCCATATAAAAATTAATCACTAGGAGGATAAGAAAGAGGTCGGGGAAAAGCAGAAGTCAAACTGGTCACGACTAATCCCAGACCTATGAAATATGAGTGAACTGACATTTACGTGTGTTCTCAAAGCTGGAGGTGCATCTTGACCTTTGAGTTTTGCAGCAAAAACACTCATCATGCACAGTAAATATTTACGTACATCAGGGTTCAAAGTCTGCTGTGTACCTGAGGCCATTTATATCATGAACACCAATCAATGCAAAGAATGCAAAGAAAAAAAACACAATTATTTTTTTTAATGAATTGCTGTCACTTTTAATCAGAAGTGTATTATTCATAACCAGGCTAAGAAAGAAAAGTGTTTTCTTAAAATAACCTTTACTCTGGAGAGAAGATAGGATGTCTGTGGAATTGTGATTATAACAGAACACATGGCCTTGTTTTTTTTTGACTGTTTCCGATTCAGAGATTCTCCATGTGACTGTCCGAAATGCTCTAAATGCTGTAACTGTAAATCACTTCACAAAACTCCATTAAAACCTCTGACTCATTTCAACTCCTGAATGAATCAGCAAGGAGTGCGAGAAACATGAAGGCCTCAAGTATCTTGAGGTCTCAACCCATATTCAGAGGTGGTCTGGGATGCATGTGACCACATCACTTTTTTAGTGTGAATATGAATTAGTAATTAATTGTTAAAAAAAAAAAAAAGTATATATATATATATATATATATATATATATATATATATATATATATATATATATATATATATATATATAGTCCACTGCATGGGCTGGGGCGCTGCAGTGGTGCAATAAAAATAAAAGAAATAATATATATAATAAATAATAAATACATTTAAAATATTTTAAATAAACAAACAAATAAAACAGACAGATACTAAATAATGCAATTTAATAAAACATAAATAAAACAGTTTTATTGTTTATTTGCCAACTCACAGCTCCAGTTTCCCTGGTTCCAGCCTGAGCTGGTTCCAGTCTGTGTGAACGTTCTTCCTGTATTCATATGGGTTTCCTCTGGGTTCTCTGGTTTCCTCCGACCTCCCAAAATGCCTATGCCAGTAGGTGGATTGGCTACGCTAAATTGCCCATAGCTGTGATGGTCTTGCATCCCATTCTGGCATCTCATTTTTATTTATTTATTTATTTATTTATTTATTTATTTATTTATTTATTTATTTATTTATTTATTTATTATCTCATCTCATTTATGACATCTTTATTTTCTCTTGTTTGTGATTATTAGGATTTAGTGTAGAAAAATAGGTGTATTTTCTGTATCAGATATCTATCACTAGAAGTCTGTACATGGACACAGGCAAGTAAAAAATGGTGTCCCTGAAGCAGGTAGTGTTCAGGGCCCAACACTGGCAGCTTGGTGGTGCTGGGACTTAATCTCACAACCTTCTGAGAACCTTAACTACTGAGATTTAGCCCAAGTGTTTAGCTTAAACACAGCCGTGCTGAATTAATCCTGAACAATCATGCTGATGAACCAGTCAGAAATAGAGATGGCACATTACCACTTTTTCTTTTCCAATACCAATACTTTCACACAAAATCACTTACATTCTTACTGTAATAAATACAATACAAAGTCTAAAGTGTCAATTTAATAATCATAATCAAGAAAAAACAGTAAAGTCTCTTTATATTTAAACATTTCCAAATCTAATTCCAAACTTTACCATTTGTTACAGAATCCAGTATCTGATATGTTTTCTCCGATCCATCATTTTTTGCTGATATCGATACAATCTCTAATCAGAAACAGCCTTCTAAAGCCCAGCCCTCCCAATATTTAGTTTTACTATTAATTGATGTTATTCAACTCTATTTAGTTAGGATATATTAGTGATTAAAAACAAAAGTCAGTTAGGTTTTTTTTAATAGTTTATGAGGTAGCTTTTATTGCATATGAAAACTAAGGTTTGTTTTGTAATATTGTGGTGTTGTCTAATCTAAACATGTGCAAAATGCTGTTTTTAATCTCATTACGGTTCCTACACTGCAGTAGGCTATATTGCTTTTTTCAGCGCTGCGTGAGCAGGTCTTTAGGGATATCATTTAGCAGGAACTTGTGGTTGATAGAATGACACAGTGAAGAATGTAGGGTCAATGAAGCATCCTTACTCATTTCCCTTACTCCCTCCTCCTCTGTGTATTCCAAGCAACACGGCATCAGTGCAGGAGTACAAATTTTACCAAAAATGAGAGGAAAATTATAGTCAGATGGAGCTGAGTAAGGTCTTAGTGCATTATCAACAACTGCATTTAATTAGTCTTTTCTTATGAAATACAAAACTCTACTCAGTAATATCTGTTACATATGAATAGATTATTTAAAACTGAGACAAAGTAATTTATTAGCTGTATTAGAAATCTTACTACGAATGTGAAAGCTGTCTTTTTGCCTTTTTTTTCTTGAGAAATAATTGGCTGTTTTTCCCACGCCTTCTCTGGGCTTGGCTTCAGATTGGATTTAATGACTGAGTTTAAGCTTCACAGTGAGCAGTGACACGCTGAACACAGAGCCAGGCTGTGGTACTCATTAGTATGAGATATGTTGAGGTGATGTTCTTTGTCCCTCTCTTTCAGACATGGCTGTGGGATTTATTGCTCTTCTGACTTTGGCATGGACCATCAGTGTTGGTGCGACATCGCAGAATGAAACTGCAGGTCTGGGTAAAGCTGTGTGTGTGTGTGTGTGTGTGTGTGCTTCATTTACTGTTGCTTTTGGTGACAGAAACAGAGACTAAAACATAGTAGTCCAACATAGTAGTTTCTTTAAAAGCAGATCATCCTTGATCCCAAACTATATTCTCTCTCTCTCTCTCTCTCTCTCTCTCTCTCTCTCTCTCTCTCTCTCTCTGTTTGTGTGTATGTGTTTGTGAGTACAGACTTGTGCGTGGACTATGGAGTAGCGTTTGAGCGTGTGTTTGCAGTACCACATGAGGCAGCGTTATTAGACTGTGAATTGGTGAAGGAGTATTCATTGGATTTTTTAAACATCGTTTATAAAGTGACGTGGTACGACCAGAGGACTGGCCTGGAGCTCACAGGAGAGGAGAACCATATTGTACTACGGGGGGCTTTGCTGTTGTTCCTCAACATCAGCATGGAACATCAGGGCCACTACTTATGTATTGTCAGGTATGGAAACCCTGTATAGTTCCAGTTTATTCTTCAGTTATTCATCTTAAAGCATTTGTGGCCTGGGAAAACCCTATCATTAGGAAAAACTAGGAAAACTATCATTCTGAAAACTACTGAATTTCCTGAATAGAAATTTCTATTACTGACAAATGGTAAAGAACTATAAATTTACAATGGGAAAGGAGTTTTGATTTGGTTGATTATCAGCATCATCCACATCAGCCTTTGTCTCATCACCTAAGGTAAAAGTCACACCTGTAAATAACAGCTTTTTATTTTTATATTATGTTGGAATTTTTTAAAATTATTTTTACATTTTGTTGATTACTGGAGTCTAAAAGTAAAACCTATTATATGTTGAATATTTGAGCAGATATATATAAAGCAAATAATTTAACCCCTGTACTGCTGCTGCAGTGTAATATGGCATTTAATGTCATCTTCTTTTAGAATGGGAAAAAGCAGATACCAGGATTTGCTTTTTCAGCAGTTATACTATGCTTTATTTTCATACCAATTCCCTGCTAATGGATGTGCATTAGTTCCTGATCAAACGTCTTCGTTCCACCTCACACTTCTCCTGATGGTGTTACTGAAGAACTGCAAGACGATGACAATGAATGACTTTTATCTTTATGTTTTATTCACATCTTTAATGTTTCCATTTGTTTTAATTTGAGCGACATGCGATTCTTAATAAATACAGGCTTGTATGTATCACAGTGAGATCTGACATTAAAAGCTGATACTAAAGTCATGTCTATTACAACACTATCTGCAACTTAAACTTTTTAAAACTGTGCTCGATGCTGGATCAAACACACACAGCTCCAGTATTAACAGGCTCAACATAACTGCATTATTAAAGATAATTAGCCTACATGCTTCATCTGAAAATTAAATCTAAATTTTCCTGTAAATTGTACAGCTATACAACTTCTAATTGCTTTCATGATAGGTTGGACTACAAAACTCTCAACACACCTACAGTACACAGTCTTTCACAAGGGTGTGTATGTATGTAGGACAGATTGTTTTCTTTTTTTTTTATTAGGAACATTTGAACTTTCTGGGTGATTTGTGTGGTCTGTTTTTGTTCAAACTCTGTTCATATTGGATTGCTGATCATCTAGCATGGTATCTGGAAAGTTTTAATTCAGTGTACAATGTGCTCATAAATACATTTAACTGCAGTTTAGTGGTGAGATCACAGTGGATTATGTGAGACAATCCCATACACAAATAATGCAACAGTGTAAAACTAGAGCAATGGACAAAACTACACTTTGAGTAAAAAGTAAATAATGCTTTTTTTCCCTCTCACATCCCTTTTGAGCAGAACTCCAGAGCAGTGCTACAAGCAGGAGAAGGCTCTTCTGGTGGAAGAGGTGGTGTCTGGAGCATGTCGCCGACCTCAGGCAGCACTGCAGCGAATGCAGGGTCACGTGAACGACAACATGAGGTGTCCTTTAAGCGATTATACCAACATAGTGGACAGCTACTCCATACACTGGTACAAGGTGTGTGTGTGTGTGTGTGAGTTGGCCTATTGAATTGAATTTTAAATTCCACTTCTTAAATTCAGATTCATTATGGGATGGCCACCGCTGATTGTATGCGATTTTCAAATGTGCCATGCTACCAGTGTTTGAATTTGAATTTTGTACATCTGATTACTGTTTAAAAGCTTTTCTGTTACTGATTTCTGTTTAAAAGCTTTACATACAAAGTTCAGTTATGAAGTATAAATTCAGCATGGCTAAAAAATTTTTTTTTTTAAAATTTCTAAATAAAGAGTAGAAGAAAATCCAAATCTTCATATCATTGAGAAATTAAGGACTTCTCTCAAATCTGACACTGCAGAGTGCGTTTTGCCATATAAGTTATATATCACTGCAAAAAATGTCATCTTAGCAAGTGCTAATATCTTAAACAAATATAGTCAAATGTATCTATATTTTTCCTGTGTGTGTGTTTGTGTGTGTGTGTATGAGAAGATTATGTTGCACCTCAATAATCATAGCTTCTGTTTAAAGCTTCACTTCCTCTGGTCTTCCTCTCTCAGGGCTGTGAGCTTCTTCAGGAAGGGTCCAGGTTTCTCTTCACCGAGAACAACATCATGCTCCATGTCCACAAAGTTTCTCCAAATGATGCTGGGTTTTATACCTGCAGGATGACCTTTAACCTGACTGGAGTCATCAGTGTAGTCTCAGAGACCATCGAGTGTGACATAACAGGTGAGACAGAAACTGTTGCTGATATACACGGTGCACTGCAGTTACTTACACAGTTAACTTGAGTTAAGCCTCAGCTAATGGACACTTAACTGAGATTATTTCATTCCCAGTAGTTCTATACCTCCTTGTTTTCTTTATATTGGTTAACCCTAACCCTCAGTTGTAGATAATTTTCAGACCCTGTATTTCTAAGTAGACTCCTAATCTATTATGCAGTTATGCGAGAATCTTGAATAATTGAAACAGTAAAATTATGACTGGCATATACGTGTGTGGTTCGGATGGGAAGGTGTGTTCACAGGCACTTTTAGAATCCTGTACCCTATAACATGCAGCAAAGCGTGGAAAATACATTTGCTGTGGTCAAACCTCTAATTTTCAGAGTAATGTTGTTAGCTGATGGGGTAGAGGGGGAGTGAAGATAGTGTGCATGATGTAATTAAAAAAAAAATCTAATTCAGAAATATTTATGGTACGTTATACTTTAAAATCATTATACTCGTTATTTTATGTTAAGCAGACCCATGGTGTTTTGACAGTGTACATCAACATCAACAACAACAAAAATACTATAAACTACTGATGTAAAACATAAATAAACTTCAAAAACATTTTCTGCATCATACACCAGCTTATTGTTAAGTTCAAAATTTGGCATAGGGACTTACTCCTGAGGGAGTAGTTGGGCTCGGTCCATACTGTAAAGGGTCAGAATATGAACAGTGTGTAAGGGTTAATCAGAGCTTGTGCATTTGTATTAATTTGTGTCTGTAAATTATAATTAACCAGACAAGTGAACTGTGAGTTCTAAATGAAGTGACACAGTGGAAATGTTTTCAGTGCTTAGTCAAGTATTGGTCTTAGTCTATCCGTTATTAATGTGCTTGTTTATATGATAGAGGAAGGGGTGTGAAGGGGGGAGAGTAGGTCATAGTCATGATCACCTGAGAATGGACAGCAGCCTGACTCGGTCAGCGTGCTCCTCTCTGTGCTGTTGACTCTGCAGCATCCTCTAGTGGTCAGAAATGAGCTACAGCTTTTTCTGTACATGTGCATATATTATAATTACTGTCCATTTATTATTATTAGAATAACTGCACATGCACTTGTGGTTATTGTTCACTGTACCACAGTGCTATTGAATTTTTAGGGCATGCAATTATAGGAAACTCATCAACTCTGGGGTAGTCCTGGGCAATATGACAATATTGATATTGTGATAGATTATGTTACAATACACATTATTATTGTAAAATGTTAAAATACAGTAACAACATTTCTTATGCTTCCTCATTTTCAGTGTTTTTAGTTATTTTTTGTAATCATTAGGTTAGTTAACCTTAAATAACTGTCAGTGGACTCTGGCAGTTGCTGGCAGTTTGTTAATAAACACATACTGGATGGTTACGCACATCACATATCGTAGAATCATATTTTGGTCATCTTGGCCACACCTATTACTTACACTAAATCTGCATAGCATCAGTCTACATCGCATCACCCCATCACTGATTATTTTCCCATAACAACACAGTTATTCTCTTGTTTTTCTTTCAGAGACGAGATCAAAAAGACCTCAAATGCTGGAGCCCACTGAAGACACCATGAAAGTATCACCAGGGGAGTTACACTTAAAACTGAGTAATCAAATACAAAATGAGGATTCAGAACCATAAAGAATCATCTGTTTTTGTTTGTTTTTTGCATTGTGTGTGCAGGTTCTCCGATTAACAAGACATGTCGTGTGTTTTTACCTGGCAAAGGAGTTCATATGATGTGGGTAGTCTGGGAATTCAAGAACAATTACGTCTCCCCAAACACCTCCGAACGCATCCACCAGGGACTTCAAACGTGAGTTTCACATAGATGTGAAAACTGTAATGAATTTACAACTACTACTACAATTACTTTGTTTTGAAAAGCGCTAAAGAGCTGAACATGAGCTTTAATGTTACATCAGTTTTTGTCAGTTTTTTATTTTTTTTTAAATATTGATAGAGCAGCACAGTTCCAATGTGCTAGACTCAAACAAAGAGATAGATTATGGATTTAATTTTAATTTATACCATAAAAATAATAATGTTTTGGAGGTTTCCTACTGCTGCTTTGTCATATGTCCAGAAACATCCTGGAGCTTAACACAACTCTTAGGCTCTCCATCTGCCAAAGCTGACTGCACAAATCTTTTTGTATTAATACTGCACTCAGCCAACACAATGCATATTTTTTGACAGATAAGATCAGGAATCTTAGCTTTTCACAAAACTTTACACAAAAAAGTTACACAGATTTACAGCACTGCTTGTTTCCACTGCGTAAACAATTCTTACCACATTTCCTTTTCTCTTGCTGCTCAAGAGGAAACGATGGTGAAAGGTTGTTGATCAAGCAGAAACCGTGAGAAGTTTGACTGTTTTGCAGAAGTGTGTGTATGTATATATACATTGCATTAAAAAATGTAGGCACGCAACATATTTGTGCATACACACGAAACGATGGCCCTGCACTTAAAAAACTGTTTGCCACTGGACACTTTATCTCCATTTTGCCGCTACTAAGAGAAGTTTTTTCCAGTTCATTTAGTGTACAGTATACAGTTTACAGACAGCATGCATTTTATTCATATGCTGCTTTAACTTGTCCTGTCTAGTTGGCATGCAAGGTCCTGTGTTTTTGCATTCTTCTTACACAGGTATGCATTTGCACTTTATGTACTCCTGTGTACTATGCTACTGTATTGTTGTGTGTTGCACCATGGTCCTGAAGAAACGACATTTCTTTCCAGTGCATGCATGTGATCTGGAGGAATGAAAATAAAATTCAGTTGGCTTGACAGCATTGATTTGATCCTTTTCACACTGACTGAATGAAAGCATTCACAGTCAGTTTGTGGTTTACATTTTGTTCATATTGTTCCAAGATGGAATAAACAGATTGTAACTGTGTTTACAGGGAGCTCCAGGTGGATGAAGGTTGGTGGGTAGAGCGCAGCTTGTTCTTGTCTTGGGTAATGCCAGATGATTTTAACCTGACCTTCACCTGCAAGGCCTCAAGCCACCGAGGAACTGCCGTTGGCTACTTTACACTCCAGCCTGCAGGTCAGAGAACACACACCCGTGGTTTGTTTTACTATCACTGTGAAGTATTTCCTTTGCCTTATGCATTATTGTCCCCAAATAAACTACTTCTAGCCATAATCTGTAACCTTAGTACCTTCAAGAGAATCTTTTGGCTGTTTCAGTTTTGTCTACTTTGGTCTATTATATTGAATCAGTATAAGATTCCCGCTTGTCTGTGTTGCTTCTTTTTGAGCAGAAATCACAGTCCTAGTAAATGTTTAAATAAATAAATAATAATTTTTGACAAATTGTCTTTTTGGAAAAAAAAGACTGCCTTATTTTATTGGGTCTTGTGTTTAACATTCTCTGTCTAAGTGAAATTATAAGTGAAATGATTTTGCAAAATTGACTGCTGGTTTGTCTGATCAGAGGGTGCTAACTTCTCGTATATTGTCAGATCCTAATCTGCTCCTGCCGATTGGACTCCTGGCCTCTATGATGGCTCTTCTTTTCATCATAGGACTTCTCCTGTACAGAGTGTTTAAGGTGGAGCTTGCTCTGCTCTTCCGGACCCTGTTTCCTTTCTTTTATGCAAGCACAGGTACGCTGAACACCAGGAAACCAGTGTTTTCCCTCAGCCCATTTTAACACTTGTGTGAAGAGCATGCAAAAATTACCCAGAATAAACAGGAAGCAACAAACTAAACAAATAGGTGCCCTCTGAGGTGGGAAATAAGCTAGTGCTTAATTTGAAAGTAAGAATATATCATACGATAATTTATAATTTTTTTTACTGAGAAGCTTGTCATTCTCTTTTAAACACAACAACACACGCATAACTAAGGCAGGACGCAAGTGCATAAACTTACTGTGCGTTTTATTGGGTCGAACCCAAGAAACATTGTCAAAGTCCATGGGTGTTGTCCAAACAATTGCAGGCAGCATCAAACTGGGATAATTCATAATTCATAAGTTGAAACACAAGCAAGAATCAAAAAAACAGATGTAACAAGGAAACTAGAAAGCAAGACTTGGACTTAACAATTGAAAAAGTACAATAAGACTTTTCAACAATGCAAAGAAACAGCAGGGTAAACTTAGACAAACTAAGCAAGAACAAACACAAAACAGGTGGATGCTAATAATCAGGTAACAAACTAATAAGAGGGCAGGGGCCAGGACAGAAACAAAAGCATAACCACATGGCGCTTGTCTCCAGGACACAAAATCAGTGATAATTTATCAACCATGAATCTTTGATAGCATGGGAACTAATATAATTTGGTCAGCTTATGTTTCTCAAAAAATATCATAATTCGTTGCAAATATAGATATAATAAAGTATTAAAAGTGTGTGCTTAATGACTAAATATTGCATCACATACAGGAGTCGATATGAAAACAATAAAAATTGTGTGTACGGTTAAATATTAGTGTAATTTTTGTAAAATATAGTGCACTAATTTTTTTCCATGTTATAAATTAAAAAAATTTAAAAAAGCGAATTAAAAAAATCGCTCCTGCTAGGCTTCACTGACCCCACTTTGAGAACCATGGCCCTAGTACACCTAGTACACTTTGCACTTTGTAGGGAATAGGAATTACAATAATAATAGTTGAAAAGAGTTGAAAAAATTACAAGTGAGTTGAAAAGAGTTATTTTGCTCCCAGTTCCAGATTCATGGTTTGGTTGTTGAAGGTGCTGTTATTTTTACCCGCAGATGGTGATGGGAAACTGTATGATGCCTATGTGGCGTATCCCCGAGTTCAAGGCGACTCGCTGAGTGAAGCTGTTGAGGTTTTTGCTGTGAAAACGCTGCCACAGGTTCTGGAGGGACGCTATGGGTACCGGCTTTTCATCTTGGGTCGGGACAGTCTACCTGGACAAGGTAAAATGGTCTACAGCAAACTCATGTTTGAGTATACAAAACATGTATGAGATAGGGATGAGCATTTCAGGCAAAATTACTATCCCATTTACTATCCCATTTTTTAAAGGCATTATTCAAATAATATTTAAATATTCAACCTGCTCTCCAAATACACACACAGACACAAAATGACATGAATGCCATGAAATATTAAACCTGGTTTGGCAGCACCAAATTATTTACACATTTACTGTGAGACTGGACTACAAATACTGCACAGTCATACTGCACGGTGTTATCACTGAGAAGAAAGTTTACTGACGATATTCAAAAAAGGACCTTTTTGTTGTAAGTTATGTAAGAGATATGTTTTTGCAAAACTGCATCTCAAAACTGTTGAACAACTTTTAGCTAGTTCACATGAGCACATATCGATAACACAGTTCTCAGAGCGCTCATAACCTGGTGGTAGCCACACACCTCCTCACTGATGGCATGATATTCTACTAAGCATGCAGAGTTTGTGTTAGAAGGTCTGAATTTACTATTTGAATTTTTAAGACTCTCTTGCCTTTCAAATGTTTTGAGAATATGGACTCGCCCTAGTATGATATGAATGGAATGGATGAAAGGCTTATTGGATTGGAATTGTTGCAATAATGCATCATTACAGCTGATCACTGACAAATTGACAATACAACATTTTCTTCTGGTTTTGGAGTCAATCAGAGCTTATTCACTAATAAAAGCAAATTGATTAATATATTAACTTTTCCAAACCATTTTGTAGCTATGGCAGACGTGGTGGAGGAGACGATGAATCTCTGTCGTCGACTGTTGCTGCTATACACCAGCTCGTCTCTAAGCAGGGCAGAGGATTCGTCATGGTTCGAGCAGCAGGCAGGCCTCCATCGTGCCTTACTGGATGACTCAATCTCTGTGATGCTGCTGGAGATGGAGCAGCTCAGCAATCCCTCCATCCTCCCCGAGTCACTGCGTCTCTTGCGGGATAAGCAGGGGGCTCTAAAGGCCTGGAAGAAGAGGAGGAGGTGGAGTTGCACAAGGATGGAGGAAGATGGAGAAGAGGATGAGATATCGCTCTCTTCGTTTGCTTTGTCTGCTCGCTTCTGGAGGAAAGTGCGCTACCACATGCCCGTGAGAGGCAAAGCCAAGTGTCACTCAAAGAGTAAATTGCTCCCAAACTTGTGAATTGGGACTTGACTCGTGAATGGTTGGCGTTAAGTTTCTCAAACGAGAAACAGAGCTCAGGTAGGAGTGTGGTTAAAGTGTGCACACGAAGGATGGAGTGCTCACAGAACATCAATGCACTCTGACTGCTCTGACTGAAGGAACAGTGAGACCACTCGCAAATAAAATTTGCCGGATTAAAAAGCCTTATGTGGGAAAGGATGCAGAGCACAGAGAAAGGATGCAAGAGCCCAGAGCACCACGTAAAGCCTTATGTGGGAAAGGATGCAAGAGCTTTAACTCTGGGTTCATCTGTAACCACACATTCTGGTGAACCTTGGAAGCACAATAAGTGGCTAGGCTGAGGTTTCTTATTTAAATCAATCTAGCAGGCAAGAAATAAATAAAACAAACAAACCAAAATATCCAAACTGCTAATTATTAATTAAGACAATCACACCAGACTCATATTTTTATGTCACTTGTCGCTCACATTTGCAAAAATCCAAATTAGCTTGCTAGCTGAGGTTTTTTGCTCCATTCTGGTGAGGAAAATAAGTCTGTCAGAAGTCTGGTGTGATTCCTTGAGGGTTACGCTGACAATTAAAAAGTTCTGTTAGCAGTATTTGTTGGATGAACTCTGTGTATGATCGTGTAGATTTGTGCCACTGGCAGCCTGACACAAGGTTTTTCCACAGAAGCATTTCACTAATTTTAAGCGAATCTTTAAAGAGTCATCAGAAGTAAATGAGAATCACTGTGTGTATTATTGTGTAAATATTCTCAGGGAGGTGTGAAAAACTGATGGAGTCAAAAAAGACACACACACACACACACAGAACATAGAATTAAATGCTCATGTGCATAAGTGGATGGAAATCCCACAACAATCCACATCAGTAGCTGTGATATTTTGTAAAGTTTGGTACATGCTGTTTGCTGCATTCTGCGAAAAGGGTACTTAGAGACCTCATCTAGTATCAGATGAGATTTGGACAAACATGTCCAGATGTCCATATGAAAGTGCACAGGTGATTTTATACTTTCCAAACAGGAGATGAAGTAGCTTTTAATCTACATATATCTTCTATGTAAATTGTGTCACTGGTGCTTTTCAGGCATTTTTATTTATATAAAGACTAGCAGCACATTATACTAAAGACAACCTAATTAAGATCAGTCTACACAATATTACCAAGTACGCACAAATTGTAGACTGTAAAAATGTAAAGCAAAAATGATCAGGCCAGTAAAAATGACTGAAATGAATGACTGAAAATGTCTGCCTTTGCTTTTAAATGATAAAGCAGTAGGAGGAAGGCATCAGGTACAAATGTCAAAAAAACAAAATGGGAAATTTAAAACATTCTCTAAAGCAGAATTTATCATTTCATTTTTACTGCCTTATTTGGACAGGTGATTGAATTACTGCTTTATGTACATATTATTCAATTACATATTTGTTTATAGTAATATAGAAGGTGAAATAAGTGATACTGTTCTATGATTTAGTCAATGGGCTTTAAGAGTGCTCATAGCACCTTTTTAAAAAAAACAGCAGTAGGGCTACTGGGTGTGCTTAATATCCGACAGAATGAGGCATCTCTTTTTTTTTTTTCTTTTAAAAGAGAGCTCATCTAAACTGTGGATTAATAAAGAAAAAAGCTTTTGTTTATTTACGCCAGATTGCTGTGCTGTACTAATGCACTGCTAGTAGCACTACTTTAAAAAAGAAAAAACCTCTGTACTATAGTGTACTATAACAGTGTACTACTATAACTCTTTGACTCAGAGAAAGTGAACGTTTTTGGCAAAAGTTTAAAGTTTTAATGTCACACTTTGCTAAATATACTCTGGGGTTTTTTTTTTTATATTGTTGTTATTGTTTTTTATTTGCAGCACTATTGTATATTAAAAATGTGTACTGCATTTATGTTGGTTTTACCATGTGATACCAATGTGTCCCATAACACAATGAGATTATTAATGTAATATTGATTAGTGTTTCAGGTGTAAAGGTAGTAAAGCTGAACAACATATGTTGAACATCGACTAAATCTAAGTCTATATCCAGATTTCTGTAAAGTTGTTTTATGACAATGTCCATTGTTAAAATACACACACACACACACACACACACATTTTATATATATATTTTTTAGGTTTTTTTGTGCTCAAATAAAGAAAAATAAATGTATATTTCGCAGTTTCCCCCTGCTGTGGGTCAAGCGATGCGCAAACAGAGTATACAAGAACAAGGCAAAAATCAAGAGACTCAGAAACACACTAGGGTCAAAACCAGAAATGCCAAACATATATCAAAGGCTTGGTATGGCAGATGAAAATTCAGAGCTGAACGAATACCTCACGAAGTGAAGGTGTGGTGACGGTGCTTATATGTGTGTGAAGGGGATTGAGTCCAGGTGTGTGTAATCAGTAATCTCATGACTGTGAATGTGACCATGAATGTGGTGTGTGGGAGTTGTAGTCCAAGGTGTCCATGTTTGTAGGTGGAGGTGCATTGTGGGAAGTGGCGTTCAGTGCAGATTCTAGTGTAGACATGACACTAACATTACAAATAATAATAACAATAATAACAATAATAATAATAATAATAATAATAATAATAATAATAATAATAATAATGTGCTCCTGGCACAAATAGTCCTGGTTCAGGGAGGTCACACTGTAAGGTCACAAACTGTAATGGGTCTTGTGCAGCTCTCACCAGTGGTTGAATGTGAGATAATATCAGCCTTTCCAGGGTGATTCCATTATATGTGATATTAAGGCCACCAGTCAAAAGTCATTTAGGATGTTTGGTTTCACCTTCTTGGGCACTGGAACCAAACATGAAGTTTTCCATTTGACAGGAACCCTTTCCAAACTGAAAGGCTCAAACTGAAGAAATTGCTCTGTAGAATTCTACTCAATTGTGCAGCACACAGCTTCAGAACCTTAATTTTGATGTCATCTGGTCCTGAAGCTTTGCTCAGTCTGATTTTCCCCAGCTCCTTCTTCACCTGGTCTTGAGTCAATGTTATACAGTTACTGTGGGTTTGGGGGGAGAGAGGGAGGGTGTGTGTGGATCTTCCTTGTAACTTTCTCTCACTCACTTGCTCCCTGGATGTGAAACAGGTTTGAGCATGCTGGGTTAGCTGATACAATCATTTATGGTCTTTCACTGCCATCTAGGGGCCAAATAATGCAACAACTTCATAAAACTTTACAATTACAATTACAAATTTACAATTTACTCCCAGTGCTCAATCACGCCTCAAACTGGAATGTTAGAGCATTAATCACGCCTCAAACTGGCATGTAATAAACATGTTAAGCAGACATTAATCATGCTTCAAATTGATATATAATAAACGTGTTAAGCAGGCCTTAAGCATGCCTCACACTCACATGTAATAAACATGTTAAGGCATTTATCACACCGATATGTAATAAAAGTGTTAAAACATTAATCACGCCTCAAACTGACATGTAATAAATGTAATAAGTAGGCATTAATCACGCCTACTTGAGTTAATCATGGTAAGCTAAAACAAATTTCAGTAAGAGGATCTGAAAACAGAGTAGACTAAATTGACCATATTAGGATCATTCTATAATGAATTTCTTACAGCAATAAGAACAACAACAGGGTTTAGAAATGTTCAATATTTTCCAAATTCATAACCAATATTTTCTAAAATTCAGTAAGAACAGATTAAGTAAAACTGAATAAAATCTAATAAAGAGGAATATTAATTAAATTTGCCTATATTCAAGAGATTTTTGCTTGCTAAATTGTTTTTTGCAGTGACAGTTTTTGGCATATCAATCAGAAATCTTGATTTTACTCATTGTCATAGAGATTTTATAATCAATTTATAATAATATTATTTTATTACATGATATAAAAACAAGTCATTAAGGCATTAAATAGACACATGTAGAATAAGAGTCTGCATGCTCTATTCTGCACCCTAGTGGAATAACAGAGCATAGCTCATTTTTCTAATCTTTCATGGTCCGCAAGATGATTTTAATTATTCTGAACACGAAATTTAAATTCATTTGGTGGACAAGATTAGAGCATTTATTGGTCTGGAACCCTTGGACTGTATTTTTGACAGCCCTGATCAAGATGCATTACTGCTGTTTAGTTCATCCTCAAGAGAGTTGGATGTAACTACACACGGTCATTTTAGGCACATTCATAATTATAGTTAGAACAGCCAGCCCTAGGTCAAAGCCAAAACAAAGCACTCAAAACAAGACTGACTAGGAACTAGGATGCCAGAGGTAGAAACAATGACTAGGAAGAAAACTGGCCACTAGAAACTCTGGAACTACAGGTAAAGCAGTGATAACATGCAAGATTTCACACAGATGCTAGACAAACAGAAACGAACTGAAACAGATTACAAGGAACATGGCAGGTCAATCCAGACACAGTTGTCAACTAAGATTAGGGCTGTGGACTGAGGAAAACATGAAGCAGAGAAGAATCATATATGGATGTGTCTCTATGAGCTTTGTACATTTTGATTTTGGCATTTTCTTCCATTTCTCAATGCAAATTTTCTCCACCTCTGTCAAGTCAGATGGAGAATGTTGGTGGACAGTAGTTTCCAGATCACAGTACAGATTTTCAAGCCTTTTCTTTGTAGTTTTTACCTTCTGCTTTGGCACATTGTCCTGTTGAAATGTATATTTTGGCTCTAAATGCAGATATCTGGCTGAATGGAACAGGTTCTCCTCAACAATTTGCATGTATTTGGATCCATCTATATTTCATGTGATTGCAACAAGATTTCCAGTTTGTCCTGATGAAAAGAAACCCTAGACCATGATGCTACCACCACCATGCTTGATCATAGGAATGGTGTTACCTGGGTGGATGGCTGTAATTAGTTTGTGCCAAACATTATGCTTTGGCTTAAGACCTTTGGCTTTTGGCTTCAGTCTCATCAGACCACAAATTATACAAAAGCTCTCAGATTTTTGAATTTTTTTAATTTCTACCCTCTCTAAACTTTCTTGCCAGAAGAAACATAGCTTACTATTTGTCCCTGACTGAAGACAAATTTTAATGACATGTTCGTAGAACACTTATTCATGACAGGATGGCACAGTGGGTAGTGTTGCTGCCTTACAGCTCCATGGTCATGGGTTTGACTGTGAGCTGGGGTCACTGTCTGTGTAGAGTTTTGCATGCTCTCTCTGGGTTCATACTGGTTTTCTCTGGATTCTCTGGTTTCCTCCCACTGTCCAAAAACACGCAAGTATGCCGATGGCTACGTTAAATTGCCCATAGGGTGTAATTCATCTGGGGTGCATTCTCCCGCCTTGCACCCAGCGTTGCTGGGATTGGCTCCGGATCCACCATGACCCTGACCAGGACCCTGAACCTATCTCACTCAAGTAAAAATATCTTGAATATATGCAAATTCAATTAATATTTCTCTTTATTGGATTGTCTTTAAACAAATATAAGATTAATGAATCCTATTTCAATGATTAATTAAATGATTAATTAAAATTTCAAGCTTGAAATGGTCTTATTCTATTGGCAGATTATTTTGCTTATTTCAAGCATTTATTACTAAAGAAAAAGCAAAATTATCTGCTAATAAGACCATTTTAAGCTTGAAATTAGTAAATATATCTAGAAATAGTGTTAATAGTCTTATATTTGTTATATAATAATCTGATAAATATTACATTACCTTTTCTATATTTAAGATATCTTCACTTGTTCAGATTTTATTTGCAGTGTTCTAAAGATGAATGAAGTCATGGAATCAGTAAACCAAATAACTATAACTCTTTTACAAATTCATCATTTGTCATCAGCATATTCCAATATTGTATGAACAGAGTAGATTAAATTCACCATAGAGCAATAACAAAAACAACAGGGTTTAGAAAATATTCAATAGTTTCGAAAATTCATTGTACAGATTAAGTAAAATCTACAGTAAATATACACTAAAAGGTAAGTAGAATAATTTATAATTTATGTCTCACAGTAGCAGCATAACACTGAATTTTAAAAAATAAACTTCAAGATCAATCTTTGAAATTAAATAAGTACAGTAAGTAAATATCTCTGCATACTCAGTAGTAGGCCTAAATAATGTTCGATATTTCACAGTCTACCTCATTCCTCTGCTTATTGTTTCACAAAAACACCATATAATGCGCTTAAATAACCGTAGTTGTGGCATGTTTCATGCAACCATTATATCTTTTCACTTTTCCTCTCTCCACTTACTCCATTTTAATGTTGTCCCAATTTCCTCTGAACCATTTTATTTCGTTACAAAAGTACATATTATGTATATATGCATCATAAAAAATGTATAAATATATTAGTCAGGACACTTTTGTAACCTTAACCAAAACTAACCAAAGCATACGTCATTTCTCCTACTCTGTGTTTTGGAGTCAGCTTCCTGTTTAATGCTGACCACACCCACTTATATGAGGTCATTTTAATTGTCATGTTATTTCTATCATGCACTTCCACTGTAAGGGCATAAGAATATACTGTATGTTTTGACTTTTACTTCATCCTGTTAAGTTTAACTGTCCTAATATATCCAAATTTTACCCTAATTTAATTTTATAGCACTTTTACAATACAGATTTTCTCAGAGCAGCTTTGCTGGAATGCAATGCAAGAGTGAAAAACCCATAGACATCAGGAGGAGGAAGGAAATACTGGGAGGAACCAAAAGCCAACGGTTGACTTTGAATCTTTAGCCATTCTTTTTATTAATGGATTGAAAGCAATTTTTATTCAGACCTTAGATTTCACAAGCACATAAATTTTGTTATTAAAGAGAGGGGTTTTTAGATCTGAGAAATTGAAAAAAAACCCTCATTACTCATTTTCTATGGCTAAGAAAAAGGTTTTCCATTGTCCCAGTAAAGTTCCTCTTTGTTGGTATAAATCAGTCTTCTTTGTCTCGTTCTCTAGCTTGTCAGCCATGAGATTGAGGATAGACACCAAAAATGAAAGGGAGTAGCTTTACTGACCCCTCCAGAAATTCATTAGTTCTATTAGCCTTCACTTCAGCTCAAGATTATAGTCAGATACACTATTCGGCCAAAAGTATGTGGACACCTGACCAATCACACCCACATGTGCTTGTTGAACATCCCATTCCAGATTTACTCCCGCTTTGCTGTTATAATAAGCTCCACTCTTCTGGGAAGGCTTTCCACTAGATTTTGGAGTGTGGCTGTGGGGATTTGTGTTCATTCAGCTACAAGGGCATTAGTGAGATCAGGCACTGATGTTGGTGAGGAGGTCTGGGGTTCAGTCTGTGTTCCAGTTCATCCCAAAGGTGTTCAGTGGGGCTGAGGTAAGGCTCTGTGCAGGACACTCGAGTTCTTCCACTCCAACCTTAACACACCATGTCTTCATGGAGCTCTTTCATAAACATAAATATCTCTGTTCACTAGTGTTTGAAGGTTTTTACTATGTACCTATTTCTGCTGATGTCTTTTTTTTTTTAAATCGTGTCTCATATATTGGTTTCTTTTTTCTCATATCATCTATTTTTCTGCTTTAATCTATTTTTAAAATCTATTATTATACTTATGTATTTAATTTATCCTTGTTTTGAACAGCACTTTGGTGAATGCCTGTCAAATGTGCTCTATAAATAAAACCTATTTGGTTCTTAGGGTTGTGTGACAAACCACATGCTACAAAGCATGACTATACTAATATTATTTAATTACATACTGAATCCTACACACTGATTGTGTATCCTGTTAGTGTGTTGGCATTTCAGTTGGTAGTGTTAGCAGCAGTAGTAGGAGTAGTAGGAGTTGTAGTAGTAGTAACAGCACACCACTACCTGTTCATTTATAATCATCTCTGAAATTTCAGATGAATGCACATCTGGATTTTCTTATTAAAACAGAGTATTTTAAATGATGAACCTAGGTGCGTTTGATTGGAACTGTATGCTGTACTTCAGTTTTTTTAGGTTAGGTTTCAGCGTCATTAAAATAATCTTGCCCTGCCTCATTTTAACCTTTTACTAAAACGTAAACAAGCAAAAGGTTATGAAGCACAATCATCTTACCCACTATCTACTGCGTTAGAACACATGCACACGCACGCACGCACACACGCACACAGCTACTGAAACTCTGCTGTTTCCGCGCCTGTTTCTGGTATTGTGTGTGCAGCAGTGTTTAGGTCAGGCTTTAATGAAAACCGCAGGTCTTCTCAGCATCTTCTCTTCACTGGAAGGTGTGAAAGTGAGGCTGCAGGTAGATGGAAAAGCCCGGCGCATTGCTATAAGTGTCAACTCTCGCGTCACGCTCGAGCGCTTTATTCTGATCTCTGTATGTGCGGATGCGCGCGCGTGTGACTGTGCAGTTCACCGGAAAAGGTAAGATCTTCTTAAGAGCGTATAAACTCTGCGTCCTTTAGCTCTGAGCTGCTCAATTTCTACTATTTACACATGATCACTTTATAGCATTCAGTAGTGTGTCCAAATAGTGCCACTACAGGTGGTGCACTACTGTGGCACCCTATAAAGTGCCCTAGAATGCGGTTTTGGACACATGCAGGGTAGTTAGTTGTAGTGTGTATTGTGTCCTATAGCTGTATCAATTTCAGTCCCTATGATTAAAATAAGAATAAAATGGCGCTTGGCGTTTAAATGAGATGAATATCTTCTTCTTTAACCTTAGCTGATTTATGTTTAAACACACAACACAGAGAGAGAGAGAAAAATAGGAAGTGGAAACTGATCCGTCTGCAAGTTCAGGAGATGAGTATGTCATGTTTTCCTTCTGAAAGAGAGCTGTATAGGATTGAAATAGGCGGGTCGGCAGCTAGCTGCTGGTGCGGTGTGATGATGAATAGCGGTGCTGCTGGGGGGAATTCCTGCGAGTTTCCTCAGCGGGTAACCGAGAAGTTTCTGCTGGAAACCACGGCGGAAAAAATCCTGGTTCTCGGCGTCCTGTCAGAAGAAACGCTCTTCACACAGTGGGCGACTTTTTCCAGCGGGGTTTTCTTCAGCCTAAAGAGTCAAATCGCTTTTTTTTTCTTCTTCTTCTTCAGGTGTCGAGCCGTAAATACAAATAAAGCAGCCGACAGAAAGTTTTGCGAGCTTTGAGAGAGAATGGGGCGGTGGTGTGGCTTCCTCCTGGTGCTCAGCGTGTCCCTGCAGGCCGCAGGTAAGCTGCACTTCACTCCTGTGCTGCAACTGCGGGAGAAATCTTCACACAGTGCTTAATGAACACGAGTGTGTGGGAAAGCAGGCTGTGTGCTTCATTCCTGCACAGTCCTGTTTCCTCGTCTACTCTAGGTTATAGGTTTAATATCTTATCTCTGGAGCCCAGACATTTCCTTTCATATTAACTCCCTGGTCATTTCCTCATACTTATTACTTATTGTTGCTGGTTAATCATCTGAATTTAATTCCTTACATTTCATCAGTTACACTGGATTCAATTTATTTAATTACATTTCTTCAGTTTCTTCATGACACATCTACCTTTTTAATACCGGAAAAAGACGAGTCATATGTTTTAATAATAATAATAATAATAATAATAATAATAATTATTATTATTATTATTATTATTATTATTATTATTATTATGTTTTATTATGTTTTTAACTATGTAATTATTATTATTATTATTATTCTTTTTTAAGTACACATAATTTGTTATATTTAAACAATTTATGTAATTATTATTATTATTATTATTATTATTATTATTATTCTTAGCTTTGGGAGTGAGGGACATTTGGGTGTAAATTGTTTAAGTATAACAAATTTTGAGTACTTAAAAAAGAATGATTACTTAAAAAAGTGAGCAAATTTTCTAATTTCTGTTAGAAAATTTTACACACACACACAAACATACATACACTCACCGTCCACTTTAATAGGAACACATGTACACCTGATCATTTATTCAGTTATCTAATCAGCCAATCATGTGGCAGCAGTGCAACACATAAAGTCCTGCAGATACAGGTCAAGAGCTTCAGTTAATGTTTACCTCAAACATCATAATGAAGAAAAAGTGTGATCTCTGTGACTTTAACCGTGGCATGGTTGTTGGTACCAGATGGGCTGGTTTGAGTATTTCAGAAACTGCTGATCTCCTGGAAATTTCACACACAACATTCTCTAGAGTTTACACAGAATGGTGTGAAAACCAACAAACATTGAGTCAGCAACAGTTCTATGGGTGGAAACACCTTGTTAATGAGAGAGATCAGAGGAAAATGGCCAGATTGGTTCGAGCTGACAGGAAGTCTATAGTAACTCAAATAATCACTCTTTACAACCATGGTGAGCAGAAAAGCATCTCAGAATGCACAACACATCAAACCTTGAGGTGGATGAGCTACAACAGCAGAAGTCCACGTCAGGTTCCACTCCTGTCATCCAAGAACAAGAATCTGAGGCTGTCATGGGCACAGACTCACCCAAACTGGACAGTTGAAGATTAGAAAAAAAAATTACATGGTCTTTTTCGAGTTCAGCTCTCCATTTTGGGTGAGTCTGTTCCCATGATAGCCTCAGATTCTTGTTCTTGGCTGACAGGAGTGGAACCTGACGTGGATTTCTGCTGTTGTAGCCCAGTTTCAGACTGCAGACCCTCCACACACAGGATGTTTTTTGTTTTTCACACCATTCTGTGAAACTCTAGAGACTGAAACTCTAGAGACTGTTCCCAGGAGATCAGCAGTTTCTGAAAGACTCAAACCAGCCCATCTGGTACCAACAACCATGCCACGATCAAAGTCACAGAGATCACACTTTCTCTTCATTCTGATGTTTGACTTGAACATTAACTGCTGATCTTGACTGTATCTGCATGATTTTTTTTCATTGTGCTGCTGACACATGATTTGCTGATTAGATAGTTGCATGAATGTGCAGGGGTCTACAGGTGTTCCTAATACAGTGGATGGTGAGTATATACCCTCCTTCAATTCTATGTTTTTATTTATCAGAGCCTAAATAACACTTGTGTGGTCCTCACCAACTTCTATAAACAACCAAATAACCTCAAGTGACAACAAAAAAGACACAACAGATTTCAATACGTAGTCATCTTTCCAAAAAGTAAACCAACATTCAGAGTCCAGGTGGGAAAAAATGAGTACACCCTTCCTACTTCTACAGTCACTGAGAGAGTAATTAGCAGCCAGCTGTTACTAAAGAAATGCACAGGATTAGTTAATCATCAAGAAGTGTGATTTCCTCTATAAAAGCAGAATCTTTGGCAGTTTGGTGTTCTGGAGCACTAAGATGTGTATCTACATCATGCCAAGAAGAAAGGACATCAACCAGGACCTCAGAGAAGCAATTATTGCTGCTCATCAATTTGAGAATAAGGCCATCTCCAAACAATTTGAAATTCACCATTCTACAGTGAGAATTGTTTATAAATGGAGAGCTTTCAAGACAGTTGCCAGGAGTGGGCATCCCAGCAAATTCAGTCCAAGGTCAGACCATTTAATGCTCAGAGATATAAAGAGAAACCCAAGAGCTACTTCATGTGACCTACAGATTCTGTAGCACATTAAATGTTTATGCTCATGACAGCACAATCAGAAAAAGACTGAACAAGAACAATCAGAAAAAGACTGAACATGGCTTTTAATGTTAGGCATCAACAGTACACTAGTATAAGAAAACTTTACAGGATGTACAAGAAGCTGGTTTCAACGTATGCACATTTCAGTAAAATGAAAACATCATAAAGGATGTGTTAACCACGGCTAACCACGGCGGGGTTGGGGGGTGGGGGGGTGGGGGGGTGGGTGCTTGTGGGAGATGCTTTTATATGAGCTGGTTTTCCCTGATTTCTTCCTCACCTTTCTTCGTCAGTTCACCTTAACTGAATAAATAACCATTTCAGATTTTTAGACATTTAAGCATTATGGATATTGAATATTTATAATTTTATACAGTCTAACATTGTTTTTTATGTGAAGAACTTCTGTCAAGATAAGATCTTCAACACCTTCCAGTCCATTAGCTACATATAACAAAAATGTAACAGTGTCAAAAAAAAAAAAAGTGAATGTAGTGTATAAGTAAGGTACCTTAAATAAGGTTTAAAGATATAAATAAGAGAGGTGTCCAGTCTTATCAGGAAAGAGCAAGTGTTGTTCCAGGCTTTCTTTCTTTCTTTCTTTCTTTCTTTCAATAATTAATTAAGTAATTATCTTTATTTCCAGCCAAATAGGAGGCACAACTAATAGTTCATTAAAAATCATTAAACAGGAAGAATCAGGTGTGGCTTCCACTTGGTTGGAATGAAAACCTGTAGCCACACCAGCCCTTTGTTGATATGATTATAATGCCTTTTTTTTCCGAGAGTAGAATGACAGAATTGTGTTGATTCAAATGTAAATTCGTTATGTCACAGTATAATGAAACTCAGTCAGTACTCTTCTCCACTATCAAGATAATAAAAAGTGAAGCCAAATTGCTGGGCTCAGTCTAACACTCGAAACACGTTTAAAAAGACCATATTTCAAAATATGCAGAAAAAAATCCAGATGCAGATTTATATATATATATAGATAGGTAATGAGTGACCCAGTGGCAAAGAAAAACTCCCTGAGATAATATAAAAAAGAAAGCTCAGAGGAATCAGAAGGGAACTCACCCTCTTCTAACACCTGAGTGTGATTATGAGTCATTTCTCTTCTACAGTTGGATACTATAAAGTAAACAGTGTGTTGATAGAATGTTCAGTATGAGCATCAAGTCTTTCTGATTACTGATTACAGTTGAGGTCAAAAGTTTAAACTTTTGAAAACTTTTGAACAGAATGGAGATGTGTACATTTTTCTTTTTTTGCCTAAATATCATATTTTTTCATTTAGTACTGCCCTTCAGAGGCTACAGAAGATAGTTACATGTTTCCCAGAAGACAAAATAAGTTAAGTTTACCCTGATCTTCAAATTCAAAAAGTTTTCACCCCCCGGCTCTTATTGCATGGTTTTTCCTTCTGGAGCATCAGTGAGCGTTTGAACCTTCTGTAATAGTTGCATATGAGTCCCTCAGTTGTCCTCAGTGTGAAAAGATATATCTCAAAATCATAGTCATTGTTGGAAAGGGTTCAAATACACAAAAATGCTGGAAAACCAAAGAATTTGTGGGACCTGAAGGATTTTTCTGAAGAACAGCAGGCAGTTTAACTGTTCAGGACAAACAAGGGACTCTTGAACAACTATCACTAAACAAAAAAACACAGCTGTGGATCATTCAGGTAACAACACAGTATTAAGAATCAAGTGGATGTAAACTTTTGAACTGGATCATTTTATAAATTCAACTATTATTTTCTCTTGTGGACTATATGTAAACATCTTTTATGTGAAATATCTTATTCAGGTCAGCACTAAATAAACAATAACATGCATTTTGTATGATCCCTCTTATTTTGGTAAAATAATTAACATTTTGCAGATTCTGAAAGGGGGATGTAAACTTTTGACCTCAACTGTAGGTACAAGTCTACAGTATCCAGGTGAGATTATCCGCTTAAGAAAGACATGGGGGGACATGGGCACAAGCTGTTCTTGGGAAGTGTGAATCTTTAGTCTATTCATGTGGGACCATCTACAGCAGCAGAAAGTGAGTCACAAGTGCAGAAGCTCCAAGCAGAAAAATATCAGAATGAATCAGGCAGGACTGGAGGGTAAAAGGAGCCACAGCACTAGAAGTGTGACATTATATCATGCAGCAGAAAACACACATAAAAACCCGACAAAGAAAACAGATTAGGGGAAAAAAACTCTTTGTAGGAAAAAGCTTGTGGCTGTAGTTTTTGAATGTGTAGTCCTTCACAGCATTACCAGAGTGAAATAGGAGACTTCCATAGCGTGCAGTGTGCCAGAGGGGGAAAAAACCCCACCCACCTTCCAGACCACAGAGTTATCAGAGATACAGTCTGCTATATCTGTCAGGAATATCTGCCTCAGACACCTCACCCCCATCCTATTTTAATAAAAGATGCTTAATTTCCATTTTGAATGAACATTTCTATATTTATGCAAGCATAAATTGTAAATTAGCTGAGCTTGTTCACCTTTAGGAACTCTTAACTGGTGCTTGATATTCAGTATGTATGTAAATACACTCACTATCTTTTCTCTCTGAAAAGCACAGTATTCTCATCTCTATGTGGAATAATCAAAGCCATTGAGCAGAATCAGTGGGGAAAAATACAAATACAAGTACAACAGATTTTGATTGGGCAGGGGTTTTACAAAAGTAATCGATGCCAACCTTTTCTTTTGTGATTAGATTTTGGAGGTGTCCCTGTTGTGCTACAGGAGGTTCAGCATTCCTCCATTCAATCACTGCCAAAGAGATTAAATGTTTACATTTTGTTACATGCATCAACATTATAATTATGGTCATCAGGGATGCCATGTTCTTTAGAGATAGTTAGATAGAGCCCCTCCCACTAAACCACCACCAACGATCAAAAACAAATTATGTGCTTTTTTTTTGCGAAAGGAAAACCAGGTCAATTGAAGGTTTAGAATGTCCCACAACCAATTTGGGTCACTGCCTACACAATTTTTTTTTTAGATATTAAAAGCAAAGCTAGTACCCCACCAATGACTGTTCACGGCCACTGACCACAAGTTTCACTGAAACACATATTTGGGTCAGATATGTATATATCATTTCATTTACATGGTATTCAAGCTGTGCTCACTGCATTACTGTATTTTTCATACCACAAGTTTGAATGTAAAGAGGGTAAATAGTAAACCAGCACTGCTAGGGCTTGCTAATTAGCAAACAAGTTGCATGTTACGTTGGTTAGATGCAAACTGCACACGTCATGGCGACGTTGACTAGAGGTTTGTGTGCTATTTCATTAGATGCCAGAGTACATAACAGATAAATTGGCTTTAATATTAAATCTGAAATAATCACATAGTTTGAGTAAAACAGAGGCATGTCTCAGTAACATGATTCTGCCCTTGAACTTTAATGCATTTTTCTTGTTAGCCTGGTCCAAATGAAATCCCTAAAATATAATACAAAGGTAGGTCCTTACTTTTTAGAAGGCTTTATTTGTAGCAAAGTCAGTGAAAAATCCACCTCAGTAATATCCACCCTCCAAATTTTATTTTATTTATTTTATTTTTTACACTCCACTAGCATATGTTTTATAGCCGACATGATGACAGTTAGCTAGCTAATATTAAAAGGCCATGTGACTGCACCTGTGTTCCCATCTATTGTCAAACTTTTAACTAGTAAATGACTGATGTACAACTAAGCAAATCACCCGTTTCAACAAAGTATTTAAATTGGATGATATTTCTTTGACTAAATTCTGATCTCTGGACTGAAAACTAAATGTCTATATAGCTTTTATTAAATATCTACATAGTTGCAGTCAAGTTTAGTCTGTGCATATGTCCAGCCATGGATGTAATTACAATATTTCAATCTGAAATGTATGTTTTGGACATTCTAATGTAAAAAAGTGATAGGATGTGGTGGATTAAATGCTATTTCATAAGATGATGAATAATGAGGGTGGGAAGCCATGTAGTTAAATTAAACAAAAAATTTGCAGTGATTAAGTGATAATTACAGCTAGGACTCTTCAAGCAACAATATATTGTCAGTATACTAGAATCTTATTTGATATTTATATTGATATTTCAATGCTTGCCATTATCTCGTTCATATGCATTGTATTAATCTTTTATGTAGTTTATTTTTAAATGGTCTCCAAGTTAATTCACATAATCTGAGTGAGGAATGGAGAAAGCGATGTATGCGATTTATGCGTATGCATAAACCATCTCTGAATAAGAGTAACTTTTCCCACGTAATTACTGAAGTAAAATATTTTTGCAGTTAAGTCTCCAGCTTTGAATTAACTAGTTTTCAAGTGAAAATGTGAAAACATGAAAGGTGCTCTTTTTTAACAAAATATTTTTAACAATATTTTTAACAAAATACAATTTTTGAAGTTGTTAGTCAGTATACGTTTTATATAACAGTACAACCTCAAGTCAAGTGTTGTGTTTTGCTTTTTACCACCTGGTCTACATGCTGTTCTTCTCTGTTCTCTAATTCTTTTTCAGGCTATATGGGCACAAATCAGCTAGAGCTCAGTGTGGGTCATGTGTTTATCCTTAACTGTGAGAAGTTTCTTAAAGATGAAGTGATAAGTGTGAACTGGACTCGAGAGCCGAACCAAGACTGGGACGCAGGAATAAAGGTTATAAATCAGTCGCTATGGTTCGTCCCTGTACAGGAGTCACACAGTGGAAACTACACATGTTATTTCAGGTATGATAACAGCACAGAATAAATCAGCTGTGCTTTTCACATTTATGCTCAGTGTATTTTTACTTGGACCCACCTGAGTGAAGCTGCAGGAATTATTCAATGAGAAATCAGGGATCAAATAAAATGTGTGTCTTTACTAACAGCATTTTCACTGATTTTGTCTCAATGGGACTAATATCTCTTCTGTAAAATAACACCTAAAATGGAGAAATGTAGATGCAGACTGTTTGTGTTGAGGCTTAAGACTTGTGTTGCTCGCTTTACTAGCTACTGTTTCTTTTTCCCCTGTTTTTTGCTCATAGACCACAGTCGCGTAGTTTGCAGCTCTAAAGAAAAGGGAGATTCCGAGAAATTAGACTTCTTTTCTGTGTGTGTGATGTAAAAGGGTTTTCGTAATTAGCACTTAAGACAGGAAATAACATTACAGCCATGTTTAGAAGAAGATGACTATTATTGTCACATATAGCATGGCCCATTTTCTTTGCATGGCCCCAGAAAGCTGGGGTCAGCGCCCCGGAGAAGTTGCGGGTTAAGGGCCTTGCTCAAGGGCCCACAAGTGGCAGCTTAAATTTACGGCCTCTAATCAGTAGTCCAGATCCTTAACCACTGAGACACCATGAGACCCAAAGTAGAACCTTTACCGATTCCAAAGAACCCTTAAGGAACACTTTTCTTTCTAGCAATGTATAATTAAAGCTTTATGTAATGTGCTGGCAGATGAAGCAGGACACAAGTGCATAAACTCGTTTGGGCAAATCCAGTGTGGGTCAAAATACAGACAGGCAAATAAATATCTACATAGTTGCAGCCAAGTTTAAAATGTGAAAATGTGAAAACATAAAAGGCACTCTTTTTTAACAAAATATTTTTAACAAGATAATACAAAGTTATCTTAGGAAAATCCTTAATAAAAAATAATAATATAGGCACAAGTCCGGAAAACAGAAAACTAAGAAAAAAACAAGGTGCAGAAATGCATCAAACAATCGATAAGACTTTGCAATGATACTAAGACCCAACAGGGTATAAATAGACAAACTAATTAAGGCCTTGACACAGAACAGATGGACACAATAGGGCAACCAGCCAATGACAGGATTAGTCAAGACTAGAGCAAAAACAAAGGTGTATGACAGGAAATCCAACACATCAGGAAGCGCAAGTTATACTGAGAAGGGAAAGTCATGACATTTCACATCTGTAAAGCTGCTTTGTGACAATATCTATTGTTAAAGGTGCTAAACAAATAAAATGGAACTGAGTTTTCTGAGCAAATCACAGAAGAAATCAACCATCAAATATATAACACAGTATACAGTTGATGTTATACATTAAATTGTGTTCCGTGTCTCATTTAATCAGACACTTTGTTCCTCTGCCCTAATTGCAGTGACAAGGAGGGCCCTGTTGAAAGGCATTTTTCCATTTCTGTATCCAAGAGCAAATGTCCCCAAGTGGCCTCATCAGTGTTCCTAACGACGAACAGGCATGAACATCTTAAATGTGGCATTGTTGAGACATTGAAGGCAGTTGATCCATTAAATCTATCCAACATGAGCTGGACCTGGATGAAGGTATCTTGCAAAGATTTTCAAATGAGACATTCACTGTGTTTAATAAACTTATAAAGACTAACTGACAAATCTGCATCAAGGAGCTTGCATTAACCAATGTTCATTTACTTTGTTTTGCTCTCTACTGAGTGAAGAATGTCCCAATAACCTAGGCTTTCTGATTAGAATTGATGGCAGCAGTAAAAAAAAAAAAAAAAAGGTTGAATAAATATAGTTTAAACTACCTAACACATCTTACCCAATTCATCTTAATTATTAGCAACATAAACACACAAAAGCTCTTTCCTTCCATTCCTTCACAAAGGTTTATACAGATGAGAGTGTAAATAAGAGATGGAGGAAATGTGGTCAATAATTAACTATGTTTAAAACTTCTTGTATAGTAGTGATATTTTGGCTAATATTATATCTGAAGTATCCAGTGAGAAAAAAATGTTGAGATGCCAAAAAGCAAATGTAGCTACATATATTTAATCACTGCTATTACTGTATCCTTTTATCTGGTATACCTAATAAATTTGCCCAGTTTGGTCAGTTGGACCCCTGTATCCACTACCCAAATGATATCTGGTCAGCGGTAGACTTATGGACTGATAAATTATTCAGACACAGGTGGGCTACGATCAGTAATTATAAACCTGTATGATAGAATAAAAGGGCTAATAAATGTAGGTAAAAGGCTGGTGTACCTCATACACTGAGCTCTAAGTGTATGTCATTCCTCACATGGTCTTATAGGTTGTATTTGATATTTGTTGTAATTTTTCACTTACTAGGATTGCAGTCCGCTTAGCTGGCAAGAAGAATCTGACCAGCTTCAATTCACCAGTGTTTCAAATGGTGATGAGGGAGTGTACACCTGCTTCCTGAACTTCACTCATAATGGAACTTCATACACTATGGCTCAGAGCATGAAAGTCAGGATCACTGATCCTAGTAAATACACACACAAACACACACACACACACACATATGCACACACCCAGTGGCTCAGTGTGGTGTAACATGTAAGGTAATTAAACAACAGTATTAGATAAATGAAACAAATGTGTCAGTTATGCACTTATGGTCTAATGCCAGCCTTTAACTAAAACCTAGTGATGTAAAAACACTTTTCCTGTATCTAGCAGAAAACCAGCTTGCACTTGAAAGGAAAACACTTGACACTTATTGAAATTCAATTGCATTCTGTGACCTCTTTTACACCTCATACCCGTCACTGCTGTATGTACAGGTCCTGTTCCACAGAAGCCCAGAGTCATAAAACCACGACAGGAAACTCTTGAAGTAAAACTGGGTGAGTATCGATGATGAAGAAATTTACCACTTGTATAGTCAGGGTAGTAAGTGTAATTTTTTAAAAGAGTGTTATGAAAGTTTTTGTCTGTTATACATTCAGCAATCAGTTTATTAGGTTATTAATATTCTATAGGTGTACAAGCCATTAACTTTTACAGCAGAGGTGCCATCACTTAGTAGTAAGAGTAGTACTGACAAAATTGCATGCTAATGCAAACAAGCAAACTATTTACCAACTTCACGGCTTCTTTGCCAGCTGTGAAAAGTAAGATGGCTGGGAAATACTTAAATGAAAAGCACTAATGACTGTGGCTTTGTTTTATAGTGCATAGGCAAATTCTACTGTTATTATAATTATACTGTTTCATATTCTTCACACATTTTCGCACTGCTATTGCAGTGGCCAGTCAGTTTGAGTGTTTGTGTGTTTGTTAATGCAGGTTCAAAGCAGGTGTTACACTGCAAAGTGTTTGTTGGGCCTGGATCCTGTACAGTGGATCATGTGGAAAGTATCAGTCCTTATTGGCTGGTGAAAAGCACATTTGCTGAGCATTACCAACAGTATATGGTTACTCATAATGGGTAAGTTTGAAAGTGTGTGTGTTGTATATCATACCTGAAATGATTACATACTTCAAGTCATGTTGCTTGTTATACTGAGATTTTTTTGGTTTGTTTGCTTTTAGCTGTACAACAGAAAACAACGTGGAGTATCGCCACAGTAATCTTACCATTTTTGAAGTTCAGCAAGAATTCTTCAACATCCCTTTTCGGTGTGTCGTCCGCAGCTCTGTAGGTTATGACAACGGCACAGTGATACTTATTCCATGTGAGTTACTACACACATTGTATAACTTCACGTCACACATACACACATGCCTATTTGGTTTCCAGAAAGACTGTCCACTTGATATGGTCTTCATTGCTGTCAGGTCCAAGTGCCCCAGTAGAATGTTGCTGTGTCCCGCCGTAAAGACAGTTGAAAGTCACTCTAAAGCCCAGTGAGTTTATTACATTCACATTGAACATTCTCTTAGTGACAGTCAGGCCTGATGTAACGGCGTTATGTAATCAAGATACAAAAAAATGATAACTGTAATCCTTTACAGTTATGTCAAAAACAAAGAATCACATTACAGGTACGGTTTGTAAAAAATGGGAATGTGGTTTTTTCATTTAAAACAAAAGTAATTAATCTTTTGACATAACGCAATATAGACAGCTGCTTGATTATAGTTCTGGTTCTCTCTTGCCGGTCGTGACTCACGTGAGCCACCTCCTGGTGCATACGCAAATAACATCTGTCTCTAATCATTCTACTCTAGAGGCACTTTGAAACGGCTGTTTATTACGATGATGCCCGCTGGAAAAAATGCATTACAGTCATGGAAATTACAAAATTAGTTTGTCTATAAAGGAGAAAATGGAAACAACAACACAGTACAGTGCAAACTATGCCTTCCAGCTGTGAAGATGCTGTCTTTATTGAAGGACTCGACATCTAATTTAAAGAAGCATTTAAGCACGGAAATCATGTTAGCTAGGTTAGCTATAATTATTTAGCGTTAGTTAGCGCTTTGAAATTCCCTGGTCTGCATGGCGACAGTTGTGGGCGAGGTTGCCAGCTGTGCTGAATTAGCTGGGAATACCCTGTATTTTGGTAGAAATGAAAACAGCTCATTCTTTTGCCAGCTGGTCCATTGTTACTCACTCTCATTTGCTGGGATGCGAGTCATCCACTGTTGGAATTTACGTCATTTTCGACCTCAGTACATTCAACAGACGAAGTGGAAAAAACATGGACACCTCCATGTTCGTTTTTTGTTAGCAACAAACTAGCCCTCTGACTGTGATGAGCGATGTATATTTTCCTCCTCAAACAGTGAGCTGTATAGTCAGTGTTATAGATTTAACCAGTAAATATGTCTGTGTGTTGAATGATCTAAAGGATATACTTGTATATACAGTATAACTCATTTAAAGGTAAGAAGTATACTGTGTTTATTTTATTCTTTGCACAGCCGTGCTGAAATGGGGAAGGAAATGGGGAAGAAGACTTCCCCAAGTTGATGAGTAGGAATTTCAAGTTGTGCCATGTAGTTTAGTTTCTGTTCTAGTTCTCTCTCTGCCCCAGTCCTGTCATAGTGTATTACAGTAATGTGGTCATTTGATCTGTGATAAGCCTTTCATTAGTTTGTCTGTCCCTGTCCTGTTTTTAATGTTCCTCCTTGCAATGTCTTATCATGCATTTGTCTTGTTATGTCCAAGCTTGAGGTTCCCATGTTACCACTTTTTTTTTCTTACCACTTCTTGGTTTTGACTCTCGCTAGTTTTCTTTGATGTTCTGAACTCTAGGCTGATGTTGTCTGCTTGTTCTCTGACACCAGCTTGTACCTTTGCCTATGTTTTTCTGATAAAGAACACACTAGGTTTTCTTTATGCACATTACAACAGGACTCCAACATCTTTCATAATAATAATGCAGATCTTTTATTTGTGTGTATAGTCTACAGCCATCACACCCTAAGCCATAACATTAAAACCACCTGCCTAATATTGTGAAGATCGCCCATGACCCTGTCGCTGGTTCACCGGTTGTCCTTCCTTCATCCACTTTTGGTAGGAACTAACCACTGCATACTGGGAACACCCCACGAGACCTGACGTTTTGCAGATGCTCTGACCCAGTCGTCAAGGCCTTTGGCCCTTCGTTTGGCCCTTGACAAAGTTGCTCAGATCCTTACACTTGCCCATTTTTCCTGCTTCCAACACATTAACTTCAAGAACTGACTGTTCACTCGCTGCCTAATATATCTCACCCCTTGACAGGTGCCATTGTAACGAGATAATCAATATTATTCACTTCACTTGTCAATGGTTTTAATGTTATGGCTGATCGGTGTATTATTTCACCCGCATGGATTCTATCTGAAATGCATTTCTCACCACTCTGTTGAAGGGATTTAGGTGAACCTTCTTCAAGATTAAACCACAAGTCGAGTAACCGTAACATACTAGGCAATTTGCTGATGTAGATGACATAAGACCTTCACACTCAAGTTCATTCAATTCAGAGAAATGCAGAAGAAATTCGTACTATGGTTAAAACTGCACAATGTATAATATTTCACTTTTTTCCTTAGAAAAAAGCAGGTGTCCCAAAACTTATAGAAGTACACTTTAAATTCCCATTCTGATTTTCATGTTGATCAGTCTTTTCATTCCCCTCATCATCTATTTTTTGTGATCTTTTCTTCATAACAGCCAGTCAGAGAGAGCTCTATTGTGCTTTGGCAGTATTCACTGCTTATGCAGTAGTAGCACTGGGGTTCCTGCTGTTTTATCTGTTTAAAGTGGACCTTGTGCTCGCTTACAGGAATCTCAGCCCTTGTTTGAAACAACAAAATGGTGAGTAGTATTACATGAAGTATGTTTTCAGTACTACAGTGTGACAAATAAACCTTCAATACATTGAAGACTTTTGCACATGCATGTCTCAC
>CM040458.1:2543170-2558589 GCA_022758105.1 Pangasianodon gigas
AAGGTGTTCAGTGGGGTTGAGGTCAGGGCTCTGTGCAGGACACTCGAGTTCTTCCACTCCAACCTTCACACACCATGTCTTCATGGAGCTCGCTTTGTGCACAGGGGCATTGTCATGCTGGAACAGGTTTGAGCCTCTTAGTTCCAGTGAAGGGAAATTGTAATGCTACAGCATACAGAGACATTCTATACAATTGTGTGCTTCCAACTTTGTGGCAACAGTTTGGGGAAGAATCACATATGCGTGTGATGGTCAGGTATTCACATACTTTTGTCCAAATAGTGTATGTGTGCAGTGTATGTGTGCCTGCTGTAATGCTTGCTGGCTATTTATCAAAAATGTAAACTAATTTAGAAAATCTGTAGGTTATTTAGCAAAAGGTCTGTGGTTCTTATCTAGTTCTTATCTAGCCTATTTTTAAAGAAGCTCAGTTCTTGGTCATGTTCTTTCCTGTTTGTGTTTACTGTTGCAAAAAAAAGGCAGCGGTCACAATCTACAGTCATGTAGGAAAAATCAGAACCCAGAAAAAATTTGCAATCTAGCACTGTTATATAAAATTCCAATGTTTATGAACAGCATTTTAAAATTGCTCATTGCCCTTTTTAACCTGACAGATGGGAAATTGTATGATGCCTATGTCAGTTACCTCCATGGTGATGATCACAGTGTGTCTTTTGCAACGACCTTTGCCCTGCATGTCCTGCCGGAGGTTCTGGAGGATCGGTTTGGCTATAAATTGTTCATTAGTGGCCGGGATGCACTACCAGGCACAGGTACACCTACAATTTTTCTTTTATATTGCACTTTACATTTGCCTTTACTTGCCTTTATTAATTTGACAAACACTTTGAAAGTGATTTAGACAGTTCATGTACCTGTCTATTAAAGCAGCTGACTGTGATACTAGTGCTGCATGTCTGTCTCCATCAATTAAGAGACATATGCACATGAGGTTTGGAGTGAACCAGTGCTTGTTCTTAGGAGTACTTACACAGACTAGTTACAAGGCAGTGGGTAAATCAGATAATAACACAAACTTGGTAATTTATCATAGTAAAACACATTAAATATGTTATAGTAATGTGAGTAACCATGATGACAAAAAGAGAACACATGTAGACATACTACTACACTTGTTTACAGGCGGAAAGAAGTAAGAGTGTTCTCACAACTGTCATTTTCAGCTTTATTATCATGCTTCTCATCACAGACACATGCTCTGTTAGGAATGAAATAAAGTTCCCATATAATTCCCCCAAAATTACTATCCTACGTTTAACATTATAAAGGTCACAGATAATAGAATTAGTAACGCAGCACAGCAAAAAAAAAAAAAAAAAAAAAAGTTTGATACACAGTGATCTCTGTATTCTCAAAGATATATTCTCAAGAAGAATACTCTGTATTCTCAAAGATGTAAACTGTTTAATGGTCAGAAACAAAGTTGGTCAATCCTCAAAAACATAACTAATAAATGTATTAAGAAAATCCCTTTTTTTTCCCCCAGCGGTCCATGACGTCATTTCTGAAACAGTTGGGAAGAGTCGGCGGCTAATCATTGTTCTTCCATCCCAGCCTTTCACAAAGTCTTCAGATAGTGAAATGAAAGGGAGACTTTTAAATAAAATGCCACCTGAGCACTTGAGTTTAAACAACAACATAACAGCGACTGATCCAGATCTCTCTGAATCATCTCGGTTGAACTGGGGCCCTTACGAATGCTTGGTGGGTCTGTACGATGCCCTGGTAAAAGAGAGTTTGCAGGTCATCCTGGTCCAGGTGGGAGGGGAATTGGATGATGCTCTGCTCCCTGAATCATTGCGCTATGTTAGGCACACTCAGGGGATACTCAAGTGGAAGCAGCACTACACCAGTCAGCCTAATGGAAGATTCTGGAAACAGATGCGTTACCGAATGCCACCAGTGCAAAAGACCAGAACAGCTGTTATGGTTTAAAGCTGCTGTATTGATTTTTGTTACAAAGACTATTTTGGGGGATTTTTCCCCATATTTCTCCCCAGTTTGGTTGCCAACCAATTCCCTCCCACCAGCCAGCTGTCACCTATCCGATAACAGCTACCTACCTGGGAGGATGAAGGCTCAGACGAAAGTGCTATTCATCCTCTTCCACATACTGTACATAATCTCACAGATGCTCACGACTGGCTAGTGTCATTGTGACTGACAGCATGCCATCCTGCCCACTCAGAGAGCATTGCCAAGGACTGGCTACAAGAATATTGTTTTTTAAAATTTCTTTATTTAATTAAATTCTTTTAACTTTAGAAGAAATGATAAATTCCATGTTACAATTTTTTATATTTTTATAAAAATATAAATCTATATCTATTTATCTATATATTATCTATCTATATATTATCTATATAGATTTATCTATATATCTATTTTGTATATGTTTACAAAAAAGCAAGATCTAAGTGTACAGTTACTATAGTCTACTATAACCTTTTCTCAGGTTAGAGATTCCTGCTAGAAGTAAAAGCATTCTGCCACAATTTTACAGGAAATGTTTAAAGAAGACCACTTTGATACCTAAGTGACCACTATGATGAGGAAGAAGGAGAAAAAATATATAATTCATATCCAGGCTTCATGTCAAAAAATGATTAAATGGCAGACAAACATTGTTTCAACAATTCAAACATGGTCTAAAAATGATAATGTTCCTGTATTATGTGAATTATAAGGATTTCAGATAGAAGCATCTATAGTATGCTTAACAGTTAAAAGTCAACACCACGAGAGCTGGAGACTGGAGGAGCAGGCATCATGTAGCGCACCTGCTTCCAGAACCTGGAGGTGGGGCAAGTCGCTCGGCCACTCGCCTCATCCCACCTTAGGGGTGGAGTCTTCTGGAGGAGATGCTGTAGCCCCAGGGGCAGATGGGAATACTCCTTCATATCTCCCAGTTGAATCAGAATCACTCTCAGCTCTTGATCGACCAGCACCCGGTGCAGCCCCACATGCCAGTCATAACAGAGTGAGAGTGTGAGCCCTTGATGTTGACTGACTTTTGGAGGCAGCACAGCTATGAGCCTGCGGCTCAGCTGCATTCTCGTCTCAACAAGCTCAGTGTAATCTGGTGGTGGCAGAAAAATGGTAGCTGATGATTTTGAATCTATTCCTTCCCTTGTCACTGAGCTCAGTACTTAACAGTTGATGTCCTTGACTATTTCTGTTTATTTTATGCCAGTACAATTGTAAAGCCAACATGAGTGTTTCATTCCTGGTTCAGTTCATTTATTTATAACAGTTGCATTAGTCAGCCACCAGGTGGTGATCTCGACTGTGGGTCCAAATCTGTATTTGTATCCCTTTAGAATCTGTGCATTCTGAATGATATATTTGTACTTGAGCATGATGAGAAGGCAGCTTCTCATCATGCTCAAGTACAAATATATCATTCAGAATGAGCAGATTCTAAAGGGATACAAATACAGATTTTTTTTTATTAGAAAGCTTGCCAGAAGGTGTGCATCTGGTCCAATGACTGTATATAAGTGTGGACTTCATAAAATTTTAACCCCACCCATTGCACATTAGTGAATTGAGACTTAGCCAAACTTACATTTTAAGTTACATCTCCACAAATTATTTTCGGGAATAGCATTCTGTCATTTTCAAGTTCAGGTGACCTTGATATCTCCCCCAATATTTTTCCATATTATAAATAAATTTCACAAATAAAAGGCCATGGTTGACTTACATTACTTAGATTAAAATGGATAATGTCAAATAGAAGCTCAGTCAGTCATGACCAATGACTGTATATATGGATGGACATCATGACAACGTGTCAAAAGTGAAACCAAAATGTGTCTGAGCCCTCTATTGGCTGGCTGGAGTGCAATTATTATTATTATTATTATTATTTTATTTTTTTTATTTTTTTTTTACAATGATTTGTAACACATCAAGGTGCATGTGATGAGTGTGAGTCATGAAAGGCATGAAAAGGACTTTACTCTTTACTCTATTATCCTACTTTTAGGGGAAACTAAAAGAAGATAGACTAAGCGCACATTGTCCAATCATGTACAAATTACACAAAAGGACTGACTAGAGAACTGTAAATTTAGTGGGGGTTTTTGTTTTAAAAAAAGGGTTATGGAAATTTTCTGTTTACCATGTTTGTTATTCAAAGTAATGAAGCCATTCAAACAATACAGATTTGAAACGCAAAATAAAAAACCTTGTAAATCTCCCGTGCAGCTGCCTATCTGCCTTTAAGTGTGCGTTATACTTTGCCCCAATCATTCGTATTATGCCATTGATGAGACCTCATGGTATAATGCTCAACCCTAATAGGTTCCTTGTCAACCATTATTCATTATTATAGATAACATAGAGTAGCAGATTCAATAAATCTACTCTACAAATTAACTTGTATAAAGGCACATCCTCACTAATTATAACTATATCTCGTGGTATATACAATATATGAAGTCTCAATGCACGATGATATGAATGACTATTTATATAATTGAAGGTATGGATAATATTATTATACTGCACCTTCACCAGGTAGGTTGTCTCTCTCATGAATGTAGAGTTTAAAGCCGCAGGCGTCCTCCAGTACAGCTGGCAAAACTTGGTTGACAAAGTGAGCAACTTTCCTTCCTGTTTTCTCATCTGTGTTATCCTTCTGGTAGATCACATATGCATCATATACTTTGCCATCTAAAGAAACACAGAGAACATTTAAACCCTTCTATAAAACACAAGGGCTGGTAATTGTACACAAACCTGTTGCTTGTCTGTATATTATCCTTCAGGGCCTAAATGTCACACATTAACACTTATGTCACCATGTCTGTCCATCAGTAGGACAAATAATTCTGCACAGAGATGCCTTTTTTTTACTTCTCGTACTAATTGATATTTAGTACAGTTTTCTAATGATCTCACACATTGCTCACACATTGTGGTTGATCTAATTCAGCCCTTCACACAGATTCTTAAATTCAGTTCAGTTGTGCAAGGAGCTGAAACCAACAGAAACCACAAAGGCCCAAAGTGTGCCTCATGAAAATATCATTTCAGTAAACTATAAAAATTCCTTAATAAATCAATAATACATTCCTTTTGAGTTCATTATTATTATATTTTCCAAAGTTCTTTACCATCTCTTTTACTCTGCATTATTCTGAAGCTTCTGAAAAACAAGGCCACATCCACAGTGAACCAATTCACCATCCCAGCAGCCAGCAGAAGGAGCAGGACCGTGCATGAAAACGCCATAACCATTGGGCGCAGTGATTCTGAAACATAAAGCAATATGCTCTAGTAACAGCTAGGAGCAATAAAGGTTTAAAACAGGGGTCTTCAATCTTATCTAAAAAAAGAAGGCATGACTGAAGGTTTTCAGGCAAAAAGGAGCAAGATGTAGCTGAGTGAAGACGAAGATCAAGTGATTAAACACATGGAATAAGGAGTGTTCTTGATTCTTTGGAACAAAACCTATAGACAACTTCACCTCACCATCCTCTCTTTTTCCTCTCTCTTGAAGTTAATACATTACAAAATGGTTAGTAAGCTATTTGCCACGGGAAAGCCTTCAGGAGAGAGGAAAAAGAGTGCTCTCCAGATTCTCGGTAACATGACAAGCTGCATTTTATTGTCCTATTAACTTCAAGAGAGAGGAAAAAGAGAGGATGGTGAGGGAAGGATTGTTTATAGCTGCTATATACTGTATCATACCATGTCTATACCATATATAAGTAATAATAGGAACTAACTTCCACAACATTAAATGTATCTATAAATGTATAAACTATGAATATACTATAAATATATTATATATACATATTTATGAAGGGTCAAACAGGAAATAATTATATGGAATCTGAATATATAGTTATAACTCTGAATATATAAATGTAAATCGGAATATATAGTTATAAACCCTGATCATATTCATACATTTTATCAGGCATATTGATAGACAAGCTCTTAATTTTTCCATATTTGACTAAACCAATAAACATGCTTGGTGTAATCAGTTTTTGTTTTACACCATGATTATCATCAGCAGCAGCTTCGCACATAAAAGCAGTATAAGTTATATAGTATATAAACGTTTACAGAAGTTTTTTTTTCTCAGCGTATTACTGATTACTGGCCATAGTTTGGAAGGCAAAGGGTCCTTCACAGTTCTCTCAAAATGGCAGATTTCAATAATTAAGTATTACAAAATTTCCTATGCCACTGCTATTATCTCAATAAAATCATCAGTCATCAGCAGATTGTTTCTTCCCTAGCCCTCTCAGTCATCCTGAATTCTGCAGAAAAGCTATACAACATTAACACTGTTAACGGACTGTGAGGACCCTTTGGCACTACGGTCAGCCTTTTGTAAAGTAGAGGAACATACTCCCTTTGGTTTAGATAAGTGATGTGCACTTAAAATAATTATATAATAGTACAATATTTGCATTGATAAATGTATACAGGATGTATAGGCCTACTGTTTTCATAAAAAAAAATTCAATAAGAACATCTGTCTACTGACATGCCTGATCAAAAAGATATATTACACAAACAGTCAGGCCGGCAGAGTTAGTGCGTCTTCTTGCTTTCTGTTAAATGGGGAGAGATGGCAGGGTCACCGAGAGGACCAGCCCCACATGAGTTAACCACAGTGCTGTACTTATGACATGAACTGTGCTACAATTAATGGGAATTACAATGTAACTTTGAGTGGAGAAAAAAATATGTAAGATGACTGACATTGTCTATAATAATATGAACTTTAACACTAAATCTAGCTAACAAAATCAGACAGTATATATGAATACTAATATAAACTGCAGGTATATAGATGAGGAGATAAAATTTGGGTAAGAAAAGTGATGGAGTAGCAGTGTTATCTTCATAGTTCATAGTCAGCAGCTAAATAATGTGATGTGCGATTATACTCAGTGCTTGGAGCCATTGCTTTGTTTATGGCTCAGGGCCGAGGTGTGCAAATTCTTCTGTATTTGGGGGCATCAACAACCAAAAAGTCTCTGCCATCTGATACACTCTCTGTCATAAATTGGGGCGGAGTGTCAGATTCAGCCAAATTGAGCACGAGCCATGATTTGACTGTTAAAAATTTATTAACATTTATTAATATTTTACTTATAAATTTATCACCATTATACTAACTGCTTGTATTAACAGAAAACAGCAATATGTATAAGTACATATCAAAAAATGTTTTAGTCATGTATTTCTCCTCTCAGCATGTAGTGTGGTTTTGAGCATGACTATCCCTGGTTTCATGTCTATTTTAAGTTCCTTTCATGTTTTGTTTTCAACATTCATGTACTTCCTTCTTTACATTGTCATGTGAGCTTTGGTTTGATTTTGAGTCTTGCCTCTGCATTGGTGTAGGTCGCGAATCTGTCCAGGTGCTCTGTGTTTAGTTTGTAATGAGTTTACTTATTTAAACCCTGAGGGTTCATTGTTTCATTGTTTCAGTGCTTTCATGTCTTTCAGTGCTTTCAAGTCTTGTAGTGCTTTCATGTTCTTAAGCTCATGTTTCTTTGTTACTCTGTTGTCTCATTGTTCTGGTTCTTCCTGGTTTTGACCCTCACCTGTTTTCTCATGTATAAATATGGAGTATCCTACAAGTCCTGCCTCATCCTACTGCACATTACAATTTTGGGGTGGCATATCCTTTAATTCTAGTGTGAACTTACCTCTGGTCTTGAGAGTGATGCATACAAAGTCCCATTCATATGGGCTTATGGCTATGCAACAATATTCATATTGGAGGTCTTTCTCAGAAAGCTGACTAATCGTCAAACTTGACCGTATTCTCCCGTTTTCCATCCTGAAAAAAACCCAATGTGAAATACATTCTCAGTACAAATACATTTTCTTTCATCTAAATTTATAAAGATTTTGCATGGGCAAATATACTACTGTCCTGCAACAGTTGCTTGCATTTGCTTTGGTCTATGAAATCTACATGGCTTTCAAGTACTAAAATCATACCAGAATGCCAAAAACATTTTGCTTTATTTAAGTGGCTATTTGCTGAAGCAGAGGGGAGATCTGTCACCTCCCAACCATCCAAAATGTGGATAAGCTGACTTTCAACTTTTTCTGCTAATGCTCTGCTTTTTACTATCTCAGGTTTCCACATGCACATAACAAGCGGGTAGTTGCAAAGACAGCTACAAATGTTGACCCCACCCTAACCTTGACTCTTTTAAATATGTTGTTTATTCATACTTAAAATTTCATGTAGTCTTTTTTCTGTATTAATAAACTAATTTAAAAATGTATTACATCCTTCTTTTATTAATAAAACATCACAACATTTTATTAATAAATAATCACTGGCAAATTGCTGTGGAATAAGAGAAATAAAACACTATACCTGTTATAGGAAACATTAAAGTGTTTTATAGTGTGTAAGCTGTGATGGATATTTTAGTGCAGATGTAATGGTTTAGTTTAGATATGTAGTGGTTCATGCTTGATATCTACAGTAGATATATAACACTGACATATGGATATTAGATTGACATCATGTACATCCCTTGTGTCTGTTCTGAGTGTGTGTACCTATTTTGTAGTGGAAATCAGATCATGTAGATGGTGTGTTGTGCTTTTTCATCAGTACGCTGCTTCAATAGCTCAGCCCAGGACCTTCCAGCATTTCAGTTCAAACTCTATAACTTCCACCACACCATTACATACTGTATTTGTCTACTTGTTCCTTTGGATATAGGTGTACTTTAACAAAATTATAAAATGTGGAGTCAATATTACTTTTCTATCTGGTCAATAAAACAGAAAGCTACTTCTTTTTTTAAGTAGCAATGCTCCTCCTTACTATGGGAAAAGTAAATAAACTAATAACTTCACTATGTATAGTGAAACTACTGCCCAGTTCTGCCCAGGTGAAAAACACCTGAGTAATTGTACTTCGTTAATGTAATAAGTGTTACTGAAATTGATTATGTTATAAATTGATCAAATGGGTTCTATTTAGCATTCAATCAGGTTTACTGTCAATGTAAAAAACAACAACAACAACTTACTGAATCAAGTATTGTGCCAATCTATTTTGACCTTCTCATGCTACACAATGTTACAGAATGTTATAGCTATTTGTGTGAATCTGAAGATGGACTGCAGTGTGGAACTTCAAGATGTGTATCCCTGACCCTACCTCAATTATTAAGACTCATATAAAATGAGGCATCTTCCTAGCTTCTCTAGAAGGCATGAGCTCCAACTAATTTGAAAAACCATGATATTTCACTAATTTGCTAACATTAGCTTATTTCCTTTGCTATTGCCAAATTACACTAGCATCAATTCCGGGTCCCTGGAGGACTAGTGGTTAAACCGCGGCGCTCTCACTGCTGCAGCCCGGGTTTGATTCCTGGCCAGGGAACCGACCCCAGCCACTGGGGTTGTACGCAACAGTGCGCTCTCAGTGCTGGTCCAAAGCCTGGATAACATTGGGGAGGGTTGCATCAGGAAGGGCATCCGGCGTAAAAACTGTGCCAAATCAAATACACGGACCAATGAGCCGCTGTGGCGACCCCTAACGGGAGCAGCCGAAAGAGGAACAACACTAGCATCGATTCCAGTAGCTAACATGAATTGACTAAGCAGTTATTGATTATTTACATAATCTTTTACTTCTGACTAATTCATTAGCAAACTACATAGCATTAGTGATGCATATGACCAAATGTGCAAAAAAGTACTGTTTTCAGGCAAATTTGGTATTAATGAAAATCCTGTAAATTCAGAAAAACTTTCATATCCTACTATTGCTCCTGAGTGTGTGAATTTCTGCATAAGAAGACTAACTAATGTAAACCTCAGCTTCAAATTATATAACATTGCATGGATATGTTTATATGTGGAATATACTGTTGAGTATTAGTTTAAATCGCTTATTTTTATTACATGTACAGCATTTAGCTGAAGCCCTTATCCAGAGTGACATACAGAAGTACTTTGGTGTCTCTATTAAAAACACACCCTCACTGGGACAGAAACTGGTGCATGAGTGAACAGTCAGTACCCAAATTTTCCTCCAGCAGATATTTGTTTATTGAATGATGTAGGGCTACGGAGAGTGGAAAAGAAAAGCATTGTCTCCAATTTCAACGTGGTGGAATGTCTGTTTTTTGGAAGAGAGAAAAAAAAAAGGATGCCTTGGTGCAAATAATGCCAAGGTCGGGTTTTAGGCCCTTTGTGCTAGTAGATTTCCACTTCTCTCCCTCTTCAGGGACTAAGAATACAGTTGAGAAAATTTTATAATAATTAAGTAATTTTACATTATTGGTATTAATTAAAAATATGAAAAAAAATTATTTAAGAGTTAAGTACAATTTCTTAGTATTTTTCCACTCCTGCTCAACACTGTTTAACGAAAGGGCTAAAAATCTCAATGGAACAAAAACAAACCTTTGTCCTGTTATTAAAATCATATATGTCCTATATATGTGTATATGTATATATATATATATATATATATATATATATCTCCAATCATTGATCCTATGTTGTTTTACCTACTGTACGATTCCAGTCTGCTGTTGTTTCTCATCCAGTAAACACTATTCCCACCATCCCTTATATTGAGACCAAAGAACACCAGGCAGTTCAGCTTCACCTCCATCCCTGCAAGAGTTTGAGTTTGTAAGCTTATCTAATCAGTCTATATTGGGTTTAGAGGAGAAGCAATTGATGTTGAGTCTTACCCATGTCCACAAAATTCACAGAGTTGTTGATGGGACATTGAAAGGTTGGAGGAAAAGGCACTTCAGGTTCTGCAAACAGGTTCAAACTCTTTTAAATGAAACATTAAAAAGCCCAACTCTAATGAGTTGATATATTGAGAAATTTAACAAGCACAATTGTGGCCACGGTCTCATAGCAGTCTACCTTTTCTTTGAAGCTGGTAGGATCCACTGGAGTTGTAAAGTTGACCGTGATGTTCCCATGTGCATATACAGGTGTAGATTCCTTGAGCGTCTTTTGCAGGGAGGTAAACTTGAAGTATGTCTTCAGACTCGTTAGGGATCAGACGGAAATCCTTCAAAATACAACTGATATTTCAGAGCCATATTTCCCCACTCATAGATCATTTGTAACTCACATGAACACTGAGGTTGCCTGTGACATCCTTTAAAGATGATTTTACATGGGAAGAAATAGTGTCTAGCTATCTGTTCTAACTTTCTAAAGCAGTTCTACTTACAACTTTTTCTCAAAAGGAAATCATCAGTTTATAGGATTATACATGGAACGTTTAATGGCTCCATGAGATGCACAAACTGAAGGAATAGTAAGGATGCTCTTTTCCAAAAGAGTTTATCTGCATGTTAAAACATTTTAAGAACATAAAGATTGCTTTTGGAGAGAACAAGTCAATTGCTACTATAGTTTATGGATTGTTGTGGCTTAAGATGCAAGTGGCCCTATGAGACACATCAGTAACTACAGAAAATTTAGAAATCTTTGAGGTAAGTGATAAAAAGATAAAAAGAGTCTCTTTCTGAATCTACCTTGTACCAGGTGATGGTCTCTCCTTTGTTTTGCCACACTGGACAGTCAAGCTTCAGAATGCTTATTTGCTCTGAGAAGTTTTTGTACAGTTGATCTTTGTGAAACGTCTCATAGACCACAATTTCAGTTTCAAACTCATCACACTCAGACACATTATACCACCTGTGAAACACATACCATGGACATAAAATATAACGCCCTTGAGACCAGTGGCAGCATAATATGAAAAGTAAAGTATACAGTCTGATAACCCAATATCACAGTTTTCAGTTTCATAGGATTATTATTGGCAGGGGTGTCCAGTCCTCATAAAAGGCTGGTGTGTGCAGGTTTTCGTTTCAATTCCTCCTGTTATTATTCTATTTTTGAGGAAAAGATTGGACACCTGATTACTGGTATTCATTCTAAAGCATATTGTTCAGTACTACAGTGAAGCTACTAGTAAAAGGTGTGTAGGTTTTGGAGTGAAGAATGTAACTCTAGACCAGTGGACTAGAGTGGACTGGTCCTTGGAATTAAAATCTCTTTAGTAAAATTTCTGGACAATTTTTTTTTTCCATTTTAATAGACAAGCTTGATATTGCTTCTGTTGCCAGATAGAAATCGGCAACCTATAAGACCTACATATTAATCTTTCTAATTAAAATGTGATCTTCAATGGGATCTTCCAAGATTTATTTTCTAATGAACTTCTGACTTGACTTTTTATTTAATTTTTTTTCATCAACCTGTTGGTCTATTTTCACTTTGGTTAATGGTTACCTCAATTACCCACAATGCCATTCAACAACCTGCTGATAGTGCCACCAGTTGGATTTAGCTTGAAATTATCTCTAAATAAAGACAGTGATGCAGCGGCACTTTAGTCCTTTAGTCTGTACAGATTAGCTTCCAAAGCTTCAACTTTCATGCTAATGCAGCTGTCAATGTCATCGCACTCATCATCTCATAGATCACTCACTAGTGTATCATATAGCTGCATTGCATTCTGGGACTTTGAGTCCTTTGCTGTCTCCACTACTTGTATGTTGGATTTCTCATTAACATTACATGAACGTCAGTGCTAAATGGTGAGTGAGATAAGAAGCTCTCGTTCTTTTGTTTTTAGGAGCTAACAGCAAAATTTTTTTCTCCTATTAAACACCACTGTAACTACACTAGCAATGTCACCCTGAGACATCAGTGTGGCAGACAACCGCTAACCTCTCACTGAAATAAGAAAAATACAATGTCAACCAACAAATTAGCACCAAATTCATAAAACACACCACAAATATAAACATAACAATATAAACATGTTTAACATGTTTCAACGTAGACTGTCCCTTAAATATCTCTTTTTTTACTGAATAATATTAGACTGATACAGTATTTTCCTGTTTTGCTGTATATTCTGCACCAGTTTTCAAACTATAAACTGGATTTTCTACAGATTTTTGCCTGCTTTGTGTGCTTAAAAAAGTAATGTGGCCTGCTTTAAAAATCTCACCTCATATTTTAAATAACACCCTACACCTGGAAATCAGGTTTTTGTTGTGTTATTTCCCAGTACAGCATGATGTAACTATTTATAAATATTAATTAATGAGACCCTCAAATAGCCTTAGACATATGAATCGATATGTTATGTGTGTGTAATATGTAAGAGTGTGTATAATAACCATTGTGTGATGTAAAGGCCTGTGTCATTCAGACTTAAAGGCAGGAAGTATAAGGCAGCACCATGGTAGTGGACCCGCTCATTTTCCTCCACTGTGATTGGCTGGATTCCATCACTTCCATTTTTGAACCAAAATATCAGCGAATTGTTCATCACGCTCTCGCAGTCTGAATTGGGGCAGAGATGATGCAGTGCCTCTCTCTGAATCACATGGATAGTGGTTACATCCTGAGTGCTTTTACACTGGGCTGAAAAAACACAGGTTTATTTATCAGTTTACCACTATATCAACTATATTATTAATTTAATAATTTATCCCCAGCATGTTGCTGACTGACATCAACAAAATCATTTTTAAAATATATATTTTTATAATGTATTTTAATGTTTATTGTTCAGCTAATTTTGACCCAAGATCTGAATAAACATTACCCATCTTGTTTTGTAGTTACTCCAGTCTATATGTATGGATTATGTAGTAGTAGTGCATCTACAGCATAAATATTTACTAGTGTCTGGTGTCTTAATCCCTGGTTTCCATGTTCTCTTGATTCTCTGTTGTGCTGTTCTGTAAATGTCTTTAATTCTCTGTTTTGGATTATCATTACAGATTTGTTTCCGAGTGCTCTGTTTGCCTATATATGGATAAAACATGTCAGGGATCTTATTTTGCTGGAATTATTTTGCAGTTACTGTCCATTTCCACCTTACCTGAGTAATTCATCGATGCAGAGGCCATGACAAGTTTAGCCAGGAAGCAAATAATCACCCTTAGCTCTGTCATCTGCAAAAATGTACACATGCACTCAGTGAGATCTTGTCACTTCCTCCCTCATTTCCTCACCAGTGCAACAGTATTGCCCTGTATTAGCTCTGAGTTACATACAGTAAATACTGTACGCACAGTATTGCAGCACTGCTGGGCCAGACCCATTCAGTCTCAGTTGCTGCAGTGCTGAAAACTAACTTGCAGGTTTTCCCAATTCTTTTTTATTGAATTTAAACAGGAATGCACACTGAGTGGGACTCCAGTCTATCACAGGACATCACATGTACACCTAAGAGCAATTCAGAGTAGCCAGTCCACCTAATGCCATGTTTTTGGGTGGTGGGAGAAAACCAAAGAACCCAGAGGAGACACGGGGAGAACTTGCGAAACTCCACACACACAGTAGCCTGAGTTTATATGATCTAATCTAGAGCTGTGAGGCACCAACACTACCTGCTGCACCACTTACTTTCAGTGTATAAAATGAAATTTATTTATAACAGCAGGTCTGATAGCTCCACCTGTAACATAAACGATAGGTTTATGTTAATGTGCACATTCTAATACATTGCTGTTTCTAGATAACATCTAGTTCACAAGGACTTGTATAGTGGAAGCTAATAAAAATAATTTTTTAAAAAACAGTTAAAAACGTTTTTTAAAAAAGAGAGAAAAGATGGTGGTTTGTGAGTAAATGAGTAAATGTTTATAGCTGCTAACACAAATGAGAACAGGAACTTGTTTTGTGGAGGCTCCATGACATTACATTTAGCTACAAATGGTTAAGAAGTGTTGTTTATTAATAAATCAAAAATTGGCAAATGGCCATGATTTAAGAAGAATTAAACATTTCAGGGCTTGCTCTAAAAGGAAAATACAACCCCTGGCAAAAATTATGGAATCACCACACTTAGAGGATGTTCACCCAGCTTTTTTACTTTATAGCAAACAAATAAATCATAGATATGACACAAAAAGGTTTTGTTCAATAGCTTAACATTCTGGCTTTGTGAAACATACATCAAAAAAATTCACTGATTTTTTTTTTATTAATGGCATGTCTTTTTCCAAATCAAGTAGAGGAAAAAAGTATGGAATCACTCAATGTTGAGGAAAATATTATGGAATCATCTTCTTAATTTTCACGCCTTTCTTAATTTCCACTTCCAAAACAAATACCGGGACAAGTCTTAAAATGCTAATTAGTCATCAGTTAAAAGGGAGTGCTTACACACCTTAACGGGCTGTTGGACTTGGCTAATTGAAAGGAAACATGGCTCCAACGAGGGAGTTGTCAGTTGAAACAATGGAAAGGATTATAAAACTCCTTCAACAAGGAATTTCAATGCGGAGTGTGGCCAAAGAAGTTGGTTGCTCTCAGTCAGCTGTGTCTAAAATTTGGTGCAAATATAAACTTAATGGGAAGGTTATAAAAGGAAA
>CM040458.1:2575599-2606632 GCA_022758105.1 Pangasianodon gigas
CAGTAGAGGCCTGGCAGAGCATCACCAGGGATGAAACCCAGCGTCTGGTGATGTCTATGCGTTCCAGACTTCGGGCTGTAATTGACTGCAAAGGATTTGCAACCAAGTATTAAAAAGTGAAAGTTTGATTTATGATTATTATTCTGTCCCATTACTTTTGGTCCCTTAACAAGTGGGAGGCACATATGCAAACTGTTGTTATTCCTACACTGTTCACCTGATTTGGATGTTCCATTGTGGTGGTGTATAGAGCCAAAAATGTTAGAATTGTGTCGATGTCCCAATATTTATGGACCTGACTGTACATTTGTACTTTTGCATCTAGAAACTTAATACAGTTTCTCTAATTTAATTTCAGTTTTCAATTAACTCACCCTCATGCATATAATAAAACAAATAAACAATAAATGATGAATAGTGTTATGAATGGAGAACAGTAAATATTTTATTATAGTATATGAAAATAAAGATGGCTTACGGTGTGCACACTGGACTAGCTTTGACATCACCCAGGCTGATGTTTGGTTCCCTCTCTTTGATTGCACACGAAATCTCGTCCCATAGAAATCCTCAGCAGCTGCTGTGAAGTTGAACTGCTGCTGAGTGCCGCTGTACACATCACGCCAGTCATTTGATGTCCTAATTTTTTGGAAAAGTCATTTTATTACAAATGTAAAATAAGTGTGTGATGCCATGACATTAACACAGATCTAGTGATGAATTATATTATAGACTGTAAAGCAGAGTGGCTCAGTAGTTTTTCTTTCTGCTCCTACTGATGTTGCAGTACAGGGCTACTAGAAAGTTCATGAACCCTTTACAATCTTCTGCATTTCTGCATAAATTTGGCCAGAAATGTAATCAGATTTTCATCTAAGCCTTAAAACTAGATAAAGAGAACCCAATTAAAATAAATGACAGAGAATGTCAGTTTTTACATTCATTTATTAAGCAAAATTATCGAACATTAAATATCTTTGAAAATGTATGTGAATGTCTAGGAGTGCGAGTTAATTTAAAGGGGTAATTGAAAACCGGTGTTTCAATCAAGGGATGGCAATCGGGCGTGAGTTTAGCAGGTTCTCCCATGGTTCAAGAACATAAACCTGAGTCTTCACTATCAAACTCTGGTCTTCACCACACAGGTTTATGGAAGAGTGCCATGCCTCGATCAAAGGAGTTTCCTGAGGACCCCAGAAAAAGATTTAGCGATGCTCACAAGACTGGAAAAGGTTACAAAACAATTTCTAAAGAGTTTGGTTCCACTGTGAGGCAGACAATATACAAATGGAGGAAATTCAGCACCATTGTTAATCTCTCAATGAGTGGTCGTCCAGCAAAAATCACTCCAAGGGCGTGGCGAATAATTACGGGAAGTCACAAAGAACCCCAGGGTAACATCTAACAACCTACAGGCCACGCTCGCATTGAGTAATGTCAGTGTTCAATCAGACAAACACTGAACAAGAACAGTGTGTATGGCAGGAGGATCTGAGCTGCCTATTTGAAGTTTGCTCAAGACCACGTGGATAAGCCAGCAGCCTACTGGAAGAATGTTCTGTAGACAGATGAACCCAAAATGGAACTTTTTGGTTGAAATGAAAAGCGTTATGTTTAGTGAAAACCAAACGCTGCATTCCAACATAAGGACCTCATCCCAACCGTGAAGCATGGGGGTGGCAGTTTCATGGCTTGGGGCTGCTTTGCTGCCTCGGGTCCACGATGGCTTGCTATTATTGATGGACCTATAAATTCTGGATTGTACCAGCAAAATCTTCAGGAGAATGTCAGGGTATCTATTCATGAACTGAAACTTAACCATAAATGGGTCATGGAGCAAGACAACAACCCTAATTCAATAACCATTTGTTTATAGAAACAAATGGTTAAAGCAGAAGAAATGTAACATTTTGGAATAGACAAATCAAAGTCCAGACCTTAACTCAATAGAAATGATGTGGAAGGACTTAAAAAGAGCAGTTCATGCAAGGAAGCCCACCAACATCACTGAGCTGAAGCAGTTTTGTAAGAAGGAATGGGCCAAAATTCCTCCAACCCATTGTGCAGGATTGATCAGCAGTTACCGCAAATGTTTGGTTGAAGTTATTGCTGCTCGAGCGGGTTGGTTACACCAGTTACTCAAAGCAAACGTTCATATACTTTTTCTGACAAAGATATTTAATGATAGATCATTTTGCTCAATAAATAAACGTAATAAATTATAATGTATTGCATCATTTGTATAATTGGGTTCTCTTTATCTAATTTTAGGACTTAGAAGATCTGAACACATTTCAGGTCAAATATATGCAGAAATACAGAAAATTGTAAAGGATTCACAAACATATCCATTAAATGGGATTTTATCCATATGATGGATAAAAAACATATACGGACTTTCTGAGAGCTTGCAAAACACAATAAAAAAAAATATTGTGTGCGCTCAACTGCATATAGGAGCCTTCTGTAATATCAGCATGGTGATAAGAAAACACATTGGGGCTGAAAATAGGAAAATAGGAAAACAGGACGGGGCAGTGTGCTGGTGCGACGCCGCTTCCTAAAACAGCTCATCCCAAAGTGTTTTATTGCTCTTATACCACAGCGGTTTGCCAATGATCATTTATTCTTTTTGATAACTGACACATTTCACTTTACATTTAATGTTGTGGAACAACTGCAAGACAAGATTCTGTATGTCCTGTTGTTTCCTCACCTGCCTGTCTTTTTTCTGTGATTTGTATTACACTACTATTAGAGCTGCTATAGAAAATTAATCAACATTAATTCAACAGCACTGTGGTACAACGAATATTAAGAATTTTTTAAGAAAAATGTTTTTCTTGCCCTCCACACCGACATCTGTTATTCTATTAAATGATAAAGAGTAAAAGTAAATGATAAAAGTAAATGATAAAAGTAAACACAGATAAACACATGTTAAGGGGAGGGAGTGAAAGCCCTTTACAGAGTGTTCATCCATGATGGGTGGAGAATTAACACCACACACTGCAGTGCCCTGGTCCTCCCCTTCTCACACATCTGCTTCACACAATTCAGCTTATATAAATATTGTCATTCAAACATCTGGACTTGGAAAGAGTTTTGCAGCATCGTCCAATGTCATATTACTCGACCACTGAGTCTGCCACTAAGATACATGAAGTCTAGCAAAATTTGATATGAGATTTTGTTACTTACATCGAAGTCACTAAAAAAAAAAAAAAAAGGTAATTAAAAGTGCAGTACTGAACACTTTTTTTTTTTTTTTTTTTTTTTACAAAAATAAAGCATGTTAAGAGGCTGGCTTTTAGTTTTCAGTAATTTATTACTATGAGAAATACTTAAATGTTAGAAATGATATTTTGCTTTGTGCATTCATAATCAGTCGCGTTATGACAACATGACATTTCCTCTTCATGATACACTGTTGGACAGGAATAAATTCACAGGTGTAAAGGAGAGGTTTGACTTACGTGCTGTACTGAACGACGTACGTGATGTTAGTGAAGTCTTTTGTACCATTCCAGGTTAACACTGACGATTTGACTTTAACACGCTGTGGTGGTGATAATCCACTCGAACATGCTGAAATGGGAAATGCAGTCTTATTTAGTCTCATTTTGTTTTAGTGGGAATTGATTTTAAAAACTCAGCACTCTTAGTTCACTTATGTGCTCTGTCTTAAAAAAGAAAGAAAAATGTTGATGACTGAAAAGAATGAAATAATTACACACTTCTCCGCATCACACTTATTATACTTATTATACTTATTATACTGCAGTGGATTACTGTCAAGTTTCACCAAAAGTATGAATTTATCTGACTGTGTTTGCCTTTTTTAAACTGTTTTTTATTTTTCTTTATTTGGACGTGTACAAGCGCGGTTCATCTGAAGGAACTTCAACATAAAACGAAAGTACAAACCATAAGGCAGCTTACTGCCTGATCTCTGTTCCTCTGTTGTATCTCTACCGCCATGATCTCTGTTTCAGAGTGGATTAAAACAACCTATAACCCATAACCCATAACCCATAATCCATAATCCATAATCCATGATCCACAACCCATGATCGAATGAAAACAAGTCACATGTTTGCCCAAACTTTTCCTCGATTTTCACTGGTAACACTGAAATTCACAACTCACAAGATTTGATGAAATATAAATAAATATATGATGAAATTTAAATAAATCTTGTTTTGCTTTCCAGAAAAGAATAATCATAAACTATCTAAGTACTGATTTAAACATTTTTTTTTTAAAGTTATGGTATTTAAGAGCTGTTCAGCAGGCCAAGAGAAAACTAATATTACTGTTCACAAATACATATAAACAACAACAACAACAACAGCAACAACAACAGCAGCAGCAGCAGCAGCTTCTCTCAGTGTAAACAGGACAGCTGTGTGTCTGTGTTACTGTAATTCACTTTAATGTAATGCACTTTAAAACCTCTTTAATCACCGAGTTGCTTGTGTCTGAGTGATTAACTCCTACCCCAGAGCCTAGCTACCTCTCACAGCTGATAAAAGTCTCCTGACTAGCAGTAATCCAATCCCTGTTTTTATCTTCTCGTGATATTTAATAAAGCTTACCACAGTGTATTGTGAGGAACACCTCACACACAAGAAAAGCTCTTCTCCAGTCCATAACGATGATCATGTCGGCCACATCCAGGCCATCTTCCACACTCCGCAGGGCCCAATCCCAAACGCACACACAGTGGGCTAGGTAGGGTGCAGGCGCCGCGCTCTCGGGCCCTGGGTAGTGCACTTCTGCACACACAATGGGGTCGTTTGTGATACGGTACTAACTACTTTCTTCCGGCTGAGAAGAAATGCAGAAGTGAAAATAACAAAGCCGTGTTACGATAAAGTGGCGTAGGCTAGTCCTGGCAGCTACAGGCTCACACTGTCTACTGATTTGGTTTGTGTAGGAGATGTACAGTAGAGGTGAAAATGTCAGTTTCCTGGTGTTTGAGCTGCTTTAGCGGCGGTTGTGCTGCCTCCTCGCCTCTGCGGTTTTTGTGGATAAAAGTGTTAACCGTTATGGTATGTGTATGACTTGTATGACGTGTACTTCCGGGGTCATGTAGGCACTCGTTATGGTGATTCCACGGTGCAGTTTGTGACGCCACTGATATTATTATAGTTTTATATTATAGTCTCCATTATAGGTTATGAAAAATATATAATACTCTGTATTTCTTTGTGAATTCCAGTCTGGCCATCTGATTCTCACTGCTGATAAAGATACCTGCACCCCTGCCCTGTGGAGGCAGTTGGGGATGTCTCTGACTGTTGTTTTGGGAGTTTTTATTCACAACTTTCACAATATTTGTGTGATCAACTGCTGTTGTTTTCCTTGGCTGACCGGTTCCATGTCTGGTTGTTGGTACACCTGTTGTTTCTTTCTTTTTCAGGACATTCCAAATTGCCCAATGCCTGTGCAATGGCTCTGATAGATTTTCCCTCTTTTCTCAGCTTCAGAATGGCTTGATTTTCTCCCACAGACAGCTCGCTGGTCTTCATGTTGGTTTATCCTTTTTAACAACAAATGCAGTCTTCACAGGTGAATCCCAGGGATCAAACCAAGAGTAGACATTCAGAGCTATTAAGTGTTTAAACAACCAATCTAACAGGACACACCTGGGCAACAAGAAATGTTCCAATATTTCTGATCACTTGAAAAAATGGGGTTCATACAAAAGGTTCATTCCAAGTTGTTTAATACATCCTGATGTAAATATCAGGAAATGAAAGATGAAGCTCTGATCTATTGTTTCATATTTCATCTTTTGATCTCAAACAATAGTTCTTCAGTGTATATACAGTATATCAGTATGCCATAAAATACTTCCTTAATACTTCTAGCATGATACGTCCTTTATCTTCCTTAAAAAGTGCGTGACCAGAAATTGTTTAAACATCCTGTTTTATCAGCAGCGTCTGAACTATTGCTACACTACGCACCTTCTTTTATTAGTACAGTGGTTTTTTTACTTTTGGTGCTGTGTTGATACTGTAAAAGAAGAGATGTATTTAATGTATGAATAACTGAATGAATTAAAGGCAACAGATTTATCTGGAAAGGTCCCATGAACACCATGAAGCTATTAAACTCCACAATAAAACAAAGGATTGCAGTGATTTACAGAACACTTAGGATAACATTTTGCAAAATTATTTACAAATAAAAACATTTTTGTTGGTGTGAAACTCCTAAATTAGTTCTGGTTTAGTTACCTGAGCGCAGTATAAATACACTTGTTCCAGGAAGGCTCCAGAGATTGTTGGAGAATGTATTGAAACAAACAGCATTTTGATAATTCTGGAAAAGAATCCTCAATCAGGGTTTAGTTAATATATATATATATATATATATATATATATATATATATATATATATATCTCAACATGCTACCACCAGCATGCTTTGCTGTATTCTCAGGGTGAAGAGTAGTGTTGGGTTTTTGCCAATCATAGCTCTTTGTGTCAAAGCAAAAAGTTCAGTTTTTGTCTTATCAGACCAGAGAACCCATTCCCACATGTTTGCTGAGTCTCCTACGTGCCTTTTAGCCCTCAGCACTCTTTCACAAAGATTTTATGGAGTGTCCAGACTATGGTTGTCCTGTGAACAGCTTCTCCTATCAGAGCTGTGGATTTCTCCTTCAGAGTTACCCTTGGTCTCTTAATTGCTTCTCTGACTAATGCCCATATTACTGTATTTAGCAAAAATACCCTAAATGTCCTTTCTTCTCCCCTTCTCTTACTTAAATTTTGTATTACAAAAAAATAGATAGATGATTTTCCTGTTTTTTTACTTTTGGAGGAACCTTGTTTGAATAATGCTAATGCTAATAAGAAGAAGAAGAAGAAGTAGAAGATCTTCCTTTGCCTTTAGCTTGTATTGTACAGCCTTACACTAGGCTACCTAAAAATACCTAAAAAATGCAGACTCAAATGTACTGGAATCCCTTTATATAAACACACAGTGTATTGGGAAACCTTACACCTCTCTGGTCACAATACTTCCACATACATCAAACTTTTTTTTTTTTTAAATTAGTGTGCGATGTGCCATGCTTTCAACTGGTGGCAGTACATTACATGAAAAAAAAAAACTGTCCTTCCTGACAGCTGTCTTTCCATCTCTTCCTCTCAGTTTAACCCAAACACACCCCGTCCCTTGTTAATCATGTGACAGAGGACTTTTAATCCCAGGGTAATTGGATGTGAATTTTTCCCTTTTTTAAAATGTTTATGTTGCATTTTAATAGTGCTTTTCCTTGTTTCATCTATAAATGACAAAATCCTACAGGCTGGGTTCACTTTAATGACTTCCAAATAATATAATCTAAACTGGTTCATTTGAAGTACACTCTGTATCAAAAAAAGTTTGTGTATACCTTTCTGACTGCAAAATAAATACTCTTATCTTATTTATATTATTATAGGTCTTCTGGACGGCTCTTTTATTTTTTGTATCTTTAATTTTATTATACTGTAGCCCCCCCCACATATTCTTCCCAATCTCTGTGTTATCACTCTCTCATGACACATACATTACCTTCACATCAGATCTGGAGAACTGGAGACCTCTTTTACGAACTATTGTTTCATATTTATATTTATTTTTTGCCCACATTTGGGCATTTTTTTGCCCACTGCAGAAGAATTGGTTCATTTGAATGTCTTGGAATTAGATTTTAGATAGTGTAATATTATAATTCCTCATCAAACCTAATTGTGTGCTTGGTCTAAATGTTGTCTTGTTTTAGACTAAGTTGCACTTACTGTAGGTACAACCTGCTTTTCTTACTAAAGTCAGTTTACTAGATTGTTGCTCTTGCATCTGTATTTGGTTAATAATTCTACAAAAATGAACTGAGCTTGTATTTGCTGTAGCAGTGTAGCAGTTCTGGTAGAAACATATTTAGGAAGTAAATGTTATATAGAACTTTTCAGCAGTGGAAAGTGCTTTAGTAATTCTACTCTGTTACTCTGCTTCAGTAGAGCATTTGTACTTTACCTGAGTATCACGTGATCATGAATACTAGTTCTCAAAACATTTTACTCCTTACATTTTCATTTAGATCTTAAAGATGAATAAATGAATAAAGAATGAATCTTTTTTTGCTGTTTAATGAATCATGTTTCTGTACATTTAAACAATACTTATTCAAACTATATCCAAATATCCAACATCCAACATACTAATTTGTACAGATACCACCATCATTCATTTTTGCACTTATAATACATTAAAGTTTTCTTAAATAAAACAAAAATTTTCACACATTTTCACTATGAGCCCACGTTGAAAAATAAATTATATCCATAATACTTATTTAAGTTGATACTATTTAGGACTCAATTATAAATATTAACTACACTATTAGAAAAAAGGTTTGTCAAGTGTTCCTTGGACAATTAAGTGTTCTTAGCCTCCAAATATGGCTCTACTTGGAACCGCATTGGATAGACAAACACCTTGTTATAGGGCTCTACATAGAACAATAAAGGGTTCTTCCAGAGTGACAGCTAAAGAATCCTTAAGGTTTCTAAAAGAGTCTGTGAAGTGCTGAAGTGCAATGTGTGTGAGACTAACTACAAGCAAACATGAGACTGAGTCTCCAATAACCAACTCAAGCTGTGGGTTTTCATAGCTGTGCACATGCGCACAGGTAATAAACTTAGATGAACATGCATTTTGTTCATTACTAGAGAATAAGGCAGCCTGGTACCAGAAGTTCTTGAATAGATTTACAGAGTGGTCAATATGTCCAGTAAAGGAGTAGATATTAAATCTGACATCACTGTCAGCAGGTAAAAAAGGGGATTTGCTATTTAATTTTTTTAATTTTTTTATCATTAAATTTAATTTATTAAACTTTTCTAAATTTATTAATAATTGCGAATTGGTGAACAGTGGGGAATAGTGCTATAAACACATATTTACAAGCCAAAAGAATGATGTGGACTATCCAGGTAGATTTTTTAAAAATGGATATGCACTCATCATCCACTTTATTAGGAACACCTGTACACCTGCACATTCATGCAGTTATCCAATGAGCCAATCATGTAGCAGCAGCGCAGTGCATAAAATCATGCAGCTACAAGTCAAGAGCATCAGTTAATGTTCACATCAAACATCAGAATGGGGAGAAAGTGTGAAGTGTGATCTCTGTGACTTTAACCGTGGCATGGACGTTGGTACTAGATGGGCCGGACTGAGTATTTCATATATGGCAAATGATTTAATTTCATACCTTTATTAATATGTTAATAATTTATCCATTAGTTAATTCTTTAATTTTAGTTAATCCTTCTTTATATTCTGTAGTCACACATTTATGTTGGTAATCAGAAGTCTAGCACATCTGCTTCTTGTTATTTAGGCTTGTGTGTGTGAGAAAGCAGGAAGAAGTCTTTGTGGGCCTGATTTAAGGCATAGAGGGATTCCTACTCCATCAGGACTGACTTACAAAACACTCGTAAGAAGTGAAGTTGCAGTCATGTCTTCTTATGCATGATGAATAGCATAGGCTTGTGACCTGAAGTTGAATTAAAGTAATATTCGCAGTCCTAATGTTACATTAGACTTTCACCATATACAGTATGTATTTCCTTTCCTGTTAATCATATAATCATTTATTTTTACTTGACCAATAATAAGTATGAAGTCCTTTGTCTGCCTGTAATCAATCACGAAACACTAGTCCAATTCAATGAACTAATTTAGTTGCCTGTAACACCTTCTCCCCGGCCATAATGTGAATAAACATATTACTCTGGAGTCAACTGTGTCTCTGTGAATTTAACTTTCATTAATATTAAGGTAATATTTTCCACCGCACATAACCTGCTGATCTCCTGGGATTTTCACACACAGTCTCTAGAGTTTACACAGAATGGTGCGAGAAACAAAAAACATTGTGTGAGCAACAGTTCTGTGGGTGGAAACACCTTGTTGATTAGAGAGGTCAGAGGAAAATGGCCAGATTGGTTCAAGCTGCCAGGAAGGATATAGATACTCATATATTCACTCTTTATAACCATGGTGAGCAGAAAAGCATCTCAGCATGTCCAACAAACCAACCCTTGAGGTGGATGGGCTACAACAGCAGAAGAACACATCAGGTGCCAACAAGAATCTGAGGCTATCATGGGTACAGACTCAACCGGACTGGACAGTTGAAGATTAGAAAAATCATCACCTGGTCTTTTTCCAGTCTTCAGCTGTCCAGTTTTAGTGAGCCTGTGCCTACTGGAGCCTCAGCTTTCTGTTCATAGCTGACAGAAGTGGAACTCGACGTGGTCTTCTGCTGTTGTAGCCCATCCACCTCAAGGTTCAACGTGTTGTGCATTCTGAGATGCTTTTCTGCTCACCACAATTGTACAGAGTGGTTATCTGAGTTACTACAGACTTTCTGTCAGCTCGAACCAGTCTGGCCATTCTCCTCTGATCTCTCTCATCAACAAGGTGTTTCCATCTGCAGAACTGCTGCCTACGGTGTTTTTTCTTTATTGCGCCATTCAATGTGAACATTACCTGAAACTGCTGGCCCGTATCTGCATGATTCTTTACACTGCACTGCTGACACACTGAATAAATATAACTGAATATAACTGAATGAATGGGTATACTAAATAAATAAAGCTGTTGTAAAAGTAAACATAAAGGCTCTTCCCCTTTATAATATACTTTATATCATATGTTTATATATTTGCTAATAACCACCAAGAGGACAACTTAGCAATCATGCACAAATTAACTTATTAGGTGTAACACTGGCATATTTTATCACCCTTAGCCACCATTGGTTTTCACCTGGTGAATCTGTTTTTTCATTATCCAATCACTATGCTACTGCTATTACTATTTGAAGAGTCCGTGGTATAACGCAGCAATTGCTGCAATGTCACTGTGCCATATCTTTTGAACCCTGACGATGCCCACAGACGTCCACGGTCAGGAATCCATGAGAGTATAACTAGCCGTGCTCACTGGGTGAAAAGGATGCAAGTCCAGACAATCCTCTGCGAGCTCATCTATATGGATGGGAGAATTTTGCATGTACTTCAAATGCATTCACCTGCCCTGTGGCGTGTTAGCATGTGTCAGCCTGCACTCTTCCCAGATATCCATGAACTTATAGTGTCTGTCTTTGCTTCTATGACTTTGGTGATAGGAGGGCACTGAGGAAAATAAGTGTAGCTTTTAAGATCCAGGGTGCCAAGAGCCCTGAGTAGACAGATCAAAAACCTTCCAGGACAGGGGCCTCATGAATTAACCTGTCAGAGGGCTTCTGTTTTTCACCTCTTTCCTGATTTCACAGTATCTACTACATTTCAGCAGATTTTAAGACATTCACTAGAGCTCTTTATATCTGATCCACTCGCTAGTCCAGAGCTGAAGCCTGAGTCCTGCACAGAACCATCACTCCAGTGGCATATGGACTCTGGAGCCTGGAGTTCTGGTGTGTGTTCCTGTTCCTGCTCTTCCTTCAGTGTGTGTGTCGGCTGTATGGCAGGTGTGATCACAAGTGCTACTGTGCAACACTCTTCCTGTGCGTCTAGGAGCAAGGGAACAGATGGAAACCCCTGGCAGAAGACAAAGGGAGTTTTTCATATTGTAACATGAAAAAGAAAATGCAGTATGAAGAATGCACTGTTGAGCACAAAATTTTTGTAGTTAAATATTATGAGTGAAAAAAATAATAAGGATATCATGCGTTTGTGTCTGTCAGATAAACATTATTTATAACCATGTCATATAAAAATGGTCTAACTTTATTCATCCTCTAAAATAACCTCTTTCTTATCTCTAGACAGTTTTTATATACTCTCATTTGAAATATTTAGCCCATTTACTGCAATAAATTGTAAATTTTAAAATACATTTTCCTTGTTCACCCAGAAACCATAGGGGGTGTAAATTTTTGCACTGAGTGGCATGTATGAATACACAAACACACACACTTATACAATTCTAAATTCATTACCAAGAACTGTTGATATTTCATCACTAATGAAAGACAAATTGTAATTTTACTTCCTACTCAAACGACATTATTTAAAATGGTAAGAAATCCATTTTAGATGTTTGAGAAATCTTCAATGAAATCTCAATTTAAATATGTGTTATTTTATCTACTGCTCAGTCAAAAAAAATTATGGATAAAGAATTAAGAATATAATTTGGGGAAAAAAGTGATGATGAAACAGTATTTGTTAGTGAGCTTGGACATCTAGAAACTGCAGAGGAAAGAAATCCTTACTAGTATGCTCTCAGGTGCTGTATATACTGAGGATTTCCTTCTGAATTTGTGACATATGTATAAAAAAGCTCCTAAAAGAGGAATACTGCACAGCACAGAGAGAATTCTCAGCCAAACCAAGGGGCGACCTAGAAGTGACAAGAAAGATACTTGTGACCTCCATGCAAAAAAAATAAATAAATAAAATAAAGTGAAAATTGTAGAAAAAGCGATATTCAGATAATCTGATAATCACACCAGGTTAGTAACATGCAATAGTCACAAGAAGAAACATTTAGCGAAGGAAGAGAATGGAGTTTTTTACCTGTTGTGTACACACACTGCGGAGATGTGTAATTGCTGCTCTTCTCATAATCCAGACTGAAGCCGCTAACTTGCACACAGTATTCAGTCCAGGATTTCAGTGAGCTCAGTGGAGCATGTGGACTGTCATACACTTCCACATGTTTCTGTTGAACAGCATATATATATATATATATATATATATATATATATATATATATATATATATATATATATATATATATATATATGTATTTTTAGAGGCCCAGTGTATATATACAATACAATATACTAAAATATACTAAAATCACTGAAAATTGGCTGCTCATTTGATTTATAAATGAAGATGTGCCTCACTGGCAAAGTGCTTAAATATCAGCCCTGGGAAACCCAATGTCCCAATGTTTAGAATCCTGGGGCGTGTAAAGTTTGTGGATGTGTCATTGTAGGTAGTCTGTCTGTTTGGAGAAGGTGCTATTTTGTGTGCACTTCAGAATCATCACTACATTGTTTGTAGATTTTGTAGATGAGTTTGTAGATAAAATTGTAGGGTGTAGGCAAAATGTAATCCTCTGTAATCATGTAATCATGGCCATGTCTTGAACTGGCCATGTTGTGAACATCTATAAATATTTGGATTAAAAAAAAAGTGGGTGTGTGTGGGTGTGTGTGTGTGTGTGTGCGCGCGTGTATTACCTGTTCAGGTTTAAGCCTCTCCCAGTATTGTACCCTGTACTGCAGCTTCATCACGTCGCTCATGACTGACTTGGATATCGTAAGAGTTAACCCGTCTACGTCTGCTTTCACATTCACTCTGCTGGGTGACGCTAACAGCACTGCAACATTTGAACAACACAGCGCCTTATTTAATAACACACAATTAAAAAAAACACCAAGTCATCAGGTTATTATTAGATGTAGGAGTTAAGACTGATCACTATTGTATGAGTGGATTTTCATGTACAAAGTGATGTAATTTTTGCAAGAAAATCTGATTTTTTTGCAATAATCCGATCAGTGTAGTTCAGTAATCTGATGACAGAGAATGCTGTAAGTCATCTAATAATCAGATTCACTACTAGCAGTGAACAGAAATGAGCAAAGCAGCTAAAAGTGACTTAAGTAAAAGTATCATTTCTTTAAAAATATTGACTCAGGTAAAAGTTGTCATCCAAACAAGAGAAAGTATATAGTAGTGTTCCCCCTTATACAAGATTTAATTTCAGATCAAACAATAATAATGAGGTTTGATGTAAATAAATTGAAACATTTTAAAGAATTTTACGCATAACATTATCTTCTTGCTAAACATAGATTCTGGCTTTCCAATTCCATTACAATATTCATTTGACTTTTAATTATTAAATATATTTAGTAATCAACGTCATTCATTCATGCATTCATTCATTTAGTAATAAAATCCATCCATCCGTTCATTCAGTATTCAAATCCATCCATCCATCCATAATTCAAATGCATGCATCCATCCATCCATCCATTTATTCAGTATTCAAATCCATCCATCCATGTATCCATCCATCCATTCAGTATTCAAATCCATCCATCCATCCATCCATCCATAATTCAAATGCATGCATCCATCCATCTATCCATCCATCCATTCAGTATTCAAATCCATTATTTCATTCATTCATCTTTAATTACCATTTTGTCATAATCAGAATGATGGTGGAACTTCAGTCTAGACAGGAAACATCCCGAACAGGACACTGTTCAATTTTAACCCATTTGAAGCACCAACACAACCTGCTGTGCCATGGTGTTCTTTTCCACAAATATCAGTGATCTGTCTTATTTGCATATTTCTAATGGGGGGAAGCCCAGGGTTATAAACACAAAGGTAAAGTAGATATCCCCAGGACCAGGATTAAGAACAACTTCCCGGTTGTGCAGAAGTCCCTTAAGGCCTCTCTTTATGAGCCAGTGCAGGATGCAGAACTGAAATGATTTTCTCTAAAAACAGCCTTTTTGTAGCAATCACTTCAGTGAAAAGAGTGGGATGCTGCATGCCATGGAGATAAACTCACCTTGCATGCATGACCTTGCATGGAGTGACCTTGTAGTTAAACTACAGTGATTCTGCTCAAAGTCACAACTTTTGTACATCAATCAATTAACATTACAGCATTCCATGAAGGCCAATCTGCAGAGCGTTCCTTGTTGTGCCCAGAATGCACCCTAATACTACCAATCCTCAGATCAATGATCATCTGTCTCAGATAAAAGATACAGGGAGCTCTCTTGTCTAAACAGAGACTGGCCCACTGGGTGATGGACATCATCACCAGGGCCTTCAGACAGGCAGGCCCAGCCCCTAATCATAGACAATATTTAGAGGAGTGCTGCTCCAGGAAGTCTATGCTGCTACCACCTGGGCATCACTGTGCACCTTCTCCCTGTTCTACTAGGTTTAATATCTTCCAGGGCTGTGAATGTGGTGGTCTTCTCCAAGTCCTAAGGTGTGCTAGTTCCTCATGATACACATTATCCGGGGGATTCTCACCACCCCAGTGGTTAGGTGGGATAAAATACTGTGCTCTTTAGATGCTTTTTATCACAGATGTTGATTTTATGACTGTGGTCCAAGGGACTGGATGCACTGCACATTTCTGGTGCTTTCCCTTTCAGTGGAACGAGAGGGGAAAATCCAGGGAGAAGCATATCCAGTGCCATCACTGACAACTAGTGATGCTACATATATTAGAATAACTTCTCAGTTATTCTCAGTGTTTTATTTTTAATATTTTTATCCACCTAAAGTTGTGCTTTTGCATTCATTAAACCTTTAATAGTGCATTCAAAGGCTCTTTAGAATAGAAAACAGGCAACATTTAGAGACAGACATTCCTAAGATTTTTTTTTTTTTTCATACACTCTTGGCTTTCTATCTTGGTTCTAGAGACTGTTCTGTTTTTTTGTACATGTGTATGACCAGCACACACTCACCATCCTCATCAGGTGTGAACCTCATCTGCGTCCAGTTGGAGCATTGGAGCCCAGCCTCTGCTCTGACTCTAATCAGAAACGTTCCTGAAAAAGGCAGCTTACAGTGTGTGAAATCACACTGAGGCTCCCTGGAACCTTCACATGCCCGCTTATATGATCCCTCATCGTCTTGAGCTTCCCAGCTGTGAAAAACAGAGGAAGGAAAGATAGCGAGAGGAAAATAGTAATATATCTCATCTCACTTCCAAAGAATACACATCCATAAGACATAAGCCACAGTAAACAAATGGGTTTTAAATGTGGATTTAGTAACTCTTTTTTTTTTTTTTGCAACAGCTTCAGGTGGTGCCTTATGACACATTGAAATGGTGGAGGACATTTGAAATGATCTTAATGACTGAAAACCTTCTTAAAGTTAACTTACAAGACATAATCAGAGGTGAAGGTGACTGGATCTTCCAGCTGTGTGTAATTCCATTCCCACTGCAGCATGTAGTCCATGTCCACTGCAATCATTTTTACATCATGTGGGCCTGGCAGAGAGGCCGAGACTGGGGGCAGGGAGAAAATATATCACATCACATTAAATTCACATTAAATGATTATTACAATAAATTATTGTTTCATAATCTCACTGAAGATTTGTACCTAGGAGCTGCTGCTGTAATCACAAAGACTGTCCTGTACTCCTCCCAGGACTCTTATTCACAATATACTCATACCGAACATCCTTCTACATCTGTAAACTGTAATAAAAAATAATCCCACTATCTTGTGTCACCCAGGAGAGGACGGGCTCATTTTGATTCTAGTTCTGCTGGTGCCTCTAATCCTCACTTCATCTCAGGGCTTGGGGCCTCTGGCTTGCTCATTGCTTTCATTTCACTGCAAGTTATATACTGTATATTACTGTCTATGTGACAAATAAAAATCTTGAATCTTGAATGTTAGTGATCTAAATCTACATCTGGATTTCTGCTGTTTTGTGACAATGTCTAATGTTTAAACTGCTATACAAATAAAACTAAATATATCATGAATTAAATTGCGGGTTTGGATAAAATTGCTTCTAGTGTTAAGTGTTAAGCTTAACTGGTAAGCTATTTTCAGACAGTTCTAGGAGAAAATGTTTGATTTTCAGAACAGAGAGGTCAGTTCAGGCAAATGTTAAGTGCATTGTGGACCAAAAGTGGTCCAGCTATAAGCAGACATATTGAAGGTTTTCATAGCGTTTAGAATCTGAGTCATAATGCAATAAAACTTATCTAATTCTTGGATTTGAATTTTGGCCCGACATGGTCCTGCTTGCCATTTAGGCTGCTAGACCCGCTGTCAGTTGTATGTGTGTCAGATATAAATATTAAGTGCACTGACACTGGGTCATCACTCATTTTCTATCTGGGCTGTGATATTAAATACCTGAACAGTTCCTAAATATTAGCTGTATCCAAATACACACTATAATTCCTGAGGTCTTTTTTTATATTTTAATCCAAAACAGCTTGTCATCACCAGAAATTATACAAAAACACACACAAAATATGCACATCAATAAATTCTGGTCAAATTGAAAAAATAAAAATAAAAATAATAAAAAAAAATTTAAAAAGATGGTTATGGTGAATATAAATAATGGTGGACAAAAAAAAAAACAAGATGGTCAGGAAAAAAAAACCATACTAGCCAGTTAGTTATCTTTTTCTGTGTCACAGCATGAGAAATGCCAAAAACATAATACTGTTAGTCTTATTAAAACAACGTCTTGAATATTGATAATATATGCCAACTCTAGTGGATATTAATATCTGTATATCACTCCACAAAAGACAAAAAACATAACAGCAGCTCTATAACAGCTCTATAACAGCAGCTCTGAATACAGTCCATTCTATTGCAAAATATATATAATAAAATATTCATAAATTTAAAATGTATATCCTGAGTTTATATATTTCTGTAAATCTGCTTTGTGACAATGTCCATTGTTAAAAGCTCTATACTGTACAAATAAAATTGAATTGGAAATATAAAGGTAATGTTTCACAAACGCACATGAATGGTATTATAATAAAGAAATAATTTCTGGATTTGGTTAAAGGGAAGCAAAAGCTGGCATTTGTAGTATATTTGCACAACTCTTGGTTTGGAGTCTTTCCATATTTAAGGAACAATGTGAACTGTTTTCCCACAGAATACCAACATGTCAATACAGATGGGATATATAATATTAACCTGTCTGTTTATTTTTTTTCTGTTTATTTTTTTTCTTCAGGTCATTGTATAGTAGGTATATTTCCTGTCTGAAATGGAATTTCGTCATCTTTTTTGTTTTAGACAAATTTGAAGGAAGTGATACTTGGTGGTCTACGTCATGTACTTTTTAGACGGCCCCTTAATGCTTTCTTTCTTATTTGACGAGATGAATAATTATTAACACATCGAGCTTTAAGGAAGTAGGTCTATATTTTTAAAAAAAACAAACAAACTACATTTGGTTATAGTTTGTTCTTTGTCATCTCTTTAGTGGGAAAATGTTTGTTTAATCATATTTTACATCCCGCAAAGAGAAGAACCTAATAGAGAAAGTAAAACTTTACTTCAGTCAAAAACATCACCTCAGTGACAAACATGATCAGCTTTAACACAGTGTTTAGTAGATATAGCCACACAACACAACACCTCACAACACCACACCACACAACACAACACAACACAACACCACACAACACAACACAACACCCTGCACTGCTGAAGCTCAGACCCACAGTACACTTGAAATCAGTGGCGATGTGTGTGTAGAAGCACAGAAACACAAGAAACAATCAACAACAACAACAACAAAACTTCTGACCCACAATAAAATGACCCACAATAAAATAAACTCATCTGAACAAGAAGCAAGAACAGCTTAAGGCTCAATATCCAGCTCAGCTTTCTCTTACATGTTCATTCATTTCCCACTTTTGTCTTACCAGTCATTATGAGAAGCAGAGTGAGCTTGAGGTCGAGGTGCAGTGACATTCCTGCTCACAGATGATCATGGCACACCGGCATCATGTACATGTACAGGAAACAGAGTCTGGTAGAATTGCAACTGATTGTGTTTCCTGCTCTGACAGTGGAGGGAGCACTTCCGCCGAGCTGCCACGTGCTACTTACACAGCGAGTCTACCTGCCTGTCAAACAGCTGCACACAGCTGCATACAGCTTCCTACAGCAAAGCAGCCAAGTACTGCATTCACGAAAATAAAACAAGAATGTAGATGGGGGGTTTTCACCAGAGTGAAACTGAAAGTCCTTTTTCTCTATGCACCATGCTACTAATCATGTTGATCTCTGAAATTCAGTTCAGTTTTAAATCCTTTCAGAATATATCACTGGTTAAAGGCAGTGTTCATAAAGTTACAGGACCTAAGGCAGCTTCGCATAAGGTGTGTCAGACTCACTCACACCAGTGCTTCCCAGAATTACTGCAGCCCAGGACCCTTTTATCTGTAAACTAAATAATCTTTTGGCTGTATATATATATTTGAGTTTTTTATTTCGAAACTTTTCACAGAAAGTTCAGATTATTTTATAGGACTACTTGTTTTTAACTTATTGAGGTTTGGATTAAACCTATTCAGTTCAATTGACAAGTCAAACAGACTAATAACTACAAGAACTCAAAAATAAATATAATGATTTTGATAATGGTGGGTTTTGACAATTAACAGTCTAGAGAATGTTGTGTGTGAAAATCCCAGGAGATCAGCAGTTCTGAAATACTCAAACCAACCCATCTGGTACCAACAAGCATGCCACGGCTAAAGTCACAGAGATCACACTTTCTCTTCATTCTGATGTTTGATGTGAACATTAACTGAAGCTCTTGACCTGTATCTGCATCATTTTATGCATTGCGCTGCTGACACATGATTGTCTGATCCATGGAGGCTCCATCTGGCAACCTACAGGACTCAACAAGGATCTGCTGCTAACATCTTGGTGTCAGATACCACAGCACACCTTCAGAGGTCTTGTGGAGTCCATGCCTCGACGGATCAGAGCTGTTTTGGTGTCACAAGGAGGACCTACGCAATATTAGGCAGGTGGTTTTAATGTTATGGCTGATCGGTGTGTATGTGCATGTATAATTAATTAATAGATAGATAGATAGATAGATAGATAGATAGATATGGATATACAGACCCCTGGTGGTCCCCAGACCCCATTTTGTGAACCACTGACTTACACCACAAGCTGTTGAACTCTCAGTTCTGATTGGTCAGAAGGTGTTGATTAATTTTCTATAACAGCAGCTCTGACAGTAGTTCTGGCTGCAAGACTAATCACAGGTTCACATTAATGTGCTCGTTCTAATACGTTATGGTTTCTATAGTAACAGTTAATGCAGTGGACGTGTTATGCTCCACAGAGTATTAATTAACTAATTTTAAGTGTGAAAAATGACAGGTAATTGAATGACTGTTTATAGCTATTACAATCTTAATGTTAGCAGGAACTAACTTGTTTCACAAACATTCCACAGTAAATGTAACTATAAATGGGTTAAATGTATGATGTGCAATGCATTAATCATTAAAGTATGTAATTATTGGCAAATTGCTTTGGTATAAGACTAAAACACTTCAGTGCTTACTGTTATTAGAGAATATCACACCACGCCATCACTTATTACTTTCCTCTAAAAGCACACCCTGTAGCATTTAATTTTTTTACAGAACAGTGATGATGAGGTACATAGCTTGCCAGATGAGGTTCACTGGGAAAACAAAGGTGAGCAAGTCTGAAAGATGCTCTGTAGTGTCTTCAAAACCTAGTAACACTGATTATAGCACTTTATCCTGATCAGGGTCACAGTGGATCTGGTGACTATCCCAAGAAATGTTATGAATCTGGACAAATGTACACTAAACAAAATGTACACTAACAACATCTACATCTGTAAAACTCTGCTTTCATCTAAAGATGGCCATACTACATAAAAGCTGATGTCACCTAATGGTACACAAGACGCAAAAGTCTGTTATGACGCAAGTCTTTTATGAATAATCCAGCATCGCTTTATAAAAGATTTATGCAATTCTTAATAATGTTCTGAAGATTTCCTTTCAAATAAAATGTTACCTGAAAAGTGATGATGATGATGAAGATGAAGATGATGGTGATTGCTATTATTTTTATTATGTATACTTTCAGATGACTAACACTATGCACTTGGAGCACAAAATAAACTCATACTCCAGGAGTCGCTAATTGGTGGAATGTTGTCTGGATGCAAATTCAGGCAAGTATTTCAGCGGACGGAACCAAGTATTCGAAAACTACTGTTGAAAAACCGACTAATGTTTGAAAAATGTGAAGTGATGGTATGTGATGACTTGAAAAAAGTCAAAAATGAAAACAAACAAAACAAGTCATATCACTTCACAAATCTGACCACAGAGGGTAAATGGAATGAGGTAAATTATTTACATAAATGCATGTGATAAGATAAACCACAAAAGAGGATGTACTACAGAAGACAAATCAGTTAGTAAACTAAAGCTCTGATCTTTGCTCCACCTGTTCTAATAAACCAGGCCTTAGAGCTCCACAACACTCTATGGATAAAATGTCTACAGCTGATCAAATATTTGAATGAGCAGAGCGAAATGAACACAGAAAGCAATCGTTCTTCTGCGAGTCCTGTTTTCTGCGCTTTAATTTTACATTCCAGCAAAAAATGATCATGGTCAACAAAATGACCTCGACCCTTGGTGACCCTCGAGGCACTGCGGGAAAAATGTATTTATTGATTATATTGTCTTACTATGTAGGAGAAAAAATGGAACCAGTCAGTTCTGACAGCTTTCAATAATCCACGTTTTAAAAGGTATATATGTATACAAGTTGTCACAAGTGTACAAATCAGTTTGAGAGAAAACATCGAGTAAGTGCTCTGTAAGTGAGTTATGGTGCTTTTAGATCACCTTTGAAACAGAAGCAAAGAAAAGCAAGTGAATAAAGTAATCTATGATGTTAATAACATCAGATTCTATAAGAATCATATTAAAATGAGCCTTAACAATTGTCAAGCACAATGACTAAACACAGCTACAAATACACAAAAACCTGAGAAACATAAAAGTATCACATAATTTTCATTCAAAGGTTAAATGTTTTTAAAGTTTAAAGAGCCTATATTTTTTAGACAGTAAGAGAGCATTTTCAGAACAGACAGTTCTTGACATCATGGCTCAACAGATTTAACTGTTTATAAGCAACAAATAGTTCTGTCCTTCACATTACAAATTTTTAATTTTAATCAACATTTTTGATTTTTAATGCCATTTTTCTGCCTTTTCTGCCATCTACTTCATCTATTTGTTCATTAGTAATGTGTTGTAGAGTAATATAAGTAATTGCTGGAAGAAAATGTAACGTGTTAAAGTGACAATCTTTTAAACTGGTATGAAAAGTTAAGGATGGATGGCATATGTGTCTTTTCTTACAACTTCAAGTGAAAAAGTTTGCTGTAACTGCTCTCACTCCACAGACTTGCGGAGAGATCAGCTCATTCTAACTCTCCCTTGTAACAGGGAGTTTGTTTGCGAGTCTTTTTATGTCTCTGCAGGAAGTAGGTGGGGAAGAGATTGGGACACAACCGAACATGAAAGCCAGCTCGAGGCTGTTCTCATTTCGGACAAATCAGACGCTCACGTCTTGCACTCCTTCGTCCAGCTCCTCAACTCGTATCTTTCTTCCCAGTTTTTCCATCTTCATTTCTCCGAGCTCGCTCTGCCTAGGGCCTGAGCCCTCTGTGGAATAAACACCGGAATCACAGCTGCTGTGTCGGCTGCGTGTCCTGCCACTTTGCTGCGAGCTCTCAGGCGGCAGGTGAACCTCCAAGATGACCTCGGTGACCTCAGGGTCTGGGGTCAGAAGATCCAGCGTGTCACAGCAGTTCTCCAGCTCCTGCTCAGTGCTCAACAAGCGTGGCGTGTCTGAGCTGCCCGAGTAACACAGGTACTGATGACACAAAAATAAATAGACGACAAATAAATCCACTGAAGCAGCAGTCAGCATTTGAGGCACTGAACATTTTGAAAAACACGTAAAAACACAAAAAACAGGAATGTGCCACAAAATGTATCCGATTCACCATAAAAAAAAACCCATGCACTGTTTTAAGATAACTTTCATCTGATTTTGAACGAGTATGAAGCTTCCCACAGATTCCCACTACACAATGACAAGCAGCCGGCTGCACCAGCTAAACGTAAGCTTTATCGTAGCTAAACCTGAGTGGAAATGGCCACTGCGCTCGAGCCTGCGGACCATGTCCAAGTCACATGGTTTCAATGTAGCCTTAAGTTATAACATAAAACTTATGCCTGCCTTCTAGTAGTTACAATATTCGCCACAAATAAAACTACTCTGTGATTCTGTTCAAAGTGAACAACGTCGCCATGCGCAAAATAAAAAGAGCATTTACGTGTATAAATCCATGCTGTTTTCTTTCTATTTTTTTAAACAAGGATTTCTTCATGTAGATAGTCATGCTATACGCTATATTTATGTCATTGGACATAAATAAGGTTTCTGTAACGTGACAAATAAACGCGAGGGACTATAACACTACAAATAGACTATTTTTATATCAGCTAACACAGCAAGATCTTTCCTCAGATAGTGCAAAATGGCATCAGATCGACATATTAGCAAATATTTTTAAAGCTTATAATTACTGCAATATTAAATTGCCGTTCAATATATCGAAATGCAGATTAAATTGCACTTAGGGGTTAGTTATTAAGAATTGTTGCATGAGAGCCCTTACAGCAGAACAGAACAAGTGCATACCAGTAAAAATTACAAATAGAAAAAATGGATCAAGTGAGTCACCACTTTACTGTAAATGCTTTTTGGTTTTGTTCATTTATCTACAGTTAACCACTTCCCTGGACCTCGAACTTGATCGTGGATGTTCATGCTGCATTTCCTGTTTATGTCTCAATACTGTTACTGAGGTTTTAACTCAACTCCTCTCGGTGTTTGGGAGCGACTTTAAAACATGACCTATGATTTTCAACTATTTCAACTCATTTTCAACTAGTGCAGGTCTTCAGTTTTTCTAGTAATTTTACATTAGGTTTTGTACTGTTTTACACATTTCATTTCATTTTTAATATCATTGAATTCTAGACAGAAAAACAGAGATATAATCCCCACTAACTAACTAACTAACTAACTAAATAAATAAATACTGCATCATGCTGGAACCACCCTGAACAAGAGTGGGTGTAACAGGAAGAAAGTGTACATGCCTCTGGGGGAAACAGTATAACAGAGATTGCACAGGATGTTCAGGGTATAAAACAGGTTAGAGGCATAAAGCAGTATCATGGCAGAGCATGAACATGCAGGTTATTAGAGAATATTTATATCATATTCAGAAAGGGAGATGCCAATTTCTTAACTAATATCATTTTTGTTTTTCTATTAATTTATTAAACATTAAGCATTTCTGGTACTGTGACAAAGAAAATGTGTGAAACCTCACATAATGAATGTCTTTAAAATAGATTCCTTGTCTTTATCTTGTGAGTTAACTGCAATCAGTTTTTCTTATTGAATAATTTTAAAGGAATTTTTGGACCAAATTGTTCTAAAATGACAATACTTTAAGAAAACGAAACATCCTTGAACTTAAGCTTTATGTTCTGTTGATATGTTTGGATTGTACATTTGGTGGAATAGAGCCGCGTTTGTGTACAAGAGCAGCTTTTCGAATTTACCGTCATGGTACTGATGGTGCAATATTAATGGCCACGCAATTGCTAGGATAATAAACAGAAGGAATCGTTTCCTTAGAGCCTCGGTCATATACAGGCTCATGTGGTTAAAGGAAAAGGAAATAAGCTTCACCTACATGCCATGCAGCTGCTTGATCACATTCTGGCAACTCTATAATCATAAAAATGTCTGCTTTGAAGGTAATGTGCTGGGTTATGATTAGTAGATGGAGACGCGTCTATATGACTGGGAGAAGGTGCCCACAGTGTATTTGTGTGTGTGTGTGTTTGTGCTCCTCCAAAAAGGGTATACTTTTTAGTTATGTTAGTTATAGATAAGTCAGTCTTTGCCACCAAAAGAACATCCAATGCCCCTGGTGTAAACTCTGATGCCTGTGCTTGAACCTCAGAAAAAAAAAAACAGCTAAGAAGGATTATCTGAAAGTGAAATATGGATAACTTCATGTGTTTTAATATAAATCAAAAATGAAGCTTCTGTACCTCCTGGATGGGTGCAGGCAGCGGGACCGAGGGGAAGAAGGTGCTCTTGACTACCTTCACCACTCTGAAGGTGCACATGAAGAGCCCCACCAACACCAGGAAACTCAGCCCCAGCGACAACAGGAAGTACAGAACAATCTGCCAGGATGGGGTTTGACCTGAAACACAGATTTCACTTGCTGCAGGAAATCAACTCAACAATAAAACAGAAAATCCCCCAAAATACAAGCGATTGATGTTTCTAAGGCTGATACGAACTGAACCTTTACGATTCAACCAGGCTGTTTTTAGAAAGTGTCTCAGCATCATTTTAATACTGTTACAACTGTTTTATGTCTTGTTTTGTTTTATAATTGAAACATTTTCATAGTATAGCTGTGTCTCATGTCTTACTGGCACATGCAAATCAGGTCTAAAATACACAGAACCACTCTGCTAGTCTGACTATAAAAGCAAATGTGAAGTACATTCACAACTATATTTTGCACACAAATCTTCCTAAGCAGTCCGAACCTGGAAATGTTCACGAAGCATCTGAACTAATTAGCGCTTGCTCTCAGCACTTTGCTCGCAGTGTGCAATACAGCTGGATTTTAAACAGATCACGACCAGGGTATGTGTTTCTATAACCATCTATAACCAACAATGTGCCCTGTTTCAGGTGTCATGTTAGTGTTTGCAGTCATTACTGTGTTTTATACCACAGCTCAGCTCAGACAGTAGTGCCACTACAAGACAAAACACACGTTTAGTATTAGTGCACTCGCTCCTTATTGTTTCTATAGCAACAGCTCGTTCTCAGGGACTTGTGTGAGGGACGCTCCACATAAGCGGTGGTATGGTAAAGTTTTCTGTGAGGAGAGGTTTAGCAGTTATGAAAAGAGACTCCAGTGTCAGCGCTTTGTAACAATCAGACTTTTTTTGTCTTATTAACTTCAATAGAGAGACAAAAACGAGAGGCTGGTGAGGGAATGAACAATTATAGCTGCTATAATGAGTGATAACAGAAACTAATTTGGATGTAATACAAAACACTGAATGTAATTATCAGTTAAAGTATGTCTCTTTCTTTAATAAATAAAAAAAATTAATAATCATTGGCAAATTTCTGCAGTATAAGAGGAATAAAACCCTCTGAGATGTGCTGTTTTTCTAGTAACAGTAACTTTGCTTTGTGTCAGGCCGTATCACTCCACCGTGTCTTTGATTCTTTTCCAATAACAGCACACCTGTAACATTTTATTTACAAAAACCATTTGTGGCTCTACCAGATGTCCTACATCTAATCTGCACTCTTCCCTTATTTCTTCCCTCACTGGTTAGCACAGGTGTCTCGTGGTTTTCAGGTGGTAATAGCAACATGTGCAGAAATATTGATCAAACCCTGGTTAAAGATCTTCCTCATCTTCAATTAATTTCTGGATTTAGTTTCATTCAATAGTAAGCAGAGCGCTCTACATGTTTAAAGGGGCAGAATACATAAAATAAATAAATAAAAACCATAAGGTTAAATAGTATCCTGCTTAAAATAACAATGTTTACAAATGTAGAGCCAAATGACAATGTTACAAAATCAGATCTTGTTCCGATACGTACCACTGAGCATCTTTAAGAAAAGGCTCATTAGATGTATTTCTCTTTTACAGAGAGAGAACTGGAGGTTTGCTTTGCAAATTTTATGCAAAGGAAATGTATATACCTGAACCCAAATAAGAAAATTACCCATCATGCTCATCATGGAGCCATCACAGGGACTTCCTCATTACACTCTCCACTGTCCAATTATTTACCAAAGCAACATTTTGTCTTATTTGTTGGTTTCATCTCTTTACTTGTCTGGTGTTATTTTTATATTTTATTTTTTATATATTTTTACTTGTATGGTGTTATTTTCAGGCACATACATACTATCATGTACTATAAAATGCATTTGTATGCAAGTTTCCTGGAAAAAAAACCCCAACAAGTTCCACATCTATATATAGCAGTATCTTATTGCGCAACAGGCAGCACGCCTGGATGAAGGCAAAGCGCCATGTCCAAGCAGAACACGACACTGACACACCCATGTATGGTGCAAAGAACTAACTCTGATTTCACTGGAGCTCAGTCCTATAGAAGACTTGGGATTATTGGGATTATTTGGAATAGCAGGTGACCTGCCAAGACAGGCCAAAAACTCTTAAGACACTAGTGGAATTTTTATATGAGACTGACGCCGCTATTAAGGTGAAGGTATAACAAAGTGTTAGGGGAAAAAAATTACAATGCTTATTTCATCCAGAGAGCTTATATATATACACATAAATACACACACACACACACACACACACACACACATTAATTGTTATTTTAAGGTTTATATTGCTCAGACTATGGAGGATGGATTTAAAGCTTCCTCCCTTTAGGGTGCTTTCACATATGTAGGGTTTAATCCGTCAGAATTGGATCCTGGTGTGTTTTGTTTGAGCAGGTGAGAACACAGCAATCGCATTCAGGTGTGGACCAAAACAACTCGCTCAGACTGCTTCCAAGTGCAGTTCAACCCTGAATCAACCCAACTCCAGGAGGTGAACCAAAAGTGTCAGGAGTTTTGGGCTGCAGGATTTTTTGTAAATGTGAGCTTCTAAACTGAGACACAAACTGAGACGCAGGACGGAGCTGTAGCGTTGCAGCAATGTGATGTGTTCTGGAGATTTGGATCAATGAACCAAAAGGGACAATGAATCCTTGATGCGATACACGAAATGTTTTAATCTAGTTATTTATTTCATTATTTAATCATATATTTAGTGCTGGCTCTGTACTTGGGAAATTTTAGTGACTTCTACACATACGTGCCAAAGGTTTATTTCCCTTTTTCTCTCACTGTATTTCTGACCAATGAATGAATGAGTTTAATGAATATTTCCAGGCCTGCATGCCCCTCAGCTAAGGTTTGTTTAATGATGTGCAATGTAAAACCAAACCCATCTACACAGCAAACAAGGCAAAAGTAGCAATTTGACTCTGATTTGGATAAACGGACTAATAGGTGTGAAATCGTCTTTAACACGAGTTTTATTCGATTTTTAAACCAGGATTCTCGCCTTCTTGTCCTAATGAAAACATTTCAGCCTCTTTCAAGACTTTTTCAGGACAACAGATTTACAACTTCAGAGTCTGTATTAGTTTGAGAAAAGAATATCCAAAATTTCCACAAAACATTATCTGGATATTGGTGAATTTAATTTTCATACTTTGCCAGATGTTACAGAATGGCACAGAAAACCCTGCAACCAAAAAACATTTCTGTTTGTTTGCTGGTTGTCGACTTACCGTCTGTCTGTGTGCAGTAGGTGGGACTGAAAACACTGGTCTTCTTGTAATAGTCATCCATGGACTGCACTCGCACACAGTACCATGTCCAGTTCTCCAGCTCAGGCAGAACCACCAGATTATTGGCACTTGTTAGATTATTAGGCTTTTGTACAGAGAGAAAGAGAGAGAGAGAGAGAGAGAGAGAGAGAGAGAGAGAGTGTTTATGGAAGTGAGACAGGGAAAATCCAGGGGATCTCATTAGTTAATCTGTTATTTAGATGGAAACATGGCCAGAACTGCTCTTCTTACAGAACTCTACTTTACCAGAAGATTTATTTAATTATCAAATGCTTGATCATGATCATTAACATGATAATCCTTCAGATGATATTATATCTTCATCTGTCCTATTAAGAAATATACCTCAGGACCTACAAGAAAAGTGAACAAAGATTTTTCAGAACAAACTGAAGCTCAGATTTATTTTTAGCTAATAGTGGTGGTCCTGTACATCTCAGGCATTTTAAACTTGCACATAATGCACATAGTAATGTACTATGTGCATTAATAAGGCATTGAGATGAACTGATTACATTTCACAACCAAACCACAATCCAGCTCAGCCAGCTGAACTAGCTAAAAATGAGGACAAATATTAGAAGTTAGAAGTTCTTGTCCTGTGACAAGAACTAAACGTACCATGTAACACTAGATAAGAAAACTGACTAGGCACAGATGCAAAAATCTTTTTATATGATTAAATACACAAGAAAGTAAATGGTGTTTGGTATACAACATAGTATACACACACTGAGCACTTTATTAGGAACACTATACTAATACTGGGTAGGGCCTCCCTTTGCTCTCAAAACAGTATGGATTCCACAAGATGTTGGAAACATTGCTTTGAGATTCTGGTCCATGTTGACATGATTGCATCACACAATTCCTGCAGATTTTTCAGGTGCACTTTGATGCTGCGAATTTCCCGTTCTACCACGTCCCAAAGGTGTTTGTTGGACTCAGATCTGGTGACTGGAAAGGCCACTGAAGAACACTGAACTCATGATCAAGTTCATGAAACCAGTTTGAGATGACTTTGGCTTTGTGACAGGGTGCGTTATCATGCTGGAAGTAACCATTAGAAGTAAACTATAGCCATGAAGTGATGCACATGGTCAGCAACGATAATCAAATGGTCTGTGGCATTCAGGCGATGAATGATTGGTATTAATGGGCTCAAAGTGTGCCAATAAAACTTTCCCCACATCATTACACCACCTCCACCAGCCTGGACTGTTAACACAAGGCAGGTTGGGTCCACGGATTTATGCTGTTGGCACCAAATCTGAGTTACTATAGACTTTCTGTCAGCTCGAACCAGTCTGGCCATTCTCCTCTGATCTCTCTCATCAACAAGGCGTTTCCATCTGCAGAACTGCTGCTCACTGGATGTTTATTTTTTATTGCACCATTCTGTATAAACTCTAGAGATTGTTGTGTGTGAAAATCCCAGGAGATCAGCAGTTATAGAAATACTCAAACCAGCCCGTCTGGCACCAACACTCATGCCACAGCCAAAATCACTGAGATCACATAGTTTCCCCCATTCTGAAGGTTGATGTGAACATTACCCGAAGCTGCTGGCCCGTATCTGCATGATTTTATGCATTGCACTGCTGCCACACGATTGGCTGATTAGATAATTGGGTGAATGAGTAGGTGTACAGGTGTTCCTAATAAAGTGCTTGGTGAGTGTATAATATACAATAGCACAGCTATAAACTGAGTTAATGCTTTAATGCTTGCATGAAATTCTAAGCACCTTCTCAGCAATTTCTAAAGATGACACATGCAGGGGTGAGGCAGTTGTGTCATGGAAAGTAAGAAATGAAGAATAAAAAGAAAACGTCAACTGGGTACAGTTGTGCGTGTTTTTACGGCTGTGGTCAGGTTACAGGTGTGGGTGGATTATTTTTTAATTAAAACTGAGAAGTGAAAGCATGAAAAGACCATCAACGAAGAAAAACAAATTGCAATCACTAATCATCAGCATCATCTCTTCTAAGCATCCAGCTCAAGCTCTACTTTTAAAACTCTTTTATTAAAAACTCTTTTATCAAATACGTGCAAGGAGGGCTTGGGGTGTGTGTGTGTGTGTGTGTGTGTGCATACCTGTGTTGATGAGCTCTTTTTCCAGTACTGTATGAAGTAGTACATATTGGGCAGCCATTCCTTCATGGAGCCATTGGTGATGGTCAGAGGGTCAGAGATGGCAACCTGCAGCAGGCCATTAACAGGGGTGATGTTCACTGCAGAGGGCGGCCCGATGACAGCTGAAGGGGTTTAAAAATAAGGTTATGCTCTATGTGCTTTTAGTGTGAAGGGAGAGTCACTGAGATACAGTAATGCAGTAATAATACCCAGATGATGTAGTAAAAGAGTATAGTGAAATAAAGCTGGTATTAGATTCAGTTTATAAACAAAAATATCCTGAACAATTAAACAAATCTTTATTTCAGCTAAACAAGACTCTAAAGAAATTCATCAAACACATGTGACATCAAAAACTGACACGTGATGTTTTAGTATCGATATAAAATTATATTCCTGGACCTGTGGTTCATCTGTCCAAGTTCAAAGTTCAGGTTTATGACACTCCAGTTCAGAGCTTCTGTTACACAGTTACAGGATTAACGAGGTGATAAAGATCCAAGCCTGGTTCATATCTACACACTACACACTGACACTGCTATCTTTCGAGTTTCATGGGTGTGCACTTCACTACTTACTCTACTCACGATACTTGCTATAATTATTGATGATATTGATTTTTGATGATTTAACTGTAAATCAATTGTTTTTTCTTTTTAGTTTTAGTAAAATATTTCTCTCAAATTTACACACACACACA
>CM040458.1:2613879-2624067 GCA_022758105.1 Pangasianodon gigas
AGACTCACGGGCCAGAGACTCACAGGCCAGAGACTCACGGGCCAGAGACTCACAGCCAGAGACTCTCACGGCCAGAGACTCACGGCCAGAGACTCACAGCCAGAGACTCACAGCCAGAGACTCACGGGCCAGAGACTCACGGGCCAGAGACTCACAGCCAGAGACTCACTGACGAAGCGTGTTCGCTGCTAACGAGCTGCTGGGGGCGGGACATAGACCTTCTAGAGAGCATTTAATTGGATGAACACAACACTAGTACAGGATGAGTCATCACAAAATGTAATCATTCTAAAATTAAAGCGAAAATATCTCCAAGGCTTTTTTTTTATCTAGATATATTATCATACTGGTGTCTGTAACACAAAGGAACATGGAACAGGAAAAAGCTCTAAACTGATTTTGGAGCCACTTTAATAAAGCAGTGATATAGTTTTTGGTTAGAATCTGAGAGTGACCAGTTATTAAACCCTTAAATCCAGAGAATGAGGTCTTTTGCAGGACTCTTTTTAATATTTTTTTTTATTAAACTGCGGCCCTGTGCGAGTCATGTGAGTTTTATACTGATAAGTGTGTCTTGTGAGTATTTGGTGTGTGTGAGAGAGTGAGTGTGTGTGTGTGTGTGTGTGTGTGTGTGAGCGGAAGTCCTGCAGCAGTATAAACTACAACTGCATTGAGATGTTTAAAGCACAACATCATAATAAATGTTGCCTCCACATTCAGATCTCTAGCTGCTGGTCTTTATGTCTCATTCATTCATTAATTATTCAGTATTTTTGTGTAAAGCTCGATCACTAAGTTTACATTCACTCGCCTCGAGCAAAAGACAGATAACTCTGCAGATATGATGATGAAGATGATAAATGATGAAGATGATGATAAATAATGATAAATAATGATAAATAATGGTGATAAGTGGTGGTAAGTGGTGGTAGGTGATGAAGAGCTTACCGGCTGATGAAGAGCACCAGCAGCACCAGCAGCACAGCAGCACAGCACAAACACACCACACACCGAGCGGCTTCATGTTTAACTCTCAGGTCCCGTTAAAAGTCATTAACTTTTTTAAATGTAGCCTAACATCTCCGTTATGGATCAATCTGTCAAAATACAAACAAAGAAACTGTCGGATCACCGAGTTTAAACCTCCGAAAAGCGTCTATTTTGGTATCGAGCCTCGAGCTCATTTTCCCCCATCCGCATTCCGACCGCTCTCGCTCCCTGCAATCTGATTGGTTAGTGACTCACACAGCCAACATGGCGATCACCATGTCAACCCGTGCCACTAGCCAATCCCAGCGCAGGGGGGCGGGATCTGTCGGAATGCTGGCGAGGAAAACAACACGCAGCGTCTCACTTCACCTGCGTTTACTGTGCGAAAGTGCGCGCTTTTGAGTGTTTAGCAGAAGAGTATGCAAGAACCGGGACATACTAACTAACACGTCATGCACCGGAAGAGAGCGTTGTTGCCTAATTACGCACACTGTCACTGTAAACAAACTCCTCACTGCATTTCAGCTTTTCTTCCTTCATTATTCATCATATAATTTAATAATACGACATAATTTAATTTACCCTTCCCTTGATTTATTTTTCCACATTTCATTTACACCTCTCTAAAATGCGTCCCTGAATTCAGCAAAGCAAATCGTTACTAAACTCCTCGTCCCCCCTCGCGCAAGGGGTTGTGGGTAATATGAGCTGTCCAGGGGTTCACGCTTCGAAAATCTACCGGAGATAGTAGAGCATCCGGGTACCTTTGGGATACTCCTTTCAACATACTACGGTTTATTCTGCCCTCGGATACTATTTAGGGCGGATAGTAGGCGAATTGGGACGCGGCACAGGAGTCACGCGCAGGTGTGTTCCTGCTTCCAGGTTGTGACGGCTGCAGGATTGTGTTTGTCACAGCGCCACCTGCCGGGTGGTGCAGCTGCTGCAGGGCAACGCCACGTGACGTCACACCAACATGGCGGCTCACAGCAGCAAACACAGCCGCGCTTATTTACTTTTAAATCAGTTATAAACCGTAAACACCAGCCGTGAAAAGCACAGACATAAACACCTCGATTCCCCACAAAGCCCTGTTTCACCAAACACACCACCAGCTGAGAGAGATGCACCAGTCTCACACTCATCTCTCAAACACACCACTTCACACAGTTAACACACAGTTAACACACTTACACACTGAGATTTAATAATACTAAAGTAAATCATTCATTTCCACCTGCTCCGACTATTATCGCCAGGAGGATCTATTAATGAGGGATTCATTATTATATCTAATATTTTAATATATAATATAATATTAATAGTATATATAAAATCATAATAATACATTATAGCTTATAATGTTATTACTATAATATTATATAATGTATAATGTAATTATTGATATTACTGATATTATATATAATATCATATAATTATTATTCTGCTGTAAATATTGTAATATAACATTGTATGTTTATGATAAGAGCTGATTTTATTCTATAAGTCAAACTAGAGATCCCTGGATGAAGCTACTCAAATCTAAATCTCTACTTCATACAGTACCACTTATTTTTTTGGAACGAAAGAAGACAAAGTTCTTTGTTTCTTATTTATTGTATGGAAAAAACAGAGCAGTGATTCAGAAGGCGTTCCTGCACCAAACATAGTCGTTTGAACATTTCTGAATAAAATAACTGTAAATGACAGTCTAGGACTTCTAGAAACGACCTTCCTATTGGAATGCACCTATAATATAGAGGACTTATGAGACATTAAACTGACACGGTCAGATATGAAGCTTGTTCATGTGTAGGCTGCTGGACGCTTGAGCAGCAGGTGTACTGTACCATCTAAGTGCTTTGTGCTGGTCAGTGTCCCAGTGGTTAGGCCTGTTTCTTTATATTTATGAAAAAAGGAACAAAACAAACCACAGGAGTGGAATAAAAAAAAAAAAAAAAGTCCTGCACACACTTTTGGTATGAACGAGAATAAAAATCATGTTATTATGACATAATATACAGGACATATAAGATATTAAACTGACAAGAGCCGATACTACATTCAGGGTTTTAAATGCGATTAGAAGCATGCATGTCTTACACAGATGGGATTGGCTGAAGAGGACTTCGTGATCAACCCATCACACCCATAAATTATGTGCTTGTTAAACATCCCATTCCAGATTTACTCCCCATTTGCTGTTATAATATCCTCCACTCTTCTGGGAAGGCTTTCCACAAGATTATGGGCCTCTTAGTTCCAGTGATGTTCAGGTGTCAACATACTTTTGATCCTATATGTATTTATAATGTTAATAAGGAGCTAGTAATCTGGCCCAGGATAAGGTGGCTTGAGCCAGATAGCCCTGACAAAAGAGAGAGATTGGAGAGATCTATGGGGAGGAGTCTGGCCAGTCAGTCCTCCCTAGCCAATTCTTTCACCCTTCTCTGACAAAGATTTTCCTGTGTATTTGACCAACTTCTGTGTGGTAGTTTTGGCCTTTCAGTGGGGTGGTCTACTGGCAGGAGTACTTAGCTGGTAATCCCTTCTTGGCATTTTGGCTGAGATCAAGTTAGCTTTAGGCTAGAGTTAATGTTGGAAATTATTTTGTCTCCTCCTGTTTGATTAGGCAGAGCACACAATTTGCAGGAGTATCCTTTCGTCAGTTTTTCATTTTCCTATTTTAGGTAGATTTCAGTTTTCTATTTTAGACAGATATATTTTCCTCTTTTTCTTTTTAAGCCCCTATCTGCCTAGGGTGGAGCTCTGGTTTCTTTTCCCTAAAATGCACTGAACAGTTCTACTGTCTATGATTACGACTACCTTTCTTTTCTGTTCTTTAAATTGTAAGTTTCCACACTTTATTTTTCAAAGAGCTTCATAACAAAGCAAAGTGTTGATATTTACATGTAGACAAGTTGACCTGCAATTGTATTATAGGCCAACTTCATTAATAATCAACACTCCATTAACACAGCACATGTAATGTCACTATTAAACAGGAGTAAACCTGAGCTTTAACAACCAAAGGTAATATTAAATCATAGTTCAGCAAACACTCTTATCCGGCATTTGTTATAGCTGAGCAGGTGAGGGTTCAGGGTATTGCTTAAAGACTCTGCCCTGGTAGTGCTGGGATTTCAACTTAAAACCTTCAAGTCACTATTCTAAAAACTTTAGCTCTTCATTCAGCACTACCCACATATACTAAACAAAATCTCAACAACAACAACAGAGGAAAAATGAGGAAAAATATACTAATAGAAGTACACACTAATTCTATGCACTGTGTTGGAAAAGCATGTAAAATCACATACACAAAAAAAATGACATTATATATGCAGAACTGTCTATAACATTATTACTGGTTATGTGGTGATTAGTTCTGAATTGACCCAACAACATATCAGCAATACTGTATGTAGCCTTACTGGAAATGTATTATAATAAAATAAAAATATACATATCTTATAAAGTGCAATATGAAAAATGAACTTCACTAAATATTTCACTCAGTTTTAAAAAATCTTCACTTTCATCAAACAATGCAGACTAAACCAATCTTGTAAACTTTTCCTGGCAAAGTGTCCCTGGATGAGGAGATGATTAAAAAAAATGGTCATGTAACTCATGTGAATACTGAATCAGAGAAGTACTAATTTTCACCAAACTTAAAATCCCTGGCCAGTAGAATAAAAAAGGATGCATACAACTTTGTAAACAGCTTTTCTGATCCTCTGCATGCTAACAATGGATATGAAAAGGTTTCAATGTGAAAAAGTTCTTCTGAATATAAACGTGAATATACGCTATGAAAAGTTATTGCAGATGAAGCTCCTTCACTGCATCTGCTGACTGACATTCATCCCGAAGTGCATTTTCACAACGCAATCCGTCACAAGTCCACTCCTTCAGCTCTGTTTTCCCTCTTGTTCGGAGCAAACATGCTTCATATCTGCATTAAGCAGAGTTGGTTTTGAGCTTTCTTTCTGCTTGGATTCAGCAGGAATTTCTTGAGCAGTGATGATGCTGAACTCATGGTAAAGCTCTTTGGGCTGAGCACTGATCTGCATGGCCAATAGTATGGATGAACTGGGACGCTCTGACAGGTACTGAACAAGAAAAAGAGGATTTTTACAAATAAGTCATTTTGGTAACAATCAGTAAAAACAGGTAATAATTTAAAGGGAAAACCAATGTAAAGTCTATTTATAAAGTGCTGGACCACCATAAGCCTGCAGATGCAATGCACCTTGGCAACGACAAGTCTCTGGAACTGTACTGGAGTGATAATAAACACCACTCCTCCAAAAGTTGGGGTTTTAATGATGGTGGTAAAGACTGCTGTCTAACCAGGTTTTCCACAGGTAAAGTGTGCCATGTGCACAACTTTAAATACTCAACAAACTTTAATGACAACACAATTTCTACTATTTCTGTCTGTTCTGATCACCACATTTAACTGAACCAACTGAAATCTGAACTAGCTACATGGCCTAGCATACTGACACCACCTTGTCATTCCACTGTTTTTCCTCCATAAAACAGTGAAATTTTAGACCCTCTCAGCTGAAGATGCAGAAATTCACTGTACTTTTGTGTAATACATGCGCAATAGTATAATTTCTGCTGCTATTTAAGTGCTCCTTCATCACATATATATATGTGAGCTCCAAAGACAAAGTAATAACTGAAAAATGTATCTATATAGAGCTAACTGGTTCATTAACATCAGGGTTATTTGCATTAATTAGCTGGTTAATGCTAGCTAATGCATGAGTCTAGCATTAGAATTTCTGACACAGAGATGTTTAGCCTAAGGCACGATGCCATTTTGCCTGAAGTCTGAGAACTGATGCTGATATGTGTTTGATACGTGTGTTTTAGGATGTCCTAAAACACACGTATCAAACACTCAAGGCCCACGGGCCAAATACGGTGTCTCGTTTCATTTGGCCCGCATGAACAAAAAATAATATTACTATATACTACTATACGCTATATTATACACAATATTTTCATACTAGACCAGTAATGTCTAGAATCTGCTGCAGACCTTTAGTGTAGTGCCCTTGTGCGTTCTGCCCACTGTACAGTGTGTGTTCTCACATCTCACAATGCTGAAAACCTGGTTAAAATCTACATCTATCTCTACATCTAACCCCCATCCCCCCTTCCAACACACACACACACACAGAGATACACACAGACACTCACCTGTTTAAAGTGCTCAGGTAGTTTGGCCCGTGGGTGCAGAAATCGGATTCCTCTGTAGCCAGACCATACAGCCAGGGAAATCAGGAGGACAGAAATCAGAGTGACCAGGAAACTGACCAACAGCACCACTGCTATCAGCCATGACTCCACCTCATCTGCAGAGCAAGTGAGATCACAAAAACACAACAATATACAAATCTTTTCTTTAAAGTATGCCGCATTTGAGAGGCTAATAAACTAAAGCCACATCTAAAGCCTGATAAATGAGCTGCTGAGTAGAATTAACTGACATGTTTCATTTTGATCTATGTCTCTGGTTAATGTATTCAGACTTTTTTATTCTCATGATGGCCAGCTTTACTGGTATTACCACTTCCTGTTTTGATCGAATAACAACAGACACCAAATGCAAATACACACCTGCTGGTCTACAAAGCCAAAGCACACCTTGTGTAACATTGTCTAAAACCTTGTGTAGCATTCTTCTAAATGTAAGTGTACATGAGTGTATACATTAGATATGTGTGAATATTATGTTAAAGAACATTAGAAGAACTATATAACCAGGACACTCACCACTAGCAGTGTTCATTTCACAGGTTATGTTACTCGGGAGGCTGTTTTTTTTGTGATCCAAAATGATCACCACTTCTACGCAGTAGCGCATTTCTGGTAAAAGGTTCATAAGCATCACTCTGCTCTGTTCCACCAACTCCTCCTGCAGATTTCACCAACATTTTCATTTTGTAATTACATTTTTTTTGTAGATAAATTGTAAAATAGAGTTTTTTCTTTTTCCCTTCAGAAACAGTGGAGGATGTAAACTATGCTTTTCTTTGGCTGCTATGATCATCAAGAGCGAAAGATCATCATTATCAAGAGCACCTATCTCAACAACTTATTGATACAGAAGTAAAAAAAAAAGAAAAAAGAAAGAAATCAAATCATTACCTTTTCCGGCGTTCCTTCGGTCCAGTAACGAATGCGATAAAAAATGTTTCCATAAACATCCTTAAGGTTGCTTTTCCTTAGGACAGGTTCAGTGATGTCAACCTCCATTGTCCCTCTTCTGCTTTGCAGCCTCACATCTGGAGCACCAATAACAGCTGCAGAAAAAGAGATGATCATTAATTTCACTGGATATTTTTTGATAAATAATTCTAGAACCAATCAGATTTTTAAGAAAAAGCACAATTTTATCATTCAAAAGTCGACTCACTGATTTTTTCCAAAGGTTGACACTCAATTTCGATCCAAACAGAGCTTCTTCCATTCAGTTCTGTTTGTACACGAAATATGTATGTTCCATAAGGGGTGACATCCTTGGTGAAATTGCAGCTCAGTGATGAAACATTCTGACAAACTGAATTAAACATAGTCCATGATCTAAGAACAGAAATAATTGCACTGTGTCAATAATCAAAGCAACAGAGCATCTCTCACAGCTCAAAACAGCATTTTGTTTGTTTTACTTGCAGCATTTAATTTTTAATTTCAATTTACTTTTAACATATAATTAAATAATACACAGTCTCCAGCCACTTTATTAGGAACACCTGTACTCCTGCTCATTCATGCAATTATCCAGTCAGCCAAATCATGTGGCAGCAGCGCAGTGCATAAAGTCATGCAGACACAGGTCAATAGCTTAAAATCAGGGATTGGCAATATCTAAAAATAATCATCACAATATTTCATTATCTGTCAATCACTGTCCTATCGCCCAGGCTTAGTTCACATCAAACTTCGGAATGGGGAAAACCGTATCTCAGTGACTTTGACTGTGGCATGGATGCTGGTGACAGACAGGCTGGTTTCAATATTTCAGAGACTGCTGATTTTGGATTTTTATAGTCATAACGTTATAGTGTCACACTCATAATTACTGTAGGTTTTTTCCCCCACAAGCTCTCTCAGGTACAACTCATTTCAACTTACTTGTACTCAGCTGTATATCTGAAGTCTTTCCCAGTGGCTGTCTGTGGTGGATCCCATTCCAAAACAAGACCAAGGTTCTCTGATTGTATTCTCAGATTCTGCGGGGGAGGGACTTCATCTGAAAGTGAGAAAAACCACACACACACACACACACAAAACAGGACTTTAAAGTACCTTATATTTCATTTTTATATGGTAAAGATGCAAAATCATAGGTAAAGTAAGGTGTATGCCAAGCCAAGAAAAGAATTACCTTTGACAAAATACCAGAAATTTATAAAAATCACTTTTGAATTTACTTTTGTCATACCCATTTATACCAAAGCACTTTGCAATGCTCGATTCTAACTGGTCAGAGCGTGTTTTTTTTTTTTTTTTTTAAATTAAGAAGTCATTTTCTATAACAGCAGCTCTGACAGTAGCATTGTAATACAAATCACAGGTTTATAATAATGCACTTGTTGGAACACATTATCGTTTCTATAGTTCTAACATTCACTGGGACTTGCATGGTGGCTGTGCTATATAATCTTGTCTTAAAAGACAAGACGCATGTCTTACTAACTTTAAGAGAAAGTGCAAAAATGTCTCCGGTGTCAGTGCTTTGTAAATGTCAGAGGTAAAGCTGAAATTTCAGACACTGGAATGTGTCAGGGTGGATGGCTTTACGGTTTCTAAGTAACATGACAAACTTGTGAGGGAATGACTACTTATAGCTGCTGTAAAGTAAGTGATAACTGGAACTAACTTGCCTTTGCAGACAGTCCACAAGATTAAACATACACTTCATAGCCAAAAGAAATGGAAGCATCTACGAGCAACAACAGCTCAGCTACGAAGTGATAGACCACAGTGGTAGTAATATATTGGTTTAATTTTTATGCAATATCTACTGTTAAAAATTAGTGTCTTACATAAAGTTCTATTAATTAATTCACACAATTTTTAAAACATAAAATATAAAAATAAGTGAAAAGTCTGACCTGGATTTAAATGGTACACAACGCACTATTTTAAGACCAAAGGTGTTCCAAACAAGCCCACATTATATTTAATGGTTAGCATTATTTTAAAAATTATTTTTAGATGGGTTTAAAACATCAAAAAATAATTATTTCAACAAATACCTGAACGAATACCTGATCCCTAACTAAAACAGACCCCTAGACATCAGTCAATCGTCAATCCAATCATTCTGACAGTCCAACCCCAGTCAATCCAACAGTAAAAACATTAAAACAAGACAAGATTTGCTATTGTACCAAACTCAACCAGGAATAGATTAGAATAGAAACAGAAATAGATAGAGGAAAAGAAGTTCCAAAAGGAAGAGAGTTTCATTTATACATATTGAAGTGAGCCTGAAAGGAACAAACTAGGTCTTCCTGGAACAACGTTCTCCGCTTAATTTTACCCTCATCGGACCAGTAAGGGCCTATTTTGCCCATTGTTGCGACACTGGCCCATTGTGGGCAGCCCACATCAGGCCAGTGTCATGTGGCCAGTGTCATTTACACACCGATGTGACATTGGCCTCACACCATTGACCCTAGGGTGGCTGCCCACGATGGGCCAATGTGGGTGTTTGTTGGGTAATCATGTAGCAAGCCTTCCCAGAAGACTGGAGGCTGTTATAGCAGCAAAGGGAGGCCAATTCCAGATTAGGATGGGATGTCTATCGAGCTCATGTAGGTCCACATACCACACATGTACACTCCTGGGCAAAAAAAAAAAACAGGCCAAGCCCAAAATGACAAAATATTAAGCTTTTAATGGTCTTAACCACAAATCACTGGTCAGGAAATTAGCAAGAATTAAAAAAACAGATAAAGTAACTTTGATTTTCTTTAAATGTTTAAGCCTTGAGGGTAAACTTGCGAACAGTTTTTTACAGAAAAAAGAGTCAATGTTGTTCCATTCAATGTTGATGGCTTCAAACAGTTGATGAGTAGATGAAATTTTGTGTTTAATGTGAGACCAAATATTCTCTATAGGGTTCAAATCTGGACTCTGACCAGGACAAAGCATGAATTAAATGTA
>CM040458.1:2624167-2641829 GCA_022758105.1 Pangasianodon gigas
TGTGTGTTTAAATGTATAGTTTATAAGGCTGTGTGTGTGTTTAAATGTATAGTTTATAAGGCTGTGTGTGTTTAAAAGACGGAAGTCACGCTGATTTTACGGTAAGTAGATGGGTTTCCCACACAGTTTCGCTTATGGCCAAATCTCTTGATTATGATTATGATTATGATTATGATAGGTTACAAAGTCCACAGAAACACTAAATTACAAATCAGGAAAAAAAGAAGACGAAAAAAAGATCTATATAAAATGAGTTTCTGAACTGCGCTTCAAACTACAGTTTGATACAACAGTAAACAAAGTTTACCAACAGTATAAGATATCAAACAGAAAGACTTACCTGTAAAAACAGACCCGAAACCGAGCAATGTAGTGGTTATTAGTGTTAAAATCATGATTGCAGTCAGACGCAGTCAGCAGCACGTCCTAAACCCCAGCTCTCTCCTGCTTCCGTGTTTGTGTAGTTCCTCTGAGGGGCGGAGACTGAAGGGAAACCGAAAACGAAACTAGTGGCAGGCTCTGAGTTCCCCTGAGAGGACACAGCTAAACCTACACAGGGGAAAACCACTATAAAACGTAACGAAGATACTGGCCGAGCATACTTACAGTTAACTACAGAATTATTAGCACCCTTTAAGTAAGTGGATGGGTTTAAAGGATTGTACAGAAGAAACACCACTCTCCTCTTCTCCTCTTCACCCTGTACACATGACTATCACCCTGTCACCAAATCCTGAAGGATTCCAGTGAGAAACTTGTACAGGAATCTAAGTAAAATTTCTATCATATTTTGGAACCATTCCTATAGGATTCCCATAAGACAGTAAATATCACTTCTACAGGATTGTGAATGGGATCCATTTGGGTTCCTATTCAGGTCTCTATGTAGGAATTCAGTGTGATATTTTTAAGGTGCACTTTTCCATTGTAATCGTTTGTTACTAAAGAAATAGTACTTTTTTTTTTTTTTTTTTTTTTTTTTTTACTGTGTCTTACAATTTGATCGACCTCACCTCAGTGTAGACAATGTACAGAGAATATCAGCTTGTGTTGCACACTGGTCAAGCTGCAGTAACATCATAAACAACATGAGGGGAGGAAGCAGAGAGGCTAGTGCTGCTGTTGTGGGTGTTGATCAGAAAACAAATAAGAAAGAACCAGCAAAACCTACCGACGTAATTACTTATGCTATGTTCGAAGGAGCATACCACCAAACTGCTCTTAACATTTCTGCCATATATAGTATGTTATTTTGAACGCAGCATTAGTGCACCAATTGCTATGGCACTGATAATGGATTGATGAAATATAAATAACAAATCAACAAATGCATATTGTTTTATATATATACATTAGTAATAGGATAAAATACTCTAACTTTAAAAAAATAGAAAATACTCTAAATTTAAGGAAAAATCTTTTAGGATTTTAAAACTCCCAAAGCACCCTCTGTAATTTTCAATACCTTTCCAATAACAAGACATTGTTTCCAATAAAATACAACTAGAGTTCATAAGATTCTAAAAATCACATAAGATCCTACAGAATAAACTGATATTCCAATAGGATTTTTTGACAAGGGCTAGAAAACATCATTAAGTTTGCTGATGCCACGACAGTCATAGGCGTCATCACCGGGAATGATCAAAGTGCCTACAGGAAGGAAGTAGCTCTAATCACTTCATGGTGAACTAACAATAACTTCCCCTTTAATGTCAGTAAAATGAAGGAAATCATTGTTGATTTCAGAAAAGGTGAGCATGCACCCCTATGCATACAGGGCACCACAGTGGAAAGAGAGAGCAGTTTCAAATTCCTAGGAGTACACATCACAGAAGACCTCACTTGATCAGTCCACCCCTCACATCTCATAAGAAAAGCCCAACAGCACCTCTGTTTTCTAAGGAGAGAGAAAAATCAACCTGGGCCCTCGGTTTCTGACCAACTTCTACAGATGCACAGTGGAGAGCACACTAACCTACATCACAGGCTGGTACAGCAGCTCTACAGTCACAGACTGCAAGACCCTACAGCGAGTAGGAAAAACTGTTCAGTTCATCACTGGAGCTGTTCTGCCTCCACCTACAGCAAAAGATGTCTGAAGAAAGCATTCAGCATCATCTCAAACCCCCTTTTCTTTAACTGTACTGGTTTACAACTCTGCATTTGTCACAGCCAATTTAATCTCTTATAATACATTTATTCTGTACTTTACATACCTGAACACTGTCAGTGACAGATTCCAGTAAGCCTGGACTAGACCTGTTAAAAACTATTAAAACTGTTTCTGTTACTATGTGACTGCAGTGGTAGCTCAGTGGTTAAGCTGCTGGACTACTGCTCAGAAGATTGTGAATTCAAATCCCAGCATTGACAAGCTACCACTGCTGGGGCCCTGACCAAGGCCCTTAACTCTCAACTGCTCAGTTGTATAAATGATAAATGAGATCAGTGTAAGTCATTCTGGATAAGGGTTAAATGCCATAAAATGTATGTAAATATTATGGTGTGTATGCTACTTACTTAATGTCATGTTACTTTGCAATAACACGTTATACGTTTATACCTGAGGCTAGCTGAATTTTGTTCTGCGCTACAGCCCTGTATATGTATGATGACAACAAAGTTAAATTGAATTGAATTACACATATACAGTGAATAGAAAAAAATTCTACACACCCCTGTTAAAACTGCAGGTTTTTGGCAGGTGTGGATTTTTTTTTCATGAGAAAGGGCTTCCATCTAGCGTCTCTACCCCATAGCCCAGACATGTGAAGAATATGAGAGATTGTTGTCACATGCAGGGAGTGACCAGTACTTATCAGATATTCCTGCAGCTCCTTTAATGTTGCTGTAGGTCTCTTAGCAGTCTCCCTGATAGGTTTTCTTCTTGTCCATTTGTCAGTTTTGGAGGGACATCTTGCTCTTGGTAATGTTACTGTGGTGCCCCATTTTCTCCACTTGTTGATGGTTTTGAGAAACCACAAAGCATAAACTCCCCTGTCCTGAGACACAAGTCTTGCGGATGTTCTATTAAAAGCGCAGTGTCATTCATTAATTAATTAACCATTGTAATTCGCTGTGGTATAAGAGGAATATTATCTCAGACATACAAACTCAAAAACTACTCAAAATACTCAATTTTAAAGTTTATTTATTTCTTTATTAATCTATCTATATATTATTATTATTATTATTATTATTTCCTTCAGAATTATTGTAGGTCATATATCCGAGTCGTCAGGAGGATTTGTAACACATCATAATGGTGGACCTGGCCAGACAGTAACACACAGCACTCATAAATAGTGCTGACAATCTACTTTATTTATCACGATGCTGTTTATTCTGCTTCCTATTGAGGGGGCAAATCACTCGCAATCACCAAAGAGTATATAGACTGGGATGAACAAACATTAAGTCAAGGTAGACACAAATGTGTACAAATGATACTTCTTAAGGTGCTGCTCAGCAGGTGGCCATTGTGCATGTTGAATGGCATTTAATGGAAGAATCCACCTCTTGACATGAGTTCAACTATAATTAGCACTAAATCCAGTTTTCGTAGGTTTTGGGGCTAAGAGGTTTATGCCCAGTCATTTTTACCACAGACATACAAGATGTGATGTAGTCAATAAATAGACTTGACCCACAACTTCTGAGGGCGAAACATAGTCTCATGAGTGTTTTTAGTGAAAAGATTTAAAATAATAGTAGGCTAGGTCTCACATTTGAAAATGTCCTTCCAACTTGTTAACTTGAAAACCTGGAGACTAGTAAGTTTCATAGTTTCATATACTATGTACATATACACTTTATATACTTCACTTCATTTACATATCCTGTCTAAAAAAAACCTTTTCACACAAAGATATTTACTATCATGTTTTACCATTTTTGGGATGTTAGACTACAAGCTAATAGCTGTCTTACCCTGACCAACCTGACAGGTTGTGAGAATGGGTGCAGTTTTGTGCTGCCTTTCCACTGCCATTTTGTTTCTCATTCAACTGTTTTGTTACTCAATCAAAAAATTACTTTGACATGGACACATCAATGACGTGTTATACATCAGTTTTTTCTTTTTGTATTTTCAACACTGTATACAGTATAACTTACCAGACCAAAAAGAGTAGCCCTTAGATGATAAAAATCACTGAGGAGTTTATGTTTAACTAAGAACAACTGACAACGTGCCATAATGCACGTTTCACTCATGTCTATGGTTCATTCTTGAAGATTGTATTATGCAAAGTCTGAAAAAAAAAAAATCTAAAGGAAAATGAGTTACATTATTCTTCACTTTAAATGTGTATTGATTACATGTTTACAAAAGAATTATAATTAGTTTTCTTGCAAACAGTCACTAACGTTTTTCAGTGGAGGTCTGGCAGTACCCCTTCCATGCACATCACTCAGCATTACTCCAGCACTACTGAAGCAACCATGATTGTTAAACAGTGATAAACAGTATATTGTTGATATTAAAACCCACCTAAAATAATTTTATGATTATTCCTATATAAACAAGGAAATAATAATAATAATGGATTAATGTCTAAAGTTCTAAAGGTTAAATTTTCCTAAGACGGTTCCATGCCAGCTTCACTGATCCTGCTTTGTTCTGGGTGTAAAACTCCATGCTGTCACTCTGTTTACACTGGAGCAGGACAACATGCAGGTTCAGAATTGTCTCCTGAAATGAACCCTCAAATTGCAGAAGCAGAAATGGAAGACGTGACAAACTCAGAGTACTACTATTAACTCTAGGACCTTCTAAGTCTTCTGCTGGGAGAACTGGGTGAGATTTGTGTGAGTACTGGCTGGAGATACTAAGTACTGGAAGATATTTTTGGCAGTGGGCAGAAAAGCTGTTACTCCAAAATGGTTGCAACAGAGTCCTCCAATGGCCCAGTGGTTTGAAATTGTCCATGTAATATGTAATATATTGTATGTAATAAGGCTTATAGTATAGTATGTATACGTTAAGGATCAAATATTTATATTTATGTTAACTTTGGAGAAATTGATTACATTCACAGCCAAAAAGTTTCTATGACAAAAACACTCCAACTGATATATCTAAATGTAATGTAACCCACCTACTGCGACATTGGCCTTAAATTGGAATGACTCTGTATGATGTATGATGTAGGAAGCTACTGACTGAAAATAATTGATGAAAGTAATGTTTGTCATCTAATTTTTTTTAGTTCTTTATTTTTACAATGTTCTTGTACTAAAGAAAAGCCAAAATAAAGTATCAAAAATAAGTCCCTCAGAGAACCTTTTCTAACATCTTCTACTTGACAAAAATTCTGAAATAGCAGCCTCTTCTGTGTCTTATGGGTTTGGAAGACCCTCCACACAAAGGATGAGAGAAACATGGAATGTTTTGCAGAGAGAGATCAGCAAAAGCTTCATATTTCATTATTTTTCATTAAGAGCACCTCACCCCTTACATGAACGCTGTTTCTTAATAAAATGGGTGTTGGATCATGTCCGTGTTAAAATCAATAACGCAGCAGCACTTCTTAAGTTTCCCACCTTCTTTCCACCAAAGGTAAGAAACTCACTAAAGCTCTTGGGAGTGGTGTGTGGAGGTTACCGAGCTGGCCGGTGTAGATCAGAGCTGCACAGAGGAGCAACACCAAGAGGAAGACTGCGCACAGTGCGCTCAAAAACATGGCCACTGTGGGACACAAGGAATAAAATGAAAAAGATTTCTGTTGTCTCACACACAGCAGAGGTTCTGTGTCTTGCTGACGAGCTCAGCTGTTGTAGGCTAGCGTTTGTTTGTTTTTTTTTTGCCTTTTCTCAATGCTGTAAAGATTTTTAAATGGATAAAACAGATTACTTTTCATAGAAAAACATACTAGGAGAAAATGATATAAGCAGTTACCAGGTATAATAATAATAATAATAATAATAATAATAATAATAATAATAAAGTTGTATTGGGTTGCTCTGTTATCACATCATAAATACTCCCTACTGTTTTAACTCTTTAAGCATGTAAAAGAAAGACAAAAGTGGCAGAAACCTAAGCTCTGTTGGTATGAATTATGCTGTACCTGTGTTGAACGGCTGTGTACTTGTGTAGGTGCAGTGACGATCAGAAGGAAGAGCAAGGTTTTTAAAGCTTGTTACTGCAGTGGCTGTGATGCAGTACTCCACTCCCGGCTCTAGGTAGTTGATCAAATTCTCTCCATTGGATGCCTTCATACCAAACTGAGGAATTCAAACAAAATAATTCTCTCATTTTGGTGTCTTTCAAAATTTCACGTGGTACCCAATAATAAATCAGCAGCGTATAATCTGCAAAAAATTACAATCATCCTTAAATAAAATATATGAAATATTGCATCTTTGAAGTGTTCCATAAATATTTGCTGAAAAATACAAACAGTATGGCTCTATCTGTATTGTGCAAGAAGAAATTCTTATTTTCAGCATACTGAACAAAATTTCCAATACATAATGGTGCATATTTGTAGGTTTGTAGCATGGTATGTAGCAGGAACACTTGTTTTCTTTGGCTTCTGCTTTGTGTTACTCTTAAACAAAAGCCACAATTTAGATAAAACACCCTCAGTCTGCATCTGCACAAAAGCCTTGCTTAAAAAGTATAGCATGTTTTCCATGAAGACCTTTACAGACTTGCTCTGTGTGTCTCTATAGCAACCACAAACCAATGCGGGTTGTGAATATGTAGAAATCCCCACGTCTGATTTAGGAGATAGAGGAGGCTGTTTACAAGCAAAGGAAGTTTTTCTTTACCTTTGTGCTACATAAAGAGGAAAAGACGCCTCATAATCTTACAATCAAAATGACTTTCTGAAAATGACGAGTGTCATTTCTGAATGCAGAAAATTTTTTTTAATGTGAGTTATAAAAAACAACTTGCTTTTTTTTATAGAGCTTAGTTGGATCTGTCAAGCTAAATTATATGAAATGAGTGAACAGAAATAAAACTAAGTTGAAAGATAAAAAAAAAATGTAGGAATGTAGTAATGTTCAACTTCATCTCATGACAAGTGTGAAGGAATCTCAAAGCTATGATTGCAAGCCTTCACCTTAACCTTGAACCGAACATACACAGCTCCCCAATTATTCCCTACTACTTAAAAAAAAAAAATGGATTCATTGCCCTAAAATCTCTTGTTTGAACATTTGGAAAATCTCCAGCTATCCAGTCTGGGTGAGCCTGTGCCATGTGATTCCTCAGGTTCCTGTTCTTGGCTGACATAAGATGAATCCGATGTGGCCTTCTTGCTGTTGCAGCTCATCCACCTCAAGGTTCGAAGTGCATTCTGAGATGCTTCTCTGCTCATTACAGATGTAAAAAGTGGTTATTTGAGTTACCGTAGCCTTCCTCTCTCATCAACAAGGCATTTCTACCCACTACAAGCATATACAATCAATTCATATCTCCAAAATAATTTCTTTAAAAGTGTTTTTTAATTTATACAGCTACCATAAAAAGTGCAATATCCAGTGCAGGAAACAGCCAACAGGAAGTGATACAACTGGCTTCACCTCCTAACTGAAAATGGCATAGCTTGCTCCCGTTCTTATTTACTGTAATTGGTTGTCATGTGTGCATTCTTCTGAATCAGTGATCATGAAGCTGATTTGGGACAACATGCCAGGTTCACCTGTGCTTTGTCTCTAGTCCTGGACACAGTGACAGTGTACTCTTGAAAAAAGTACATCAGTGGGTCATGGTTTTGCTCCACACTGGCTGGTGGACTGAGTTTCAGGAGGAGGCAGTTTCCACAACCGGTCAGCGACACAAGTGGAGGACCCAGAGTTGCTGTAAAGGTCAAAGGTCAGAAATCAGGTGGAGGAAGCAAAACAAAGATGGAAAGAAACAAACATGGAGATTCTATCCACTTTATTCGGTCTATCAGATTGTGGTGTGGACTGTAGACTGGTGCATCACACCGTTCCATCACACCCTCCCTTCCTTTAACAAGTGATTGAATCCACACAGGCTGTGTTTAGAGCTTTTCACTCGCACGTGTGAGTAAACTCCATATAAATCCATTGAAACCACACAACCACACGTTCTATATACTGTTAACTTTATTTAACATCATAATCTACATAAACTTGTAGATTCATAGAAAAATATTTGCAAGGAAAGGCTTTTCTTACTGTCCAGCAGGGGAGTAAAGAATTTCGAAGTGGTCCAGTTGGATTCCTGGTCCTGATTAAATGCTTGCACTCGGGCTTGATAAACACCGAACGTATCCTTGAAAGATTTGGTCAAATCACATGACTCGCCAATTTGTACGTCAGAACAGCTCTTCACTGAAATCCAGAGCTTCCTCCTTGAGTGGGCATATAGGAGAGCTGTCAGAGTTTGTATAGTGGATTGCATAAAAAGACACTTTTAGACGTAGAGCACTCAGAACCTTGCCTGTCACAATTATGAGATTAGTGAATTTGGGATTAGTGATGATTAGTGATTATAATACTCAAAACCAGCCCATCCAACAACCAAACCACAGTTAAAGTCACAGAGATCACACTTTTTCTTCATTCTGATGTTTGATGTGAACATTAACTGAAGCTCTTGACCTGCATCTGCAGGATGTTATGCATTGTGCTGCTGTCACGTGATTGGCTGATTAGATAACTGCATAAATGAGCAGGTGTACAGGTGTTTCTATTAAAGTGACTGGTGAGCGTACATATCAGTGTTTTCCTCTATTTTTGCATGTGTCACACTAAATGGTTTCAGATCCTCATGCAAAATGTAATATAAGAAAAGGAGAACATGAAGAGAAACAAAACTGTTTTCATTTCATCTATTGAAGGAATTTTGGCCTGCTCTTCTCTGTAGAATTGCTTTAGTTCAGCCACACTGGACATGAACTTCCCGTTTACGGTCCTGCCACTGCATCTCAAAGGGGTTCAAGTAAGGGGACTTTGACCAGACTGTTCCAAAACCTTTTTTTTTCCTTTTGAGCCATTCAGAGGTGGATTTGCTCTTGTACTTTGGATCTTTGTCTTGCTGCATAACCCAGTAGCACTTGAGGTTCAGATCATGGACTGATGACCAGACATTCAGGATTTTCAGGTAGAGAGCAGAATTCATGGTTCTGTTGATTACAGCAAGGTGCCCAGACCCTGAAGCAGCAAAGCATCCCCACACCACACTACTGAAACAATGTTTGAATGTTATTGTGGAATGCTGTGCTAGCTTTATGCCAGGTGTAATGGGATGGGATGGCTCTCACTGTGGTTCACTGGAGTCCCAGAGCCTTAGAAATGGCTTTGTAAACTTCCTAGACTAATATATTTCAATAATTTTCTTTTTTCATCTCTTCTGATAATTCTTTTGATCGTGGCATAGTGTGCTGCTTGTTGAGCCCTTTTAGCCTACATCACATTGCTGGAAAGTTTCCATTTAAGTGATGTTTTGATTCAGTAGGCCTGGCAGGAATCAAGACTGGGTGTGTCTGGTCTAACTGAACCCAATTATCAATTAAAATTGGTTCATTTTTTAACCAAGTAAGTGAGGGGGCAGTTAATTTTTCACACAGGACCAGTTGGTGTTGGATAACGTTTTTCCTTCCAATAAATGAAATGATCATAAAAAACAAAATTTTGTTTTTACTCAAGTTGTCTTTGTCTTATATTAAAAGTTGTTTGAAGATCTGAAACAAATAAGTGTGACAAATACGCAAAAATAGAAGAAAACAGGAAGGGGCAAATACTTTTTCATGGCATTTTACCTACATGTGGAAGACATGACAAATAATAAGTAAAATATAAAATACTGTAACATGAAACAGGTGATGAAATTCATGTTTGCTGACATTGAACTACTTGAACATCTGCCTACATTTATAGGAAGACAATGAAGATTGTGGAATTAAATAGGTAATCATGATCAGCTCTAATAATCATGATCGAATTGAGGGATTAATACACATGTAAAAATAGTAAACTTGTACGTGAGTTAAAGAGAGATGATCTGGCGTAACAGGAGCTCCAACTTACTTCTGATTATAGCTCTGCACTCTGAAGTGTGTGAAGGCTGCTGTGCCAGGACCTGGTGTCCACGTGAGCTTGTGCTCCAGATTAAAGGAGACGATGGTTACATTTTGGGGAGACGGGAGTGAACAGTGCACTGGGGGAATATAAAAAAGGGGATAAACTAAGCAAAATGGAGTACACACACGCACACACACACACAAACCAAGGAAACAGCCAAAATGTGGTCTTACCAATATGTATGAAAAGAGAAGCTTTAAACTAATTTTCATAATTAGCTACTGTTACAGCTTATGTGGTAAATTTACTACTGAAAAGAAAGAACACTGGGCTTCATTTGTCAATCTTTTAGTAAAGTTTATAAATGTTCCATAAGCCAAACAAACTAACATTTTCCGCTGGATTTACAATTTAAAAAAAAAAATTCTTTGTACTCGCGTGTGTGTTGATCACCCGTAAAGTGCAAAGCGAATTCCTGACACAGCTCATTTGCATTTAGTGACACCCACAAAACTCCATAAAAGGTCAAGTGCACAGACAGCTGGGAGCACGAAATGAACGATCTGGGTAAAGGCTGAAAAACAATTAAATAAAAATATTTAATAGTATATAATATTAATAATAAAAAGTGAGCGCTAAATCTGTTTACCTGGCTCTATTTATTTTGTTATAATTGAATGATTGAGTTTTATTTTTCTTAATTTATGGGTTTGTGTTGGCTCACTTTCTTTTTCTATTTTTTACATTCTTTAATTAATTCCAATAATATAAAACAACTGGTTTTCAAGAAATGTTCTCGATGGTACTTTTAGTCCCTGACCTAGTGAACTCGCATGAGGATGTGTTTTTGATAGAGATAAAGCTCTTCTGTAAGTTGCTCTGGATAAGGGCGTCTGCTAAATGCTGTAAACATAATAAAAATAAGTGATTGAAACTCAACAGTACATTCCAGATATAAAAGTACAGTAATCCATTTGTGGTTTACATTAGTCTTCTTCGTGTAAAGTTTCACACACTCAGGAGCACGAGTAGGATACAAATGTTTTTCCAAATTTACGGGATTTTCATGAATACCAAATTTCTTGTGTAAATGCTCGCATGAATGATTTACGACTAGATCCGTGCGGATCCAGCTTGATACATGAGGCCCAATGTTGGGTTTTGTGTTTTCAGTAATTTCTAAATTTCTTTTTCCTGCCATTTTCTTCTGAGCAAACTGAGCTAGGCAATATTATGTTTGGTCCATGTGATGTCAGTTCTACCAAAGTATCAATCAGAATTCGTCATCTGATTACATCAGTTCCCCTTTCACTTCAACCACAGAAACTAAGGAGACTTCTTTCCTGCTCACTTGCCTCTCTGTGCCTGAGCAAATCAGCATCTATTTAGAATTTTAACCATCTAGTTAGAATTTTGTATTCACTATTATACTGTAGTAGTTTACTTGTAGTAATGGTAAGTAGCTCTACCAAATGGCTGCACTACAGCTGAGAAAATCATCATCTATATACATGGGCACTGTGAAAAACAAAGACTACAGTTTCTGACAATGTTTTTCATCTTTGTACATACAAAATTTCATCTTTTTATGTTACAATCTCACAATGTTAGAAATGGAAAATTTCTAACTAAACTCACTGTGTTCGTTGGCAGTTAAATGAGAGGGGAGTGAAGATTATTTTAATTGATTTTAGTAAAGAGGATGTGATATGCACACGCTGCAGTGTCATGCTTCTGATCAATGTAGCTTTTTAAAACTAGCTTTGTCTTTCCATGAGCATCGTTCCACTAGAAGTATGTACAAAACACACCACCACATCATGCAACATTTGCAACATGACTTGCATATAAAAACATAAGTGCTGTGAGCGCCACTCTGTCATTCCAACATACTTTTCTAGGACTAGCACTTTACAAGTTGTTTACATTGCTGGGGAGATACCGCTGTCAATCATTTTCCAATCTGACACACTCACACAGCTCTGCTCAGACAGAAAAGCTTTTAGTTATCATTGTAAATATACATATATATTTCCTGAGTTTACCATTGGCAAATGTTCACTGAATGTCAGATTTTTTTTTTTTTTTTTTTTTAATTGTGTTGCCAGGGGCTTTAAAGCCACAGTCCTGTTGTGTGTATTTGTTCACATGAATCCTCATTCAGGAGCTGATTATATAAGTTTAAATCTAATGTAACATGTATGTAGGCTTTAGTATAACCATAAAACATATAAAAAAGTGATGTGCATGTTTCTGTAAAGTCTCCACGGTTATATTCTCAGCAAATACTCAGGGTGTGAACCTTCAGGTCACATAAAACACAGAAGACTAAATCTTATCCTCTGAGCACAATAAAAATGTTTATACAATGAATATACTGTAATAAAAGAATTATTGCACTGCTATGATAGTACTATATGGTGTTTAATGTTTTCTCTCAGAAAAAAAAAAAATGCAAACCTAGATGCGGGAAACCAAAATAGTTTTCGATTAATCTGTAAAACTCCCATTCAAAACCATCAGAGATAAACATAAAACATTCCCATACCTTCCTGTATTACAAAGAAAAAAATTGTCCACACTCTCAGTATCCCCTGCTGTCGCGAGCAATTCATCCTGGCTGACCGCAGTGTGGGTGTTTGTTACTATTTAACATGTGTGTGTGCGTTTCTGCATGAGTGCAGTGTGTGAACTAGTGTGTGTTAAACCCATCAGAAGATGGGTTTGTTTTGGTGCTGGGGAAAACTAAGTTTCCATTTCCCCACAAGTCCCTCCCTGTGCACTGAGATCACAAGCACCACACACACTGATACACACACACACACACCATATGTGCATGTGAAGTTGGCATTACAGCAGTTTTACTAATATCATTTCTCTTTTCTACTTTTCCCATTTCATTAACATGTCATTTCTTAACTTTCAGTTAATCCAAAAGTTTTTTTTTTTTGTATTGATCAAATACTGTATTGAACAAAGATAAAAGACAACGTTCTAAGACATTCAGTTATTTCAAGAATGAAAATCATTATGGTATTATATACATATTATATTTACATTTTCAAATTTATATTTCCAGTAGATTAGCAACTGTATACAGATTTAAAGCTAGGGAAGGTTAATTATGAAAACATCTCATAACTTTAACAGCTCCTATAATCATACTACATACATTTACTTCTAACTTTAACTACTAAGCCACTCAAATCTGACGTGGTGCTGGTGTACATTTTCCCCTATGGATGGAGACTTTTGGGACACCCTGTAGATTATACAATCACTTTGAATTTGTTAATAAGTGTGGCAGCAGTGTTGTGTGTGATGTGCTCGCCATGTTTTCTGTTAAAGTCCATCGCAACTTTGTGACAGCTTGCCGATCGAGCCATGAGAATGAGTTCAATACGTTCTTCTTTTGTCAAAGTCACTCTTAAAGGCTATCTGAAAAAAATCTAATATAAACTAAGCATGAAAAATTTTGGAAAATATTTTGCTAAAAAGCGTTAATTTCCCCTGTGTATGGAGACTTTTGGGACATCCTGTGTATTAAAAAAAATATGAAATAAATAAATTAATTTTAAAAAAAGCAGATTTGCCACATGCTCTCCGAATTGTAAATTTTGAATAGTATTGAACATGTAAGAGAAAAGTGTTACTACATCAGAAAATATCTACGAATCAGAATTTTTCTGATATGCTGATATGATATATTCTATATGTTTTTTCAATAAAATTTATTTGTGACTCAAATATAACACAAATGTAACACTACACCCTGAGCAAAGCTTAAAGACCTGAAATGGAAATTCGAACACATTTTTCTTCAGCTTCGTGAATTCTGAGTGAAACTTCAGGTTTATCCTTTGTGATTTGGGTGGCTTGTGAAAAACGGGCAAATGATGGACAAAAATAAAGTCAGATCTAGCAATCAGTCCGAATGCAATCGCTTCTGTCTTTAAAGCATTGCTGCTTTTTTTTCTGATCGAGAGGTCAGTTTTGATTTCATTTTGTCTTTAGGATGTCTGCAGCATTAACACAGTACATTCTGTTTCTACTGATTCACCACAGCGAGCCCTTTAGGCCTGTAGTTCCCTACTACTTTAATATATTTAAAATAAACCTTCTCTTCTTGATCCCATAATTCATTAGCATCATTTGCTAACTCCAATAAAACTCTAATGAGTTTAAAAAATGGCAATTTACCAACAGGACATTTACCTGTATTACTGTATTACCCAAACTAAATACAGCTATTTACTATGGAAATACAGTACTTACAGTTTACTTACAGATACTGGACCAAAAAGAGAGAAAAACATATATACATACATATATACCCACACACACACACACACACACACATATACACACACATATATATATATATATAAAATTGATGTACATACACAAACACATATAATTTCATCACATACGGAGGTACCGATATACATGTTTTAAAAAAGCATATAAAAAAATAAACACATGAGCATGTTGGCAAACAGACCTATTTGAAATACATCAAAGACGTTACAATGTTAGCACTGTTAACTCCTGTTTGTGAAATAACCTTTGTGTTTGACTTATAAAACGGTCAAGAGGTGACAACAGATCCTCAAATGGCTTACAGGAGCTAGTAATGGTGAAATTATGCTTCTGAGGAAATGTACACCGTAGCATGAAATGAAACCAACGGTCTTTCTGTTTAACACTGAGTTACAAGCAACATTATAGTCAATACAGAACATGATCCAGGCAGCACAATCAGTGGGAAAAAAAAAATACTGCAAGAGAGTGAAGACATAAAAATAATAATAATAATAATCATCCAGATTTGCTGTGTATGTAGACCTGGCACATATTGCAGGACTGGCATAAAAACAGAGGAAAGTTATTGTGATTACACTGAAAAGTAATATTAGATGCAGTAAATATGAAATACTGTTGAACAGTCCTTGCAACATTGATGATCTGTGTTATTTTGATATATTTGATCGACGAAGTGAAATGTTTTAATACATTAGACCAGATCCAAGACACTGAAGTGTATATGAAAACATTTATGCTGCATTCGACTTGACTCGGAAGAAGGAAGGTGGAAGTCAGAATTCCATCATTTTCGAGCTACAAAGTGGGGAAAAACCACAGACACCTTCATGTAGATCTTTTGTTGGCTAGTCAGCTAACTGTGCTGAGTGATGAGTATATTTTCCAGTGAACTGTATAGTCAATGTTTAACAAGCAAATGTGTCTTCTGTTGTAATTCTGATGTTGTGAGCAGCCATGTTGATTTGATGTCTATCACTGAACTTGGTGTTGAAGAGACTGCCCCTAGTTTCCAAGTAGGAACTCTGAGTTAAGCTGCATTTTTCTTTGGTTTTTTCCTAGTTGAAGCTCGGAAATTCTGAGTTATGAGTTCTAATCAAATGCAGCATGAGTATTGGGTTAGAGGGCTCATTTGCACATCACAGTCATCTGCAATGGTGATCTAACCATATATATGAAAAGTATGGAGTACAGCTCCTATGATTATTGACTGTGAATTTATATTGAAAATTCACCGCCGTGTATTTTACTTAGATTATAACAAGCCAGAAGTGACCAGACTGAACGTAGAAAAACAGGGATCATTGAGTTCACATGCAGAGCTGTGATCTTAAACTTAACTAAAATGAGGTAATGCTATTATTAAGTACGTGACCACCTGTGTGAAAGTAAAAACACTGCACGGATCTCATGATCTAGCACCACTGAAGAAATTAAATATCGCACAAATGGAACCTTCAATGATGCAGACAACTTGAAAGCAAAGAAAGCAAGAACTAAAATATTAAAAACAGAAAGTTTTTCCACTGAAGAAATATAAATGTAAGGCAATACAATGTATGTAAAGAGGGGAAGCCTTTCATAGTAACACATCAATAATGCACAGACCTTTACAATGAAAGCACCCAAAAGCTCCTGCTTGGTCAGTGAAAGCTCCTGCATGGTCAGTGAAAGCTCCTGCATGGTCAGTGAAAGCTCCTGCATGTTTTATGGCATGGTCAATGCAGTAAAATACATTGAGTTTTGAAATTATTCCAACCCCATCAGTTATTGTACACATGATTGTGTTATAGATTTAAGTTAAACTGGATTAAATGTACTTTTTAGAAATCCATCTACACAAGAATCTATAATGACAAGGCAAAAACATGTTTTTAGAAATTTTTGCAAACTTATTGAAAATCAAAGACTGAAATCTCTCTTAGATAAGTATTCAGACCCTTGGCTAAGGCACTCCAAATTGAACTCAGGTGCATCCTGTTTGCACTGAATAGCTTGCCATGTCTTTGGAACCTGACTGGAGTCTACCTGTGGCGAATTTAATTGACTGGACATGATTTAGAAATGCGCACACCTGTATGTATAAGGTCCCACAAGCAATGAAGTTCAAGAAACTTTCCGTACCTCTCCACAATCAACTTGTGTTAAAACATCAAACTGGTCAAGGGTATAAAACTATTTCTAAAGCTTTGAATGTTCCCAGGTGCACAGTGGGCTCCATCATAGTGCAACAGAAGTTTGGAACCACTAGGACACTTCCAACCCGCCAAACTCAGTAACTGGGCTAGAAGAGCCTTGGACAGAAAGGTGACCAAGAACCCAATGGCCACTCTAACAGAGCTTAAGAAGTCCTCCAAAGATTTGGGAAAACCTGCCAGAAAGACAACCATCTCAGAAATGCTACCATAAAGGCCTTTTGTGGTAAAAGGCAGACACTTATTAGACAAGATTCTCTTGTTTAATAAGACAAGAATTAAACTCCAAGTGCTATGTATGGCGAAAACCAGGTACTGCTCATCAACTGGCTAATACCATCCCTACAGTGAAGCATGGTGGTGGCAGCATCATGCTATGGGGTACTTCTCATTGGCACGAATGGGGAGACTGGTCAGAATTGAGGAAAGGATAATAGGGCCTTTCGCACCGCAGGAACCTTTTCATAGTACCTGAACTAATTGTGGAACTACCCACTCTTTGGCATTTTCGCACCTCCAGAACTGGGTGCGATTTTAGTACCGGACTGCCTTTTTCGAGAACCAAATTAGCTCCTACTCCAGAACAGGGTCTAACCAGCACAACTGGTACTATCTGTGACGTAAGTAGACGTTGATTGGCCAAACGCGTACGAAAACGCCCTCACCCGCCATGATTTAAAACGCCGTGTAAACATACTGTAGTGTCAACTTATTTCGCAAGTATGGAGAACAGCGATAGATGGACGTGAGACACAACAAAAACACAGCTCCGATCACAGCGTCCTCCATCCTCCGGTTGTTTACGTTGTTCTTCTTTGTTTCCTTTGTTGAACGCCGCGCACAAATGATGTCGCTGTCGACCGGCTTACGTCACTTCCTAGTGCCCACTGTCGGTGCGAATGCAACCCTTTAAACGGTACTGGGAAATAGTTCGCGCAAAATCGCCCAGTACTTTAGTACTGTACATTTAGTTCTGGAACTAAACCAGTGCGAAAGGCCCTAAACAGACCCAAACACAAAGCAGTCCTGCTTCCAGAATTCACAAGACCTCAGACTGGGGCAGAAAACCACAATGACCGAGTCTGAATACGTATATATATATATATATATATATATATATATATATATATATATATATA
>CM040458.1:2641929-2664333 GCA_022758105.1 Pangasianodon gigas
TTCTTCCTCCTCAGAGTATGAAATGTGTTTGGTTGTGTTCTCAGTATATGTGGGCTGAATGTCCATGGCAGGTTTTGGTGGCCGTAACACAAATAAAGGCACCTCAGGTTTCACTTTTTTTACATTTTCCATCTTCTCTTCCTGTTGTTCTGAATTTTGGCCTCCCAGGATCAAGGAGAAGAAATTCACATTGTCACTGTCCTCCTCTTCCTCCTCCTCCTCCTCCTGTGTGAGTTCATCTCCTCTCTTATGCCTGAGCAAGGTCAAATCATTCTTTTTGAGCTCTTGGATTGGTGTTTTTAGGGGTAAGAGGTGTGATGCGAGGGTCTGACTTGTACTTTGGGGAGTTGTTGCCTCCCAGTGATGTGTGATCTTGTCTGGTGCTGTGTGCTCTTTCAAAAAGGTTCCAGGGACATGTGTGTTTGTTTTAGTGTCCGGATTACGGGGGTGCTCATACTGGCTCTCTGGGGAACATGGAAGAGAAGACCTTGATTCTTCTGAAATTTCTTCACAACACACAACTTCTTCACAACCCCTTCGTCCCTCATATGCCACCTCTTCATCCTCTTTCTCTCGGTCCACCTCTTCATTGACTTGAACATCTTTGTATATGTTGGGCTCCAGTGAAATGCACTTTACAAACTCCACAGTGGGCCAACGAAGAAGCTCCACTTTATATGGCGGCTTAAATGAACTCTGGGAAGAGACGCAGGATCACAAATTAGTGCTTAAGTTAAGTAATTCAGTGCAATTTGTTTGTTATGTTTTGGTATATTTTTGATATAACGCAGCATTTTGTTAATTTAGCTTGAAAGATTTAAGCATTTTAGAGGTAGCTTTCTCTTTATCTCGAAACAGAAGACGCAACGGGGGTTTAAAAAAAACACCCTTAAGCAAACTTCGGCTTTCCTGTAAGTTACGACACTGATGGCTGGTGAGTGGTGGACAGAAACATCACAGTGTGACAAATATGTGTACAATACACCAGCGCTAATACCACAAACACGTCCCAGATCACCCTTCTGTGACAGTCTGTAAAACTAGAACAAAGCGGGGGACAAAAACACATATCTAATCACTTTGTAATTAGTGTTTAGTGCTGTTTCACTTCATTGTCAGCCTTTTTAATCTTTTTGGGTCAAAATCTTTGTTCGTTTTTTTTTCTCTCTTGGCCAAAAACTGAACTGTTTTGATCATTCTGGGCAACGACATCCCTAATAAATACAGTAAACTGATGTTAAATATATAGTTGTCTAATGTTAGCAACGTCAAACATACACCTGATAGATTTTATTTCAACATGATATTCTGTAGGGAAAATAATACTGTTATATTGCACAAGCCTAACGTTGAATGTTTTAATCAAATGTAAAGGAAAATGCTTAAGCACATATTCAGGCAATGCTTATTTTTCTTATATCAAAAAATGTATGACATCGAGACAGCACCGTATCATACTGAATTTTGTGTATCGTTATACCTCTAATATATGTAAACAACCTGGCTCCCTGACAATGCTGCACATACACAATGAGTAATTCTGAAAGTAAAAAACATTGTGGCGTTATAACCACAACTGCAACATGTTACAACGTGCTGATCAGTCTAGTCAAGCAAGATTTCTTTTTCAAACAATCTTAGATGTGACAAGGATTTCACCATTTCCTCTGTACCTGGGCCAAATGAGCCAGCAGTCAACTAGAAGTACACAAAGTATAAAAAGGTAATAAAAAAAACACAGGGTGCTATACACAAAACGTTAACTAAAGCATTACTTTAAATACATATATCAGTATAAACTCTAAAGGGTTATTTAAAACACTGAAGGCTGCTAAGCTGCTAGCTCTTATTCAACACAGGCTACATTATGGTATAGATGTATTTTAAAAAATTAGAAAAGTCCTGTTCCGTCACTCTATTCCTTATATGCCATATATATAATTAAACATTTTTTAAAATTTTTATGACATATTTAACATATTTCTATAACTGAGGCAAGCCCTAATCCTTTCCCTCTGCCAAATAAAGGGTGCTAAACTGTGCTTTCTTGTTAACCTTAATAACTTCTTTGACTGCTGTTGTACATCCCACTCTGCGATTAAAAAGAGACTTCCATGTTGGAAGCGCCCGTGTAGACTTCATCTAGAAGCCCCTTGTCTCTCTTCTGGATTCTTCTTCAATCATTTAAAGAATTGATACGATTCAAGAAGGCATCGATTACAGTTTTGAGATGTACCCAAAAATCATTTCAATCAATTCTGAACACACTAAGACGCCAGCCTTTTCTTTTTATTTATATTGAGCCCCATTAGGATTTTTAATGTTTGCAACGTTTTGCAAAATAAAGTAATAAGAAAAATGATGGCTTTATTTCATCTTGAAAATATTTTGTCATATTGGCATTTTGACAACATTCAACAAGTAAGGAAAGTCCCATTCATTACCCTTTTGAACATCGTATGCTGCTAGATTTTATTCATCACGAGGCACATTAGCATGAACACGATGACCAAATTATTAGCATTCTGATGTAGCTGATTAACATTTTAACACATTACTCGTATACTTGTTCATAATGCCTCTTTTGACATTTGAGACGTCACTGTATTTATGCTACTAAGTCTAGCTTAGAACTACGAATAAACATGGATTTTAAAGCAATGGCATAAAAACTGAAAGAGAGCGTGTCTCACCAGGACTAATGGCTGATGGGTTTTCATGGACCTTTTAAGAAGCAGCAGACCAACAATCATCACAATCACCAGCACCAGCAGACACAAAAACACCGAGATCACAGCATCTACAAGAGAAACAGGAACTGAAAAATGAGCAAAAGTGTAACTTTGCTTTGTTAAAAAAAAAAAAAAGAATTATAGTGACAAAAGCTACATAAGTAAAAGGCTACATGAATGCTAAACTGATTGTCTTATAGTGCATTATGTTTTATATATTGAAGTATTTAAGAAGAGAGAACAATATATTTGCTCTCACTGATATGGTTTACTACAGTAGCCATCACGCTTTATTTTGGTGAATTGGAAGTCTAGTCTAGTCATTGGCCCCTTCACACTTGGTATTAACATCCGTCCTGCTTCATCAGCTCTAAACAGAGGTGTGAAGATGGTCAAACACTTCTTGATATCCGATCACTGTGGAGGTGTTCTGTGGTGCATGTGGCCAGATTACATTTGGAGTGTGAACGGCAACGCATGCTGATGTGTTCACAACGACGCCAAAAGACCGCCAAATCACCAGGGTTGCCAGGTTCACGGTTTTCATGCGAAAAATTGAGTTTTTTGTCCACGTATTGCAGACGTTATATTATTTCGATCTCTTTATATCACAGTATTGTTTTTAAATTCAATTCTTATTATTCAGTGTGTAATTTCTATTATTTTCTATAACACCATCTCTGACAGTAGTTCCAGTTGCAAGGTTAATGTTGTTTCTGTAATAATAACAACCCACTTGCATGCCATACACTCCACATAAACGGATTTAAAAAAAAACATGTATAAATCATTGATATGGTGAAGTTCTCTGTAAACAGATGTTTATTTAATATTTTGGGAAGGAGCCTCCAGTGTCAGCCCTTAAACTTTAAGTGAAGACAAAGGAAAAGTCTTCAGAACATGGCTAGCTTTTTTCTCTTATTAACATCAGTAAAGAGAAAAAAGACGCTGATGAGTGAATGACTGGTAGCTGTGATAATGTAAGAATAACAGGAACTTACACTGTATGATTCACAGATTTTCTACAACATTATACATAACTATAAATGGATAAAAGGCATGATGTGTCGTTCTCAATTAATAAAAAATAATTGTTGGCAAAATGCTGGTGTCCGTGGTAGTGATAGCGATTCCTCTTCGCATCAAGTCATGGCTGATTATTTTCCTATAACAGCATACCCCGAGTGTTTTATTCCTCTCATCCACACAAAACTGTACGCATGTAGACTTTTTGTGTCTCTGAATTGAACTACTCATTGTCCCAGCTATTCTTTATTTATGACAACATCTGCAATAAAACGAGACCGTTTAAGCAGCTCAGTGAAAATACTATTTAAATAAATGTCGTGTTAAATCTCCAGACATAAGCTTGAAAGCGCTGTTGATTGGACGTGTACCAGAAACATAAACTGTACAGCTACAATAGAGGTACACTGTTACTAAATATTCATATTTGACAGTAAATTTGAGTTTATAGACATGTACACAGTACACTTCATCAGGACTGCATGTGGAATGGAATTTTTAGATATTATCATTTAATATTATTGTTTTTCTTATTGACATCTTGCATTGCCTTTTTTTAATACAACACACTTAATGTATAGTGAAGTGCTTCATATTTTTGTGGATCTGGTCCTACTGTAAATGACATGGCAGTTTTATTTATATTCCCTGTATAAATAAAAGAATTAAAATAAAGGAAATCTGCATCCTGCTGTGCACTCAGACGTTACCCATGTTGTTCACTGCTGCAGGTTTAGAAGCACACACGGATGGTTTATTAGCAGTACTTCGATTTTTGATGCTCACAGACACACAATACTGCAGCCCCGGCACCACTTTTAGATCTACAGTCTCCAACCCAATGGTGTTCTTCAAGAACTGTATACACACACACACACACACACACACACACACACACACACAGAGAAATAATCTGTTGTAAACATGCCTACTTGTCTCTGTAGAGCAGGAAGGGAAAAAACCCCTCCCTATGACTGATGGAGTTTTAAATAAAGCACTAGGCAAAGTGGGGTTGAGTTTGTTATTGGTGATTTACTGTGTCACAAATACTACATATAATGCATTATAATGCATCTTAAGAATTTATGATTCAGTAGATTTGCTAAGTCCATAAATAATTTTACACAATGTGTATAACATTTTATTCGTAACATGTTACATTAATGTTTACCACATTAAACACTCCCTAGTTTATTCTGTAACTAAGGAGAGTCATGCAAACATAATATAAGAAGTAACACTCCCCACCTGAACTCCTTTTTCGTTGGTCACATTAAGCGTGTATGGGAATTTCTTATAAACCGCCTCAAGTCTCTCAGACGGAGACTGAAGATACACACACAGGGAGTCATTACACGCTGAAACTCGCAGAGACGGAAGCTCTGGCTCAGCTACGAGACACAAAATGACAAATATAAATAAAAGTTCATCAGAAAGCAATTTGTCCAGATGTAATAATGGCTGTAATAATGAATATACTCCTACAATTATACAGTGTAACTATATAAACATTTACATTACCTAATACAGGGTACAGTTCAGGTAGAAAGTCTACATACATAAACACCCAGGTGTACTACTATATAATACACAATGCTAGCAGCTGTTCACAATAACAAATACCTCAAACGCCTACATCAGACTTATAGGTGAGCTGCGATGGTGTCCAAAATTATTGATAAATTCATTCAGGGGCTCAGTGTTAAGGCTGGTTAAATTTAAACTGCTCAGTATAAATTACTCTGGATAAGAGTTAGTGCTGAGCCCAATCCCGGGGGTTTAGTGCATGCTCTGCAGGAAAGCAGTTAAATAAAATTTTAAAAAGTGTTTGACTAAAAATTCAGTATCTTTGGGAATACTGTATTTGTGTTTGTGATGAGCTTGCATTATTCCTCATCAGTCATTAGGTAGCACAAATGTTTTCATTTCCGGAATGAAGCTTTACAGGACAGACGTTAAAGACAACGTGAAACAAAATCATAAAGCATTTGTCTTCCGTAACGTCAGACACTTTCACATGGTTCAAGGACATAAAATTCGATAGGAATATCCAAGATATGAATATTGAGGAACTGTACACAACATGACCAGAGACATGGACCAGTTTTGATCATTAAAATGAAACAGAACTTTTACTGATCCTTAAAATATATTTGAATATTTGAGATCAAATAAAATATTTAAAAAGTAATTATATATATATATATATATATATATATATATATAGTTGCAGCTGTAGAAACGCTGTCATTTGTCATTTCGCTCTATTTGGACGGGATTAAATTTACACGAGGTCATGAGGTCGTTTTTACGGGAGCTCCTCTGTGACTTTATTTCTGTCCTGTTCGGCCGTCTCGATGTTTTTCTCCGTCCTCCTCTGAGAAAATTACAGGCAGAATTACCCACCTGTTTTTCAGCAAACTCAGCGCTCCTCTGATAATTTTAGTCCGGACACATGTCCGTGATTTTCTGTGCAGATGTCACCACGTGTTGAAAAAAAAAAGCCTGGACTGCTCTTCAAGTAGTCAGTACACTCTTTACAACTGATCCAGTCAAATGTGGTGCAGATGGAGGGACACAAGTCGCAGACACTTTTGTCAAAACTGATTCACAAACTTTGGGATTATGAATCGTATTTTCAAATTGTATCTGGAAACTTGTTACGCGCCAAACTGAAATAAGAGCTAGTGTCTCTTCTCTACTCCAGCGCCTCTTCTCCTGCTTGGACTCTACGAACCACAACCTGCTAGAAACTCACTTCTTCTGTGGTCATTTTATTGCTGTTTACATGCAAGAGTTTTAGCACTCAGGGAAAAATTGACTTCCCCAGAAAAACTGACGTCCCCTGATAAACTAAACCAATTCGAATAGGGTGTAGCACAAGAATGTGAACCGTTGTTTACATAAACATGTGTAAAAGTCTACACGTGGCCCATAAGTGAGGTGTTAACTCTAAAGGAAGTGTGTGAACACGTCATACTCACTGTCAGAGACTGGTGTAAACGGACTGTAGGAACGAGGTTTGGACGTCTCATTCCCTGAGACAGCTGTAACATTGATGTAGTAGGTCTCTTCCAGATCGGAGAAAACATCTGTTAGGTTACAGCGCAATGGATAACGCACTGCTTCACAACGGTCCACCATCTTCCAGTCCTCACTGCACATTCACACAAACACAACCCAGGAACGACAAGTTAAATGGACTAAAAAAGCGTCTCCCTGAAGGACTAAAGCGTCTCCCTGACGGACTGAAGCGTCTCTCTGAAGGACTAAAGCGTCTCTCTGACGGACTAAAGCGTCTCTCTGAAGGACTAAAGCGTCTCTCTGAAGGACTAAAGCGTCTCCCTGACGGACTGAAGCGTCTCTCTGAAGGACTAAAGCGTCTCTCTGAAGGACTAAAGCGTCTCTCTGACGGACTAAAGCGTCTCTCTGAAGGACTAAAGCGTCTCTCTGACGGACTAAAGCGTCTCTCTGAAGGACTAAAGCGTCTCTCTGAAGGACTAAAGCGTCTCTCTGAAGGACTAAAGCGTCTCTCTGACGGACTAAAGCGTCTCTCTGAAGGACTAAAGCGTCTCTCTGAAGGACTAAAGCGTCTCTCTGACGGACTAAAGCGTCTCTCTGACGGACTAAAGCGTCTCTCTGACGGACTAAAGCGTCTGTAAACATCACAATGTCCAATAAGGTCCGTACCTATAGGAGCGGAAGATGACTCTGTAATTCAGTCCTGCAGGAGACCCTGGTCCGGCCTGCCACCTGAGCAGGTGAATGAAGTGGTGGGACTCCATCGTGAGGTTGACCGGGGCAGGGACCTGTCCACACAACACTGGAGGCAGAAAGAGGAGAAAGAGGAGAAAGAGGGGAAAGAGGGATTGCAGTGAGTCATTTTACTGCTCTAGAAAGTGCACTAGATGAAGTTTACTCAGTAAAAAGGGTTAGGTTTATGAGTGCAGCTCAGCAGGGAGACAGTAACCCCAGCAGTGAGGTTCAGACCTGAGCATGGTGCAATCAGCATCAGCAGAGTGGAAACATGATCCATAGCAGCTGAGGGCTGAGACACTGACCGCTGCCTGGACACTTACAGACGCTTTACCCTCATTTCGCTTCTTCCAGACCACAGCACACCTTCAGGACAATAACAGCGCCATACTGCCAGCTTTATTAGCTTTAGCGCTGAAGCTAACCAGCTGCTCACCGCATCCGCTTTTGCTCAAGTGATAAAAAAACAAAGAACGTTACCATGGCTTCCATCTAACTGCAGCTTACAGCCTCGATTTACACAGCGCAAATGAAACTAGCTCTCAGCAGTCCATTAGCACACCTCTGATAACCATCACCGACCTGCTATCTCACATCCGAACCGTTAGAGGAAACTGTAACAAACCAGCACATTTCTCGGAAACTTCCAATGAGGGTCCGTGAGCCGTTTTTTTAATCCCACCTGCTTTCAGACAAATCCCGCCCCTCCTTCGCTATAATCACCCGGAAGACCTTCTCTTGATTGGACGCTTGACTGTGAATGTCACCTCCAACCAATCGTAGCGAGAAGGCGGGGAAAGCGCTAGCCAATCGTAATAAGGGAGGCAGATTTAGCGCGATTACGGGTGCAAAATATTAACACTTCCTGCCAGGAAGCGTCGTCATCATCCAAAATAAAAGTCCTGATCTCTGCACAGAATAATGACTTTTAAAGTCATTATTTTCTAAAATGACATACTGCACATGATGCTAAAAAAGATCTGTACAGTATTTTGTTTATTTGTCGTTGATCAGAGTGTGAGCAGGTCGGGATGAAAGCGCCACCATCACAGCTGCACTGAAGCGACATCTGGTGGACAATGCGGGCAACTGCACCGAGAACCGAAACTAAACCAAACTACCAACAGCTGAGGAGCGCATCAGGAGTGGGAACAAAAACTGCACAGTCACACTCTCATGTCCCTGCTGAAGGGTCCAGCTTGGTCTCACCAGATACTTACACTCACCGTCCACTTTAATAGGAACACCTGTACACCTGCTCATTTATGCAGTTATTCAATCAGCCAATCATGTGGCAGCAGCGCAACGCATAACATCCTGCAGATACAGGTCAAGAGCTTCAGTTAATGTTCATATCAAACATCAGAATGAAGAAAAAGTGTGATCTCTGTGACTTTAACCGTGGCATGGTTGTTGGTACCAGATGGGCTGGTTTGAGTATTTCAGAAACTGCTGACGTCCTGGGATTTTCACACACAGCAGTCTCTAGAGTTTATACAGAATGGTTTAAAAACCAAACAAACAAACAAAAAAAACATCCTGTGAGCAGAGGGTCTGCAGGCTGAAATACCTTGTAGATGAGAGAGACCAGAGGAGAATGTCCAGACTGGTCTGAGCTGACAGGAAGTCTATAGTAACTCAAATAATCACTCTTTACAACCGTGGTGAGCAGAAAAGCATCTCAGAATGCACAACACATCAAACCTAGAGGTGGATGGGCTACAACAGCAGAAGACCACATCAGGTTCCACTCCTGACATCCAAGAACAAGAATCTGAGGCTATCATGGGCACAGACTCACCCAAACTGGACAGTTGAAGACTGGAAAAAGACCAGGTGATTTTTTTTTTTCTAATCTTCAACTGTCCAGTTTCTGAAATACTCAAACCAGACCATCTGGTGCCAACAACTGTACAGTGGTTAAAGTCTCAGAGGTCACATTTTTTATTCATTCTGATGTTTGATTTGAACATTATCTAAAGCTCTTGACCTGCATCTGCATGACTTTATTGTACTGTGCTGCTGTCACATGATTGGCTGATTAGATAACTGTACGAATGTGCAAGTGTTCCTAATAAAGTGAGTGTAGCTAGTCTGGAGCATACCTAATTCTCTCTCTCTCTCTCTCTCCACATGTTACTCCTGCTGCCTGATGAGATGCCGGTGATCCTGACTCTATCTCCTTTCCAGTCCTGCCTGATCCATCCTGATGCTCTACTTCTGCTTCATCCTTCACCTGAGAATCACTCGCTGCTGTTGAGGACGGCTCCACTTGGATAGCCTTAAGATTGCTGTGAGATTTCTGTGAATGTTACCACACAGTTACGCTAAAGTTGACTGAGGATGGTCTCACTTGGATAACCTAAAGATTGCACTCAATAAAAACAGTTTATGCTCCAGTCTCCTTCATCATACAGTGGATAACTTCACTTGGACACTATAGACTCTAAACTATAAAAAAAAAAGACTCTGATGCTCTTAGCATTGTGAGACTCTATAGTATACCGACATAGAAGAGTACTAATTTATAATCGCACTATCCGGTGTCACCCAGATGAGGATGGGTTTCCTTTGGAGTCTGGTTCCTTACAACCTTTCTTCCTCGTGACATCTCAGGGAGTTTTTCCTTGCCACCATCACCTCTGGCTTGATCATTAGGGATCTAAATCTAAATTCATTTCCTGATTTCTGTGAAGCTGCTTTGTAACAATATCCATTTTGAAAAGGGTTATATAAATAAAAAATGTAACTGAATTGACCCAGCTGCCGAAACACAGGGCGAGTTAGTCAAACTGGTAGACCATCTGGTAAATTATTTTCCAGCTCCTTTATCACTAGAGTAAATCGATTGATCGGTCGTGGGGGGATCCGGAGTTTATCCCGGGAACACTGGACACAAGGCAGGAATACACCATTAAACAACACAGGCTTTAGGCACTCAGGTTCTCAAACCAAAACACGGTACGATCATGTCAGTCTATATTTCAGTTTAATATGCTCACTATATCTTTTGTTTTGGAGTAACACCTATATTTTTATGAGGTATCATTAGCCTACATTTTAATACATTAAAGCATTAAAAAGCAAATTATATTGTTACCCTACACTTTTACCCTCACAGGGAAACAGTAATGAGGCATACTGAAACATGACAGGTGCTTATATTTTATCTCCTGGCACACGTTTAATAAGTCAAAAAATTTCTCTAGGTTTTTTTTTTTCTGTGCACTCAAATTAATTCCACCAAAAGACGTTTTGGGTTAATTTTCAAATACTGTATGTAATGAAAAAGTCAGGAATTACTATCAGCCTTGATAAATCAGAACAGACGTTCCATTACAACCTCTGCTCAGTCTTTTGTAAGGAAAATGCTCATAAATGAACTAAGGCAAAAATATAAACATACCACTAAGCACTATTTTTTTTCTGCACTATAAACGCTTCTGTTGTAAATTTCCAGTCAGTTTTTAAAACCAAAAGAGAACTCTCTAACAGTGCTAAAGGTTAAATGATTTTGTCCTCTACTTGTTTAGTGTCACTGTACATCTTAAGGTCACTAAAGGTTTATGGATGGATAGCGTTGGAATTTAATATTATGACCACATAGAAAAAAGAGCTTAATGTTTTAAAGCCCCCAAAAAATAAATAAATAAAATAAAAAATCTCAGCCTCAAAAGTTGTTTGGCAAATACCAGATTAAATACACATTTAACTTTTAATTCACACCTAGTTTGTACTTAGGGTTAATATATATATTTTTTTATATTGCTAATGTATGATTAAGGTGCATAAAGAGAAAACAAATTAAAAATTACACATTTACACAGTACATGGCATCATGTGGCCCTGCGCTTTGTTTAATTTTAACACTACTTTTATTATTTATTATTTATTTTAAGACCATAACTAACTAAACTAAACTAAACCATGTCTTGAGACTTTTTTTTGGCCATCAGACAATGTTGGTTTGAATTCAGTGAGAAATGTGACTGCGTTACTCATTCAGGCAACACATTTATGAAAGACATTTCCAGGCAACCAGATTCAGCTCAGCGTCAATTCACAAACAGATTGACAATATTTAACATCAATGTCCTATTCGCTTCACAGTCAAACAGTCGTGAAATGAAGGTCTGTAGTGAGTCCAGTCTGCTGATCAGCTTTTATGTGAAATATGGTTTATGGGTACATCCAAAAGCATTCATATTCAACATTACTGAGCTTCGATTCAGACCAAAAGTACAAAAGCAGGACAATTTTCTCTCAGCCAAAAAAATGTGACACTCAAACGATTTGAAAATAAACTATTATTTACAGGGTCTATAGTTAAACTAAAGATGTGTGTAAACTACACATAGCAGCTGCCACACCATGATTTTGGAAAAAATAAATACATTAAAAATCCCTCAACACAATTAAAAGGACTAATTTACATTCATTTTATTTACAGCACGACACAACGCATTATTGTGCAGTCTGATCAGTTAGTCTCACATGTTTGCATACTGTCTGATCCTGTAATGAAAAGCAAACCAGGTAAACTGTAAATGTGAGTTTATGAATAGCAGGTTTATGTTCTGTGTATGTCTAAGCAGTTCAAAAGAGTGATAAATGCTGTCATATCAGACTTTGGCAGATCATGTAGGCTTTAGTTTACAGTTCTGTACTGACAGGCAAGTCTGTGTGTGTGTGTGTGTGTGTGTGTGTGTGTGAGAGAGAGAGAGAGAGAGAGAGAGAGAGAGAGAGAATCACCTGTGAGTGATTATAGCAATTTGTTGCATTACTTGTATTGGGTTTAAAGTTTTGGATAAACATATCAGAGAAATCCTACAGTGTTGCTACTTTGGTTCTTTCTGTAATTGGTTTAATGTAATTATCACAATCTAAAGAGAGATGTAGCAAACACAAACAATTAAATCAAACTAAAATAAAGTGCAAAAAAATGGTTACCCCTTTCTGTGTAACTCTGTCGTTGTTCCTGACGTTTCCTGGACGTACAGGTCCTAGAATAAGGCTTATTCCACAAACTAAAATTGTAAAATGGAACATCTGATCCATAACGACACCCACTGAATAAACCAGGACACTGTAGACATCATGATGTTTACGTGACTCAGACATGTGTGTCAGTTTGTTTTTTTAAAGTTATGATTTTTGTGCGTATCCCCTGTGATATTTTCTAATGAACTTAACTCATTTCCCAAAATATAAATAAATTAGTAATTTAAATCACAGCACCTCTGAGGGTCGAGTGACCAGCTGCATGTTTCACTGGAGTTACATGGCATAAGCACATAAGCACTTAATGAATGTGTTTAGCTACTGCCAGGTCATACAGCTGTTTTCAGCCCATCCAGCTGTGTAGCAGTGCAAACAAACAAGTCATCATCTGACCAGCCGAGTTAACAGATGGCCTTGTATCTATGACCACTCTCAGTAAAAACATCTGTCTGTTAATTTAATTTCCTACCCTGATGAATTGTCTAGACACCCTGTGTGACCAAACACGCAGATTTGTCCACCCTGTTAGGAGAAATTAAACAGTGAAATTGTTTAATTTCCTACAAATTCTCCAAATCCTTGTTTATCTATAGATATTTAAGGAATAGGAATGTCTTCTAAGACCATGTGTATAAAAGTCAGATGCAAAAGTAAAACTGCATTATTATATTATTTTACGTCTATATTTAGATTCAGATCATTTATATTTAGACCATACCTACAATTTCTTTTTTAAACCCTTAAAACTCCCTTAAAAGCATATTAGTCTGTAAATATAGTGAAACTAAAGGTGTGTAGTTCTGAATGTGAGGAACATAAATCTGGACCCTGGGAGCTTAAAAGCTACTTACAACTGGGGCACAAACCTAAGACTATATATTCCTGCTTTACAGATCATTATACAAAAACAGGGAAATCTACCTGACAGGAACCAAGAGAAACAAATAATTTTAGTAATTTAGGTTGTGAACCAGAGCCACTCTAGCAGAGGACAGCATGCTGCGAGCCCAGCACATTATTTGGCAAAATGCACATAAAAGCTGCCTTGAAAACACAAAACAGTCCACATTAATGATAAAACACTACACATCTTCATCTGGTCATGTAGCCTGATGTACAATCCTCCTCTTCGTCCTCAGATGAATAGTTTTCTGTGTCTATAGTGCCTGTGTGTGACGCCAGGTATCCTGTTCGCAAGTGGTCACACACACTTGTGTCAGAAATGTCATTTTCGTCTTCTAGACTGGTCTGTAATTCTGTCTGTGTGTGGAATAAAAGAGCTGTGTGAAGTTCTGAAGAGCTTCCTGCCTGTGGCTTTGCTGCTGTGAGCGAATCTTCTTGTAATTCTTTTAGTAATAAAGGTAACAGAGGCTCTTTGGCTTCACTCGGTTCATTAGCTTCCTCTTCCTCCGGCTGCATGGACTTCAATACCACTGACCACAGCTTAACATTCCCAGAATCATCTTCTCCTTCATCTTCTTCTTCCTTCATTTGTCCTCCTAATTTTTTCCCTTCTTTTGCATTAGGAGGATTTAAGTTTTTCGTAACTGGATCAAGCAAAGCTGCTTGGTTGTAACCTTTGAGCCCATCGTACTGAAGCTGAGAGAGCGATAAAGTCTCCTTGGCATCCGTGGGTGCGTCCTCGAAGCTACATCCCTCCGGATTCTCTGCAAGTTCACAAACCGATGCTGATCTCCTGCTGCCGGTGCTCTCTGACTCACTGTCAACTGCTCGGTCCATGTAGCCCTGGTGGCTCTCTTCGTCCTCATCATCATCCTCATCTATATCATCACTGTTCTGCTGAGACAGAGATATAAAGAATGGGAATATCAATTTCTTTCATGTTGCATTCACTAAATAAAAAGTGACCAGTATTAAAAATTAGGATGCAACAAACAGTCAGACCTTATAGAGACCATTTTCTTTTTCCTTTTTCTTGTGGGGATGATCTTTGGGCTTGTGTATTTGTATGCCATACTCGACATCAGCTACTGATATACACGTTTCCTCTGGGGAAAGGAAGTAGCCAGGAACAATAACAATCTGTGGGGGAAAATGGAAGGATAAAATATTTATCATTTTATTCTTTAAGCTGGTTTTGAAAAAAAAAAAAAAAAAAAAAGAGCACGAAAAGTCAAAGCGCAGTTACACTGAACCTTAGACGTGGAAAAAGCGCTTGTGCCGCCTACACACTTTTTTCACACCACACAAGAATGAGAGACAATGTAATGGGTTTTCCTGGAAAATCTTTTCACGTGTTGTTTGTTTTCACACTGTGGTCTGACCTTTAAATTGTGACCAAGAGTCTAAAGGCCTATTTGACATTCTGTGTACATCTCCTGCACGCTTTCCCCACATCGGTCTCCTCTCACTCATCTTGTCAACATTTATTACTTACTTACCAGACTGGAAGGGGGAAAAACCTGAACAGTGTAAAGACGCTAACATTAACTATGATGAATATGTTGAATATGTCCGGGTATTTTTGAAGTTTGCAAAGTGTAACATGATAAATTTTTAAATAAATGAACAGAAATGTGCAAAACGTTTGATTGGACACGAATGAATCAAATTCCCAAATTTCACCAAAAAAAAAACCCACTTTAAGCTTAAAGTGAAAAACCTCAATCAAAATAAGTGTAAATGTTAATGGATGGTTTGTAAGGTATATATCTATGGTTCATGTATGTTCATGTCTTAGTGAGTTTTTTCCTCGCAGTTGTTTTTCCCACTGACTTGCTCATTAGGGATCTAATTCTACATCCGAATTTCTGTAAAATCTCTGCTTTACAGAAATAAAACAAATAAAACTCAACTGAAATCAACTTTACTGACTGACGGTCATTTCATGACCTTTTTGAACAAGGAGGCTTTAGGAACATTTCTACTTCACTTAAAAATCTATAAAATATTGTCAGTGTTATCATTTACTTCACTACATTTCCAAAAGCAAGTGTGTGTCTGGAGCCATTAAGTCTAATTACGCAAATATTTACTGAGGCTCTCCAGATTTCTAAAACATTGAGAAGCCTGAGACAAAAATAGTCTGAGTATGAGTAACAACGATTATGTTCTTGTATTATCTGTTGGGAGACATGAGCAACTGCTGGAATGTTTCTCACACACACACACACACACCCAGTAGTAAAGTCACACTTCCTGAACTTTATGTACTCACTGGGTGTGTACTGAAAAACTGCTAAAGACTAAAATATCACAGAAGCTTAACTGATGTAGCAAAACTTCTAAATTATTTTGTGTGGTGAATTTTTGTTCTTAATTTTATATTACATTATTAATACAAACAGATCAAGGGAGTAATTGCAGACTAGTCTAATTCAATATTAAAAGTAAGAACAGACAAGCTTGTGTGGTTTCTCAACAAAGAAATCATACAGACAAATGCATACTGGATGGTGATGAAATGTTTGCCTCACAGTAATTAACTTTAGAACTGCCTGTTTGTAATTAAGATATTTTTTTAAGAGACTGACGTATCCATTTCAAATTGAAGAACTCGAGTGTCCTGCACAGAGCCCTGACCTCAACCCCACTGAACACCTTTGGGATGAACTGGAACACCGACTGAACCCCAGACCTCCTCACCAACATCAATGTCTGACCTCACTAATGCTCTTGTAGCTGAATGAACACAAATCCCCACAACCACGCTCCAAAATCTAGTGGAAAGCCTTCCCAGAAGAGTGGAAGTTATTATAACAGCAAAGGGGGAATAAATCTGGAATGAGATGTTCAACAAGCACACATGACTGTGATTAGTGAGATGTCCACATACTTTTTGCCATATGGTGTATATATTACCTGGGGTTATTTCTACTGGTCATTTTATAGAAGGTAAAATATAACATAAAATCCCAGAGGTACTCTAGTAATAATTACATTACCCCACTTCCTCATGTAAAACTAATCCAAAATGAACAGGGCTTTAGAAAATTATCATATTATTTTTGAAGCCATCTCCACAAGCCCCATAAAACAGAGTGAAACAGCCGACTTGCCTCCTGCAATCTTAAACTTCTAGCATTTTGCCTGTCAGTAATTGCTTTATTCTTTATCTTGTTTGCTGACTATTCTGTGCTCTGTGCTGTAATTGGCAAATCTCCACTGGGTCTACTAACTACTTTATTGGTCAGTAAGAGCTCTACCTATCTATCAAATGACTACATAAGTAGGGTGTGGAGAGGTAAAGAACAGATTTATCACCTTAATTACTGTAGATGTTACTGCAATATCCTTCATACCAAACGAGTGGATGACAGCATAAGGGGGAAAATGAGTGTAACTGATTATTATTAATGGTTTTTAGTCTCCCCCTTTGCATGTTTCAGTTCTGATTCTTTATTTCCAATAAGTAACCCATAACCCATAAGTACTTTCACCCACGTTGTTTATTGATTGTTCCTTTCTATAAGCAGGTCAGTGACGGGAAAAGAGCTTTGTTTTTATCAAGAAAATCGCGGCCATCTGCGCAGCATTGTCAATAAAACATGGAGGGTGTGGACAGCTGTAAGTGATCACAGTGAAAATATGGCATGAGAGAGTTTCCACATACTGCTCAGTATTGTACACACACTCCGCTCTGCAGCTACAGACCACAAAGAGAACATTGATTAATATAGCAAGTGGTGTCTGGGGACAAGCTAGAGTGATAATTTACCACATCTATTTGTGAGATCACTTTCTCTCCTTCTCTCTCACCCTGAGCAGTGAGCTAATCGTGTGTGTGTGTGTGTGTGTGTGTGTAGAGCGAAGCGAAAAGCTGAGCGATCTGGTAAGCTGTAATGTGATTTGTTTTACGGTACTGTTTATCTGCTGTGCCAAGCGCATGAGCACATTTAGTTCTCTGAGCGGAGTACTGCTGAGATTACATAAAGAATAAAACACTTCAAGACACGCTGTTCTAGGAAAATAATCCATTCTGGGGCGGTGTGAGAATCCCAAAATGGATCATTTTCCAAGAACACCATGTTCTGTAGTGTTTTATTCCTATACACTTAAATATTATATATTCAGAAGTTAAATAATTTTATCCTTTTATTATTAGGCGTGGATTATGTGGCGCTTCAGCATACAAGTCATTAATGTAAACCTGTGTTTTGCCTTACACCTGGAACTACTGTCAGAGCTGCGCTAATAGGACATTAATCAACACCATCTAACCAATCAGAATCAACAATTCAACAGCATTGTGTTATAAAGTTTCTATAATGTACAGAAAGTGGAAGTGTGTGATTTGAAAATGATGGATGGGGTTGCGTTTTTACAGACATGAGTTCACATCTTTATGTTTCACTGGAAGTACATGTGTTTTGTCAGACCCTGTATTAATAAAGTTTGTCATGTTTATTGTCGGAGAACTGTAGGCAATTGCCTACCCCCTTAACCACATGTGAAATCGTGTAAGTTTATTAGTGAATAGATTAGGATACCTAATAAACTGGCAACTCCTGGACCTACAGTGTTCTTTCAAATTTACAGGTACAGCTTGTCTGTAATGGTTTTGTAGTCTTGTAGTTCTTACCAGTGCTTTGGGAAGTCTGACGTTTGGCTTGCACAGAAAGCCAGTGTAGACGAGGCTGAACATGAAACTCAGAAAACACAATCCCACAATTACAGAGCCGACAACCCAAACAGCCAGGAACGCTACTGTAGAGTGACAGAAAGAAGAATAAAAATACATCATGAGACACAACTAAACGCAGTACAGTGTGTTTCAGGCAAAAGTAGGTTTTATGTTGGGTACCATGAAATTGTGTTGTGCTGTTGGAACTGGTGTTAAGTTAATGTGATTAGACATAATTAACACACTATCCTGTGACCAAACCTTTCAGTTCCATTGCTTAAAAACACCAAGCAAGAATTTGGCATGTATTCATTTATCATTTATTAACGATTATCATTTATTAACTATTAAATATGGTTTAAATACAGTTTAAATTCCAGGTCTAGACTGTGCAATTTAACCTGAATCTTATATTTTAAAGTGTTTTGTGTAAACCATGCTGAGGTAAATATGCCGTGTACATAGCTGGTAAACTGACATTCTCTCTTTATTCATCATTGACCTTCTGCACATTTTCTCTTTAATGACTTTTGATCTCTGTATTAGTCTGATATATGTATATTTAACCCTTTGCATGATTTTAAATGATTTAGGACTGTTGGCATTCAAAATGAAATCATGAGCACTTGTACACTTGTATCCAATTCTCTGTGTTTGTGACATTCCCACTACAATACTGAAATAACTTCTAGTGACAGAAAACTCTGCTGAAAGCACTGATGATCACGAAAGCAGAGATGATCACGAAAATAACAAAACAAAACGAAAAATATCTGCCTTATTTTATTTCTGCACCATGATCATAAAAATCAGGCCCATGATGTGATGAAAACTGTTTTTTTTCCAATATATGATAATGGTGTCCACGAATGTCCACAAATCATTTGATAGAATCTGTTCTTCACTCTTGTTGAACACTGTCATTTCTGTCTCTTTGAGCTATATTTGCATACACAGGAAGTAAGCCTTTTATTTTTGTGTACCTTATTGTGGTTTGTGCATATCAACTTCACACAGAAAACAATTGCTTCTGAGAACTTCAGTAGCACATTTCCTGCTAAAGCATAACAGTGCGGGCCAAATTAGAAAAAAAACCCTGAAACCTACACAGAGGACACTGAGTGGAGAATGCGGCTATAGGTGGGATTATTTCTAACCGAAATGCTGAAAAAACAAATGCTTGAAAGGGCACTGAAGAGCAGCCTTTATGGCTGTAAACTCCAAACGGTACAGCCCCCTCACATCAGGACAGAGTACACTGTAATGTCTAGAGGCTCGGGTGTTTAACTAAATTCAAGTACGACTAGTTACATGCACTATTTAAAGCAATTTTTAAAATCGATTTTCTAGCATCAGGAATGTCACTTCAAAATGTAATCACTATTATGGGTTATGTAGTTATTATTTTTACAACAACTTTCTTTTTTGATATATTAATATAATAATCCTGTAAAACATGATAAAATTAAAAAACTTAAAAACATGATGCACTTTGTAAGATGTTAAAATGTGTTTAAGATGTTAAAATGTGTCAGTGTCATGTTTTGGATGTTTTTCAGCTTGAGTGTTAAGGTACACAAACTATCAATCTAATACCAAAGACCTGAGATACACTGTAGAGAATACTGTGTTTTTCAGAGATATGTTCAGATTAATAAGTGTTGTGTATACACTGTATTTCCTGAAAGAGAAACAGTATTTAACTTTTTTTTAATATTCAGAAGAATACCTTTATTGATGGGGCCAAATGCTGCACAGAGATATAGAAATAAGGAAAGAAGACAGTTTACTACATGTAGTCATGTGTTTGTAACTACAGGTCTGAATTGTACATTAACTTGTACATGACATTACAGGTCAGAGTTCAGAAAATTGTGCATATCGGTATTTAGACCTCAGATTAACTCTGGATTTCAGTGCTATTCATGAGTTATGCGAGCATTACATACACAGGGTGGGGTTTCTTTTTTTTGTGTGTGGAGGATACCAGAGAGACAGCATCATAATCTGAGCCAGTGCTGATCTCAAGGCCCAATTTTTTTAATGAATAAAATTATGAGCTGTTAGTGTAGTAGATGAGTGTTTGAAAGTGCTTGAGTGCATGAAAGACAGTGTAGAATATAGAAACAAATGTCTGAGAACAAGAAAGGTAAAAGAATAAAAGTAACACAGCTAAGCAAAAATGTTTAAAGCTCAGTCAGCTTACCCCCCCTGGGCTCTATTCGACTGGAGAATTCACAGGCGCAGGAGCTCAGTGATTTATTTTCATATAAAGTGTTGATCTTTGGCTGGGCTTGCACACAGTAGCGCTCACCCGGCTGAAGATTTCGCAGAATGAACGAATATGGCATAAAATGTTTACTCTGGTAATCAGTAAGTGGATTGTGGCAAACATCCTAAAATAAATGAATGAAAAGGTGAATGAATATTAAATAAGGAACAAAAATTACATCATCTACACATTTGCAAATTATTATATAATACAAAACAAGTAACTGTAATCTGTTCAAGTTGGTCTTTTTCATCAATTAGTGTCTGGTAGGTGTTCGTGTACAGTAATGGGGAAAGTACACACTCCCCATTACTGTACACGAACATGTACAGTGACAAATATATTTTTATTTATCAGGGTCTAAATAACAATTGTGTGGTCCTCACCAACTTCTATAAACAAACAAATATCCTAAGAACACAACAGATTTCAATATGTGGTCATTTTTTTCCCAAAAAGGAAACCAACATTCAGAAACAAGGTGGGAAAAAATAAGTACATCTCTAATACTTCCACAAACATTAAGAGAGTAATTAGCAGCCAGGTGTTACTAATGAAATGCACAGGATTAGTTAATCATTAAGAAGTGTGATTTCCTCTATAAAAGCAGAACTTTTAGCAGTTTGTTGTTCTGGAGCACTAAGGTGTGTATCTACATCATGCCAAGAAGAAAGGACATCAACCAGGACCTCAGAGAAGCAACTGTTGCTGCTCATCAATTTGTGAATTGGGTTATAATGCTCAGAGAAAAACCCAAGAGCTACATCATGTGACTTACAGGCCTCTGTAAATACAGTAAATGTTTATGCTCATGAAAACACAATCAGAAAAATACTGAACAAGTATGGCGTCCATGGAAGGGTGGTTAGGAAAAAGACCCTTCTCTCCAAAAAGAATATGACAGCATGACTAAGGTTTGCAAAATTGCATCTGCATCATCATACGCAGCGCAATGTATGGCAAAAACCAAACGCAGCGTATCACCACAAAAACCTCATACCAACCATCAAGCATGGTGGTGGAGGGGTGATGACTTGGGCTTTTTTTCGCAGCCACAGGACCTGGGAAATTTGCAGTCATTGAGACAACTATTAACTCCACTTTATACCAGAATATTCTTGAGACAAATGTGAGGCCATCTGTCCAGCAGCTTAAGCTGGGTTGAAATTGGGTCTTGCAACAGGACAATGATCTAAAGCACACTAGCAAATCAACATCTGAATGGCTAAAGAATAAAAAAATCAGTGTGTTGGAATGGCCAAGTCAAAGACCTCAACCCCATTGAGATGCTGTGGTGGGATCTTAAGAGAGCTGTGCATGAACGAGTGCCCTCAAACATCAATGAACTGAAGCAATGTTGTAAAGAAGAGTGGGTCAAAATTTCTCCAAAACGATGAGAGAGACTGATAAACTCCTACAGAAAAGGTTTACTTCAAGTTATTGTTGCTAAAGGTGTTTCTACATGTTACTCAATTATAGGGTGTACTTATTTTTTTCCCAATGAAACAGTTACAGCTTAACCGTTTGAGCAGTCGCCTGAGGTTTACCTTTTCATCGCTGACTTTCTTCCACCATATGTCAAAATGTATAGCATTGTAAAAGCTGTCATGGGCACTTGGGCGATTTGGTAGATCAATGCTGATATTCAGGCAGTCACCACAGCCAGACAGAGATATCTTGGGAGGCCCAATAATGGCTGGAAAAAAATAGGAAACACAACACACTAATGCAAACAAATGCAAGAGATTGCCGTTCAGAAATAACAAGTTCTTGCTAAAGAAAAGCCACAGGCAATTGTATTTAGAAGAAAAAATTTTAAGTGCAACTTACTGCTTGTGTATGGCGAGAAAGGAATGCTGACTCTAGACGATGAGCTGTTGCCTAATGACGCCCAAAGCTGGATCGTGTATGTTAGGTATTTATGTTTCATGTAATCAGAGATGTCAATAGATGTACCACTGATGCTACGTGCCCGATTAACACTATCAGGAAAGCAAGGGGGAGAAAAAAAAACAACTTGCAATTCACATACA
>CM040458.1:2673593-2698229 GCA_022758105.1 Pangasianodon gigas
AGCATTTGAAAATAACAGAAATCATACCGTATCAGGATGAGAGTTGATGCAAGTAAAATTAAAACACACTTCAGGTCAAACGTAGCAGCAAAAGTAGACAATTATTAGACAAAAATCAGTAAACAATTTAACATAACTCACTTCCATTATAATTCCCAGAAATATCTACATAAAAATACTTCAAAATATAACACAAGCTGTGCACACACATTATGTGGTTTATGATGTTCTAAAGCTGGTAGTCTTGTTAGCCATTAGTCATTTGTGTGTATCTTTGTTCCTTCTATTGACGTAGGGAGAGTCTCTTATGACTGAATACACTGTTAATGACATCATCATTAATTTCACAAACCTGTTCTGCTTGTCTAAAATACCTTAAAAAATACTTTTTATAGAAAGTGTTATAACTCTAACTCAAATATAATTATTTAAAGATCCTGCCTTTTACTGTGACATGAAAATGTGGCATGTTTAATAATAAATCGAGCTAACAATGTTCCATACTATTGTAGTCTGTGGAATGTATTATTCTCATGTCTGATCTGACACTGTGCTGTGAAAAAGTCAGAGACACCCCCATTTTCTTTTCAAATGATCATGCAGTACTTATTTATGCTGGTCAGTACTAAAGTTCAATATTATAAATAAAATATTTAAAGGTTTCTTTTTTTTTTTTTTTGCCGTTGAAGACCGTTGAGTTATTTTCTGGTAAGTACATTTTCCCTTCATTATTGTAATTGTTCATAAATCACACAAAGGTCTTTAAAAAAAAAACTTTAATGCTGGCCTTCATTTTTCGAGAGCTGTGCATGACTATGGATAAAGACTTTATACAAAAAAAAAATTTTCATTTTAATTATTAATATTTGAATAATTTGGATTTTATATCATAATTATATTACATGTTCCTGCCAAAGCTTCATACTTTCTATTGTTGTTGCTACAAAATATTAGGTTACTTCAATGTTGCAAAAAAAAGTATGTATTGCATCGAGTGCTACGTTATAAGCTGGCAGCCAATCAATGTGGGAGGAACCTATACTTTTAAAGGAACCTATACTTTTAAACGCAGTGATAATGTGACTAACATGATTATCATGACTAGGATTCTTTCCATGTCTTGCTTATGATAAATTACACAGGAAGATTAAAGTTTCCTCGAAAAACAGTTTTCTGTTACATTTTTAAGTTACACAATTACCACACAGCACACAACTTGAGCAAAAAAAAAAAGAAGAAGAAAAAAGACCACGAAGTACCACATCCCACAATTCCAAAAACAGAACCAGAATAACGATGTGGGTATATTTAAACGGGAAGCAAATTTATTTTTACACTCAATGTGTACACCACATGACTCAGGCAATAACAGGTGAAAGATGACACTATTTTTCACTCCTGAATTGTTTTGTCCATCAAGTGATCAAACTGAGACTGAGAGTGAACAGGGCAGTGTACGTGTTTATACATGTAAATCTAATTCAAATTGTCCAGCCAAAATCTCTCTGTACTGCATGTACCACATGTACCACAGGCTATGCTTAGATCTAATAAAGCTTTCTTCAGATGGGTTTAATTTTACAAGACGAGGTGGGGAGTGTTACTGTAGTATCTCTGTGATTTTAGTCAGAATCTGTCATGTCAGTAACTTTTTACAGTCTCTATGTTTCTGTGTCTGATATGTTGGTAAAGACACCGTCATATCAAGTGGGAAAAATGTACGGAGACACTGTAGAACACGCTATTTTGTATAGCTAGGGACGCACCAATCCAGTACTGAGTATCAATATCAGAAGCCCTGGTTCACTATTGGCTCTCTAATCCACTGATGTATTTTATATCGACTGAACATAGGACACAACTTTTCTTTAAGCACATATTTCACAGAACTATACCTGGTTAACGTGAGGACGTCAGTATCAGGTATCGGCTGATACACAGTGCCCTGATATCGAAAGAGTGGGCACAGTGCAGATCTATCTCCTACCCAAACCGAGCCAAGTTTTAAAAAGGCAAACTATAAAATACAGACAATTTTTAAAGGAATTGTCAGAGGTTTTATGTGTTTCTATCACAGGTACTACCTTTTTCAAATTTATGGGCATGTTGCCTATTAATCGTGCCCTTCAACAGTTTAATGAAGGTCAAAACACTGAATATACTTATTTAGTATAACTTATTACACTTATTATCCTGCTTTTTTCATACAGTTACCTCAGCTTAATGTTACATAGCATTATATTGCACAAAACAGCTGCACATATCTGCACTTTATCATGCCACTGCCACCCATCTTTAAAATCTTAAATTATATTAAATTAAATTATTATACTTTTTCTTTTAATACTTTCCCTATTTGTAAATACTATTTTATGACATGGACAGTCGTAAAAAGCATTTCACTACACGTCGTGCTGTGTACGGTTGTGCATGTGACAAATAACATTTGAATTTGAATACATGGAAATCTTTAGTGGGAGGCTGTGTACATCATGCAGACATTTTCTTTTTCCCAGAAATGTCTTATTCTAATGCGAATTGGTCATAATCTTTACAGACATTCTCCAGTAATATTACTTAGTTCTTCAACTGATCATGCTCAATAGTAGTTTACATTAATATGCATGTAAACATAGCAACTGCATTTGTGAACAATTCAGACACGGTCTCAGTCTTTAAGTCTATGTTGAAACCTGTTTGTTTAGTCAGGCTTTTGATTTTTTTTCTTTTAGGTAAAGATTCATGTTCAGATTCATGTTCAGATTCATGGAGTGTTCATGAGCTTACAGAGTTTTAACAAACTAGTATGTTTGGATGCTTACACCCCCCGCTCTCACGTGTTTGTTGATGGTGGTGTGGCATGATGCTTCTAGCCGTCCTTTTAGCTAGACCTGATCCAGTCACAGTGTACACTACTATAGGATAAGCATACCTAATAACCTGTTTTCTCTCTCTCTCTCTCTCTCTCTCTCTCTCTCTCTGCCCATATAGCTGTATGAGCTGTACGAGCCCATGAGCTGTGTATGTGTTCCTGCTGCCTGATGTGATCCTGGCGCCTGATCCTGACACACTTGTACTACTGTGGTCGTTCTTCTCACCCTTTGGACCTGCCTGATTCCTCTCGATACTTGTGACTCACTTTCTCCTGCTGTGGACAATCAAACATGGACACGCTAAAGATTTTCACTCCTGACAAACAGTTTATGCTCAACTCTCGCCCTATCTTCGGTAGATAATCTCACCTGGATTCTCTAGATTTGTACCTAAGAACTGCAGCTGTAATCATAAAGACTTTCGTGTGCTCAGCCCAGTACTGCTTCTCTTTTCTTTTCTAAATCTGTACACTGTAATGGTTTATAATCCTGCTACCCGGAAACACTCAGAACCTCATCCTCATGGGTTATCTTTTTAGTCTGGCTTCTTGCAAGGTTTCTTCCTTATGTCATCTCTGGACATTTTTCCTTGCCTCTCTCTTGTTCATTAAAGATCTAAATATTAACCTCCATCCTGCTAAACTTTCAATCAGAAAGAAAAATGGTGAAAAAAAAAAAAACAGGAAAGATTGTTTATTTTCTGTTCTCAGTTAAACAACATGGCATTTCTACAGCCTGAAACAACACTAGATATGTGCAGGAACACTATTTAAGGGTGATTTAAATAATGAAAGCATGGAGAGAGCTGGCTGACTTTATCTCCACTGAAACACACACACACACACACACACACACACACACTTTTCAAAACCCGTCAATCTACCAAACCAAATTTATACAGCTGTAATCAGTGATATATGGTCAGACTCACTGCTTTAGGCTTCCTCTCCTGGCTGTCTGGCTGGAGTGTAACATGGAGAACCATGGAGTGAGAGAGAGAGACAGAGAGTGAGAGACAGAGAGAGACAGAGAGAGAGTGAGAGTGAGACAGAGTGAGACAGAGAGAGACAGAGACAGAGTGAATGAGTGAGAGAGTGAGTGAGAACATGAGTGAATGAATGAGAGACAGAGAGACAGAGAGCTTCCCGGGAAACACAACACACTACGTACGGCGACCAAACTCGCTTTCCTTTTCCACAGTCACGTGACCACGCTTTGTTTTTTTCCCCTTGCTCGTGCTGCCTTCAGGAGCTCCCTGAATTTGGTTTAATAAATGTTCCCAACCTGAACGCTGCTAATAAACACCCATCAAGTCGTAATTACAAGTAGGTGGTTTAGGAGCACAATAATTTCTTCACTTACTGCCCTTTTACACTTTAGGCATGACTAAAGAAGCGAAAGTTTCAGTGGTTTGCAGTAGGACGTTCTGTTTCTAAATCACTTTTAGCAGTCACGTATAAGCTATATAGGCTATATATATATATATATAAACAACAGGCTTTCATCTCTAACAGCCACACTTTCTGAGTGTAGGTAGGTATTAAAAAAGCTTCGTGTTGATGACTTTAATGTGAGGACTTTTATAAAGACTTCTAGCATGAACTCCGCAGAGGGAGCAGTGACACACACACACACACACACACACACACACACACACAGTATCCCTCCGCGGTGAGTTAACACCTTTATAAGCGTCAGTCTGGCCCCAGATAAATGTCCACTGACCACTGTAATGTTTACTGTTCAGTACAGAAGTCTAGGGCTGAGCTGTAGATGAAAATATTAGTTCCTGGAAAAGCTCTGCGTCACTGGCTAGAGGAGGAAAAATCCCCAGCTTACTCAATTCAGTAGTCACTTAGATTTATTCATGATTATATGGAAGACAAAAGAGCAGAATCTTGACTAAGATTCACTGCTTCTTAGTCATTTTTAATATACAGCAAGAGGGAAATGGAAAGCGAAACTGGTGTTTAAACTCATACCACAGAGCTGATGAATGTTTAAGATAACTGAAATGCTCGATTAATTACGTAATTGATTAATGTACTATAACAGCAGCTCTGACAATAGTTCCAGCTACAGGTTTATATTAATGTGCTCGTTTTCTCTGGTAACAACTTACACAGGGGCTTATATAGCAGATAAGACTCATATCTCCTAAATCAGGATATCACAGGATTATTACAGACTCTCCACATAAACGAAACAACAGGGTGTAAATGTTGATATGGTGAAGTTTTCTGTGAGGAGAAGTTTATTAAACATTTTCAGAAAGAGCAGGAGTTTCTTGTGACAGAGTTAAAGCTGTTCCTTTAAATCTTCAGGACAGCAGACTTTCCAGTTTCCCAGTAACATGACAAGCCTCATTTTTCTAACTTACTTCAAATAACAGAGAGAGGCGTTGTTGAGGGAACGACTGTTAATAGCTGCTATAATGTAAGCGAACCGGAACTAACTTGTCTTGAGGGCATTCCACAGCATTAAATGTAACTATAAATGGATAAAAAAAGTTCTTTAATAATTTTTTTTAAACTGTTTGCAAATTACTATGGTATAAGAGGAATAAAACACTTCAGGATGTGCTGTCCTTGGGGAATAATCCACTTTAGGGTGGTAACTCTGCTTGTGAGTTCACATCACACCCTGTTGTGTTTTATTCGTTACTTTAAGCAGATTCTGTACATTAAAAGTACCCTTGAATGTAGATTATTTTAAATGTTTAAAAATTACATACTGAGTTGTGAGTTTAAAAAACAAAAACAAATAAAATCCTTAAAAAGCCCAGGTGAGGCACCACTTCACCCTCATTCAAGAATACAACAATCTATGGATATGCGTGACATGCAAATTGAAAACTGCACATCCCATCCCTTTCCACCGCTATCCACCCAGTTACTGTACAACAACACCACATTTTACTGTAGGTAACTTTAGTACATATAGCTATTTGACTACGTAACTGCTAGTAAATTACGCTACCCTCAAGTCTTGCTTAGATGTTTCTACTTTACAAGTTCAAAATCATATAAGATATACATTCAAGAAGTTGTGGAAGGAAAATTGCTTCTGGCTAGTTTTCAGCTATTCTTCATCAATGGCTTTGCTGTGACATTCATAAAATTTATAATGTATAAACTAAAATTGTAAAGTCAATATAAAAAAATGCTATTTAATAATTGCAAAAAAAAAAAAAAAAAACCCTTCCCATCTACTGTTGATGCAACATTGATATTGGTGGCTGTCATACTTTTTTCTGTTATTTACACAGCCCCAACTTGTAAACTCAGCAATTGTACAAAAATCAGACATTGTGGTTGACATTTATTTGACATTTATTCAAGCCTGTAGTTAGGCCTTTAGTCAGATACACAACATATGCTTTAAAAAGATTTACAGAATATTTTCTCACTACATTCAGTTATAATAATAATAATAATAATAATAATAATAATAATAGTGTTCAATTTATGTGCCAATTTTGTACATCAGTCTTCTCTATTTACATCCAGACATGCTAACAATAATACTCTGAGCAAGATTCGTCACCGGATATGCACTATGTTGCAATGCCAAGCACAATCCTCTATAAAATTCCTTTTTATTTAAAGCCTGGACTTTGAAAGCTATTTTTAATATTTTAATTCAGATACCTTCATATACAATTTTTTGTTGATTTATTTAAGTGCTAGTAGTGCTAGTAGTATTAGAGGACCAGTTTTAGAATGATAAGGTGCAATTAATGTTTTATGTTTTACTGATCGCTAAACATTGCAATGCTAGTATGTTAATATATCTATCATGACACACAGGAATAAATATTCTACAAAATGTCTTACAACTGCAGTTCAAAAGAATTTATACATCTGGTTCAATCGGAGAAAATAAGGAAGCAGTTCTGGTTATGAGAACTCCAGGACCTGAACTGAATTTAAAAAAAAAAAAAAAAAAAAAAAAAACTGGAATTGATTCCACAAAAATGTTTAAAAAAAAAAAAATTTAAAGCTTAATGGCAAAAAAGTTTCAGAAATTAACTGGTGCCAGAAAAATGCCACAAATGTTGTTTATCTGAATGTACAGCCTCAAAGGAAAAAGGAAGTGATTCTGAGTGCCTTCTTGACTATTTCTTTTTCTGTTGTTGCGGTTTGGTAGAAACTGGAGGAAATGTTCCTTTACAATAAACTCTCACATGTCTGAAACTGCACACTGTTCACAAATAGGTGCAATGTATTGGAGGGGTGGTTCTGTTTTGTAGCTATGCCTGAGGAAACAAGTGAAGAAATATCAAGTGCACTTATGAAGTCCCACAATGCACTGCAACGGAGTTGTAGGGAATAAGGTGTAGGGCATGGTTGGACAGTTATAATTATATTGTTAGTCCAGTGTAGATAGAAGCTCTTTCTCCATGTTCTTCAGCATAAGAAAACCTGATTGGCTGTAGAGGCTCTGTTTAGAGCCTCAATTTAGTAAATAAAAGTTAAGATGGATGGCTTGTGGATCTCTTCTAGGTCAGTAATCTTTATATTGGCTTGCTGAAGGTAAGGAAAATGCTGCATAAGCATCTGCAGCGGTGGTCCAATGACACTGTAGGCCTTCAAGTGATTGTTCAGTGACCACAGGTCTAAAAATGCAACGCTGAGATTCCCATCTGGCACGTTCAGTCCGAAGTTCAGGACTTTTTCGCTCTTGTGATATGGCACCCCATTATTGGAGATCTGAAGCTTCCTCAGACCCACAATAGTGAGATATTGAGAGGGTCCGAGAAATGAGGCAGGGCTACACAGAGACAGCTGCAGCTCTGGAACCCTGCTGCCGTTCAGCAGCTCCCTTAGCACCCAGGGCTGCCACGCCCACACCGTCAGCGTCTCCGCCTCCAGGGTGCCAGGCAACAGAGCCGAGCGCCACACGGTGCCACAGCTGCACATCAGATTGGCAAGAACTTCATCACAACTGCGCACCGCCGTCGCACAGTTGCAGCTGCATAAGCGGTCAGTATGGTCCGAGCTGTCGAACACTAGTGTGATGTTGGCTTGGAGGGGATGCTGAGTTTCCACAAAGTGTAATGGGAGGAAGACACACAAGATATGCCATAAGCAAGACAGCAGCATTTTGGCATCCATGCCAGGCCTACATCCTGATCCGGAGTCCAGTTTACATTTGCTGGAAAAGAGATTGTTCTAAAGTTATTTATTGTGGGGTTTTCTTTCCTGTCTTCTACAATTCTTTCACATTTCATTTATTAAACCACATGAAAATGAATGAAAGCTATTTTCCTTTAATACAACATTTTATTTTCTGCATATACCCAAGATGTTTGTCCTTACTGTTTCCATTATTTTTTCCTTTTTTCCATAATTTTGTATGTGAGTAAATGACCAATTTTAAAATGATACTATGCAATTTATTTTATGTCTTTTAGATATTTTATTTCTTTTCTTTTTCTTAAAATTTATTCATGCCGGCTACACTAGAAAGACACAGGCCATCATCTGTGATCATTTCCAGAACTCTGCATTGACTGCCAGTTTCCAACTTCACTCATAAAAACATTAGCACTACACAAGCCATAGTCCAACTGGTGTTCCACCCCTGACAGCCCTGGCAATTAATGTAAAAACTTTTCTTCCATGCAGTTCTTGCCACATTTTATTGGGGCTTTTAGGATGGTGAGGGAAAAGTCTGGGTTTTCTGAGACATTCAGTCCAGCTGTACTACAGTACATACTGTAGCTGGCCATTAAATTATTAAACTCAGCTTTGGTCAGCTTTGTTAAACCTGACAGGAAAAGTAAAAGAAAAAGTATCTGTTTTCTGGGGCAAAAACACTGATTTCAAGAAACAGTTCTACACTTCCGTCTGCTCTGTCTGCTCCCATTTTAAAAGGTTTAGGGGAAGGAGGACAGACTTTCCATTGCTGCCATTGGCCTTCAAGGACAAATGAGTTGGTTGGTCTGAAAGAAGGAACATGTGACATGATCACAAAGAATCCTTTACTCCCTTCTGCTTCATGATTATGTAACCTTCCTAAGAGCTAATGTTTACCCTGGAGAAAACTCACTTTTGGAATATGGCAGCTCAGACAGTGGAATACAGCACCATTCATTTCTATGACCTCTCTCTGTGAGACACACAGAGAAAAAACAAGGAACTCTGGTCCACAATATGCCTTATCTTTGAGATCAACAAACTGTTGGTAGTCTTTTAGAGGGAAAACATAAAGGAATATCAATAAAGATTAATACTAACCTAAAAATAATTTATTGTGGTCTTTTGGTTCTCAATATTTTTGTTTGAAAATGTTGCAGTGGCATAAAGGTGAAATTGAAGTTTTGATCAGAAAAAGGCTCTAGAAATTATAAACAGATTTATTACAAAGAAGAAAGTTATTTATTCAGTATTTTATTTGATTTACACTATCCTTAAGCACATGAATGACTTGGCTGTTACATACATAGCCATGTGTTATCACCATAACATTGGACATGGACATGATTATGAGTAACTCAGAGCCTTGTGAGGCACCATACTTTAACAAAGTTATTTGTTTCCATGTACATGGCACTGGGAAGTCAGGTAGGATCTGAACCAGAAGTTCAAGTCTATTATCCCCCCCTAAAAAAGGTTTTCTACTGTCAAAACAATGTTATAGTGAATGAAGCAAAATGATGTATTTAACTCAAGTTGCATGAGCACAGAAATGTCAGTTGGATTTGGAGTTATGAATACTGATTTAAGGATAACAAGGTTGTCGTTTTTGTCCCTCTGCATATTCAAAAAAAAAAAAAAAAAAAAAAAAAAAAATGGCCCAAACAGGAGCCAGAAGAACGTGGAGTTTTAGTTCTAGGTTATTTTCACCAATTTTGATATTTCATTCATGCATTGCATTGTATCTTTTAATATTTCTAGGAATACAAAAGAATATTATGTGAATATTCGCAAAAAGCCTTATATAATCGCAAGTCAGATAAAAAGCTGTAAGTCTTGAACAAAGTCTTTGTAGGTTTGAGAGAACTGGAAAAGAGATGGCAGACAGTCAGCTGACATCATAAAACCACACAAGCACCTACCCTAACATTCCCATTTCCACCCTCTCTGTAAGCACTACACACCCACACCATTACATATCCCAGCTTCTAGATATTACTTTGATTTTCCAAATGTACCTCCATCTGATCACTCAACGTTCTTGATGGCTCTCAGAGCAAATAAATTAATAAAAATATGGCACTTTCTCTAATGTGTAGATGCCAGTCCAGGAAAAACTGACCTTCACTGATGAAGCGTCTGCTGTGAACTGCTCACATAACACTGAATCTCTGAATCATATTAAGAGAAAGACAAACAAAACAAACAACAAGCAAACAAACAAACAAAAAAAATCAAGGTAAAGGTCTGAGCATATATTATATATACATGATATATTCAGATTCTGTGAATGAAATGTTTAAGAAAACAAAACATAGTTGAATAGCAAGAAGTAATATAATAAAAGGACTCTAGAGACACAGAGAACCACAATGATGATATAAGATACCCACCATCAGTAATATTTTGTCCATTAGCTGTCGAGTCTCGAGGACTTTACAATCGTGGCTGCTTCATGCTTCAGCTCTCTTATTCACTCTCCCTTTCTTCCTCTCTCCTTCCCCTCTTTTCCATCTCTCCTCCCTCTGTCTCCCCTTCCCGAGGCCCCTCACACAGTCTCATTGGCAATGAATGTTGACTCACTGTGGCTTAGACACCACAGTTGCTGCTTTCTTCCAGCATTGCAAGGCAAGAAACGTTTGCAGCGTACTGTACATGCTGCCATCTTGTGGTGCTAAAAGATGTTTTTTTTCTTCCACAGAAAAGACAGACAGGTTTGTATGTCTCTAGGCAGATAGTCCTCAGTATCATTTCAACTCAAAGATGGAGACAGATCTGTATGCCCATTAGAATGGTTTACATAGGAATAGACCACAAGGCATGAATTAACTGAGTGCATAAATTGGCTAGAAGACAAAAAGAAAAACAAAAAACACCCAGTGAGCAGCGGTTCTGTGGGTGGAAACACTTTGTTCATGACAGAGATCAGAGGAGAATGGCCAGACTGGTTTGAGCTAACAGCAAGGCTAAAGGGTACTCAAATAATCACTCTTTACATCCGCGGTGACTAGAAAAGCATTTCAGAATGCACATACTGAACCTTGAAGATGGGCTACAACAGCAGAAGACCATATTGGGTTCTACCCCGTCAGCCAAAAACAGAGGCTACAGTGGCCACAAACTCACTGAAACTGGACAATTAAAGAATGGAATGACATGTTTAACAATTATGAAATATGAAATTGTAATTGGATGTCCAGTAGTCCAGTATCTTGAACACTGTTCAAGGTATCTTGAACATCCATATCCAGTCAGTATACTAGAAGCAAATTTAGAGTCTATGTGGGATGTGCAGGTGAATAATGATTAAAAATCTTCAAATCAAATAAAAATAAATTTGTGTAAATAAAGATTTCATGCTCTAGTTAATAAATCTAATGGGAGCAATGATGCTGTTCCTCAGAGGAATTGCTGTCACGCCAAGTGTAAACTCCAAAATGTAAAATTCCAAGCATACCACAAAGGTGACTGTCACTTATCTTGCTTCTCCATCTTCTCTTGTTCAGCTTCATTAGAAAAAATGATTTGCAAGGTTTTGTTTTTACAGAGTCGCCCTCTGCAAAAGGTTTTCCATGCTGGGTTACAAGGTGAGCTACCAGCTAGACCTAGTAGTATTTTCTGTACTTGTTTAGCAGGAAAAAACCCTGGCTGGGTTGGGGTTACAGGCTAGCTGCCAGTCTAATGTTGGGGAGGGTTTTAGATTTATTTTTAGGTGATAGCAACAACCAGTGGAACTTTTTTTTTTAAAAACTTTCTTAATATTGGGCCAACTTTAATTATATTCCTAAAATACCTCTTGGACCATTTCAAAAATGGCAGTGGACCAGAGTTTGGATTCTCCTGCTTTAAGATTATGACATAATGACATAATTAGCGAATCACATTAAAATGTCTCGTCCACATTAACATGTTGTTTGTCCAATCACATTAAAAATACCTCCTCACCAGATAAACTGTGCTGTTGTTAATGGACAGGGCTGTGGATAGGCCTGCTTGTTACTTCTTATCCAAGTTTATCAGTTAAAGAGAAAGGATGTGATGATCTTAAAATATTGCTTTAAGACTTTGAAAAGTTAGACATTTTGCTATTAATGTTGATGCAATACGTGCATGCTATTGTATCTGTCTATTTTCCTGATAAACAGCAATTTTATCTGTTCTGGTTCTGGATCCCTGCTGAATTGGAGGAAGAGAGATGTGTAAAGCATCTTTCAGGTTAGCACCGATAGTGGCATGGGACTACAGCACCCATCAGCCACTGCACTCCATGTGTTCATGTCACAGACCAAGTCACATGATCACGAACACCTGAGCCATGTTTATGCATAGTGAGCACCAGTATTTAAGTCACATTTGTATAGCACTCCTTGTTGAGTGTCTGTTGTGAGTAGCGTCCTTATATGGTGTTGCATCCATGCCATGGTCTTGTGTATTTCATGCTTGTCTAGTTTATGGTTGTGTTTATGTAACGTAGTCCTAGTCCCTGTTCACATGTGTTTCCCTTTAATTAAAATATTCTGCACTTGCATCTGTCCCCATCTATAGTCCGTGACAGAAAGCTAGACACAACCATGGATGCAGCGGAGCTGATTCAAATCATGTCTGACCAGGCCAAGCAGATCAAGGAGAACCAATGGCAACTCAACCAAATCAAGATTATCCTGGACTAGCTCCAGGGTGGGCTCCCTCAAAAAATTTTTGGGGGGAGGGCTACAACCTGTGCATCAGCCGAGCCTAATTGGCCAAACACAGGTAGCGGGGCAACATTTATGAACAATGAGTACCATCAACTTAGAACTGACTGTTCACTTGCTGGCAAATATATCCCACCCCTTGACAGGTGCCACAGTAATGAGAAAACAATGTTATTTTTATGTACAGAAATAAACTACTACAAAGGGCAATGGATGTGGACACTGACAAAATGAGAAGGTTTAACTTGGCTGGAAACCAGGACAGAAGAAGGAAGCAAGTATGTTGGCATAGTTAATAATCACATGCGTAAATAAACACACTGAACACTTTGCTGTTTTGTTTAATAAAGGTATTTAAATGAACTTAACTTTGTCCGTCTTTTTTATCAGGCTAAATTATTTTAAATGTCAGCTCTGTTATCTATTAAAACAAAAAAGGGAATGGCTTAGCACTGTATTATACAGCCTACTATATAAGGCATTCTGACATTCTAAAACACTAAAAACTAGCCAATAGGAACAATTAAAACATCAGTCAGTGCCCAGGCACTCGACTGATGGCCTGACAGCCTGGGTTGACATTAGACAGATGTTCAAAAAGACTTTGGGCTGACACTGACAGAGTCAGAAAAGTGTGGATTGAATAAACATGAGCCCAGAGCTTGACTAAATTTGCACCTGCCTCCCAAGTCTTCCTACGCACACTCACACACTGGGTTCTACAGTGGTACTTAAGCCCAGGATCAGGGAAGACCTCTATGCCACCATGGAAGCCTTCCCCCTCAGTGAGATTGTCAAGTCGCTTGCCCTCCTCCACCAAACCCAACACCAAGCACTCCTTGACCTGTGCAATGAGCAGCAGCTGTGTTTCAGAGTCCTCACCCAGGAGCAGGCCAAGAGCCAGTGGGCACTCCAGAAGTTGCTGCAGCCCACCACATCTCCAGCTCTGTCCCACTGTGCCACTGTGTCATCTGGCGCTCACCAAGCTTGCCTCCAAGGATGATCCAGAGTCCTTCATGGAGCTCTTAGAGCGTGCGGCAGCTGCGTGGGAATGGCCGGAGGAGGACTGGGCTTTGCAAATCCTTCCCTTGCTATCAGGGGAGGATTTGCTTACCACCCAGCTTACCACCCAGCAGCTGCCACCACAGGCACAGCTGGAGTGTTCCACAGTGAACTGCTTCCAGTGTCAAGTGGGCGGTCCTGCAGCGCGTCGGCCAGACTCCTGAGGAGCACTAATGATGCTTCCGGTCACTTCAGCTCCCCTTCGGCTGCTCCATCGCCCTGGTCGCTGCACCTCCCTTTTCGGCCGCAACCTTCACTTACGCACAGCAACTGAAGGACCCTGTCTCCGGTGGTTGATGGCAGAGAAGTGGGACGTGGAATAGATCATTGGGCAGGTGGTACTGGGGCAATTTATTGGTCAACTCCCAACAGGAATGGCGGAGTGGGTCCAGTGCCACCGGCCCACATCATTAGATGAAGCTGTTCAGTTAGCGGAGGATCACATGACGGCAATCAGGCATGATTGGTACAGGCATCTCTCAGGCATGCCTGGTACAGGAATCTCCCTTTTTCCTCGCTGTTTCCTGTTCTCTCCCCTACTTCTCCTCTGGTCACAGCTCCCCAGAACCAAGGTGCAGGGGCCCCAAAACCGGCCCCCCGAACCCGGTTTCCTCCCCACTTTTCGTCCCTCCCTTCTCCTTCACTTCTGATGTCCCCCCCAACTTCCTCACTCTCTCTCTACACAGGTAGAAACTTACATGCCCACCAGGACCAAGGCCAAGCCTGGGCAGGTTTGCAGGTGGGGCTGGAAAGCCAGGCATTTCATGGAAGTGGGAACACTGATCCAGACTGAGCAGGAATGTACCATGTAATAGTGAATATACAAAGGAATACACATCAGGCCTTGGTGGAATCAGGGTGTAAGACCATCGTCCATCAAAGCCTGCTTCAATGCGGGGCATTGGGAAATGAATGATTGGTGAAGGAGAGTTGTGTGCACTGGGATGTTCATGAGTATCCACTGGTGCCAGTCATTATTAAAGCCTGGGGGCAAAAGCATAAAGCGCCACTAATTCTTGGGACAAATTGGCCAGGGTTTCAGGCATTAGTAAGGGAAATGTTTGTGGATGGGTCCTGCAGTAGCGAGGCACAGTGTTGAGTGTGCACAGCATTGGCTGGGGAGGCAGTGCCTAGGCTTAGTCAGCTCTGCATCAGGGGATATGGAGGGTGGTGAGGGCTCTGCCCCTCCACCTTTGCAGGGATTCCATTTGGGGAGTTCCCCTTTGAGCAGTCATGTAACGAGACCCTGAAGCACGCCTTCGACCAAGTGATAGTAATTGATGGTCAGCAAATTCAGCCTAGTGTTGCACTATCCCACCCATATCTCTCAATTATTAAGGATAGCCTATATCGAATGACGCAGGACTAAACTAAACTAAGGAAGATCCAGTTGTTGGTCCCAAAGAGCCATAGGGAATTTGTGGTCCATGCAGCTCACCATAATCACATGGCTGGGCACTGTCTAATGGCTCATTTCTATTGGCCGGGCATTCGTGGCGATGTTCACAGGTGGTGTGGACGTCATGAATATCAGCTGGTGAATCCGCCAACCACCCAAAAGCGCCATTGTGCCCATCACCCTTAATCAAGGACCCCTTCATAAGAATTGGCATGGACCTCGTCGGGCCATTAGAAAGGTGTACACAAGGATATCACTTTGTGTTAGTCCTGGTGGATTGTGCAACGCGATATCTGGAAACAGTGCCTCTGCGCAACATCTCAGCACACAGTGCTGCGGAGGCACTCTTCCATGTTACCTCCCGAGTCGAGATCCTGACAGAGATTCTGACTGACAAGGGCACTATGTTTATGTCACGGACACTATGCGTGCTTTACAAATTATTAGGGATTAAGATTCAACTGCTCTAGTGTCAAAAACCAACAGTACTAGCTTTTTGTGAACCTAAGGGCTGTCAAATGGTTCGACAACCGCCCTTTCACACTCTTGAGCACCTTTTTTGGAACAAATCCTGTGACACATGTGCAGAGGTGGGACAAAAAAAGAAAAGAATTCACACAAGTCCCATGCACCAACATTGTACCGCTGTACAAAAAGAGCATGGGAGGTGTGGATCTTTTTTTGATTCACTAATTGCTCCCTACCACACCAAGGTCCGCTCCCAGAAGTGGTATCATAGGATCATGTTCCATATGCTGGACTTGACCATAGTAGAGGCATGGCTTCTTTACCAAAGGAATTGCAGATCCCTGATGATCCCGGAGAAGGCCTAACTCCCACTGTTGGATTTTAAGATTGAATTTGCCTCCTGCTTATCCAAGGAGAATAAGATCTCCAACAAAAAAAAAGGGAGGCCTCCTCAAGCTGTCCCGACAAAGCAACAAAGAGGGCTCCAAAGCTATGTGCCACTAGATCCTGTTAGGAGAGACAACACTGACCACTGGCCCTTACAGGGAAATGAGAAGGGAACATGTAAGGTGCTTGGATGCAAAGGCATTGTGAGGACCAAGTGCTCAAAGTGTTCCGTCTTCCTCTGCATCACAAGTGAGAGGAACTGCTTCTTGGATTTTCACAAGGGGTGAAATGGGATGAAATTAGGAAATAGCATGGCGGATTAGAATGAAAGATATGATTTAGATTGAAATGTAGGATATGAAAAGATCCACAGTGGAAATATAAATTAGTTATACTTGAATGTTTTTTAGAATTGTGAAAAAAAATTCAGTGTCTTTCTGGGTGGATATACGTATGCTATTATCATATAAATACCATACATTGTGATTAACAATTGAAAGGACACTAATTTTGCTGTTATAATATTACGTCATGAAATTCATTAAATAATATGAAGACATGCATAATCTTTTGTCTGTAAAAGGTGTATTTTCTAAGAAAAACAAGACATTATGATACTTTCCACCATTGCACATTGTTGCCATATGGCAACAATTTACAAACTACCCCCCTAATTTTTTTTTCACATTTTTTAAAATATATTTTTATTTCTTGAATTAATTCAAGTAATAAACATCCATAAAAGCTTTTTTATGTAAATATAATAATTCATGCAGTAGAGGGTTAAACCAATTTGCACCAGTCTTTACCATCTGCAAACAGATCGCCTGTTGGAGAGGTTTAGTTAGATACTAAAAAAACATGATTCGTAAGTTTATTCACAAGGAAGCGTGAAATTGGGATAACTGTCTCGAGCCCCTGTTATTTGCAGTACAAGAGGTCCCGCAAGCCTCCATGGGGTCTCCCCATTCTAATTATTGTACCCAGTCTCACGGATGTCATAAAGTACCACATTGAGACTCCTACAGGTGTGGTTGTATGCAGCCACCCATACTGGTTACCTGAAAAATGTGGTTCAGGATGAACTCAAGGCTATGCTCAGCATGGGAGTAATCAAGGATTCCTACAGTGATTGGAGCAGCCCAGTGGTCTTGATGCTCAAGACCGAAGGGTCGGTCCATTTTTGTGTGGACAAAACACTGTCAACAAAGTCAACACTGTGTCTAAATTTGCTGCACACCTGATGCCTCGCATTGTTGAACTGAATTAGGCATGGCTCGCTTTTATTCAACACTGCACTTAACCAATGGATATTGACAGATTCCCTTGACTCCAATATCTCACGAAAAAATGGCCTTTTCCACTCTGTTTGGATGACACCAATTTACCACCCTTCCATTTGGGTTGTTTGGAGCCCTAGCAACAGTTTAACATCTCATTTGCTTATTTAGATAACAATCATTTATAGTAATGATTGGCAGTGGCATTTACAACATCTGAAGGCTGTCCTGAGATCCTTGAGACTGGAAGGACTCACAGCAAACCCAAAGAAGTGCGCAATTGGATGGCTGGAAATACGGTATCTGGGCTTCCACTTGGGTCATGGACTGGTGTGTCCCCAAATTGATAAGACAGCTGCGATTGCAGCCTGCCCAAGACCCAAGACCAAAAAGGGGGTTTGGTTAGCTGGCTAGTTATTATCAGTGGTTTGTACGTAATTTAATCACCAGCCTGCTGACTGACCTCACTAAAAGGGGAGCGTCAGATCTGGTCCAGTGGATGGAGCCATGCGAGCGGCCTTTCTGCCAGGTAAAAGCAGTTTTGTGTGGGGGCCCGCTGTTGCATTCTCCTGACTTTTCTCTCCCTTTTGTTCTGCAGACTGATGCATCGATCAGAGGGCTGGGAGCCGTTTTGTCCCAGGTGGTGGAGGTGGAGGAGTGATTGCATTGCTAATGCTAAACCTAATTTAAAACAAATTTCTAATTACAAGATTGAATTATGTAAAGTGATCATGCAACAATTCACAGTTAAATTAATATGGCTAAAATGTGTGTGGTAAAATAGTGTAGCGCTAATGTGGTTGTTGCAAAATGCTAGTAACCTGGGTTTGATCCTCAGCTCAGGTGAGAGTGTGGATGAGCTTTTTTTCAGTGCAGAAAGTCAATTCGTGTGTATACATGTAAATATGAATGTCCTTCCTTAAAGTAACATTGAATGAATTCCATTTTCTACTTTCTTGCCAATGGAAACTTTTGTTCTGTTCTTAGATTTAAAGTTTCACTACTGAGTGGTCTAATCCTTGGTAATGCTTAGATGATCTATAACAAATGTATTGTAGCATATTCTACGTAAACACAAACATAATAATAAGCAATAACTAGTTAAGTAAATCCAAATCCTATCTAACAAAGAAACAGCACAGTGCATGCTACAGTATGATGCGATAAATAGAAAAGATGAGTGACCACCCCCACATCTTTATCCCCACCAATTTTCAAAACAAAGTGATGTCCTAAGCAAATAAATTACTGGTCATTTTTCAATACAATTAAGTTTTATTAAATAAAATTTGCAAAGAGTATACAGTAATTAGTATCAGAATTATTTAAATCCAATGATTTTAGCAGTAATTGCAGTATGTTTGTTCCATGGATTTAAATGATGGACCGAAGTCATCTGTTTTGGAGAAGCTGGATAAGTCAATCTCTTTTCACCTTCCATTCATAGGGTGTAAGGTGGAATTTCTGACCAACCGCATTTTGCCAGTTTCACTCGCCCCGAATTGGGGGCTTTATTTCCCCACAATTGCAACTTTAATTCTTGCAGTTGTGAGTTTAGGCTGCATCTCACAACTGTGACCTTATGTATTTATTATCACTTACATGACTTATTAATAATATAAGTCGCATTTTTCATCATTGTGTCCATCTTTGCAACAGACGTTGTAGAGGTCTGTTCAGACATGTCATGCTGTATCCGAAATCACTCACTAATTTACTATTCCCTATATAGTTGGTGTCACAGTATTTTTATGACCTATGTTTGGCATGCGTGTTTATATTTATTATTTATATTTATAAGTTTATATTTATTGGAAAGTGGTCAGAAATGTACAGTATTTTCATTTTATGGCATTACACTTTAGACTATGTATGATACATTCCAGTGTTTCCACCCTGATGCTCAACCACGGCTGGAAGAACTTTAAACAGTCTATTTATGTACTCGTTGCAAGCCGTTACTGTAAATTCCTCGAACCAGAATTTATTTATGGCAGTAATTAAGTCAGACTTTGTAGTTGGTTTTGTTTGTTCTGAATATAGTCTTTCAGAACATGCCACACCATCTCAATGGGATTCATATCAGGGGATTCTGGTGGAGTCTTCACCCACTTTGTACTCTCTACAGCAATAACTCAGGCAGTTTCTTTTATAATAGCATCTTCAAAGAAAGACCAGTCCATTATCCCTTCGAAGATTGCAATAGGTCCCGGTCCCACTCTGGATATTGCTCCCCAACATGAACTTTCAGTGGGTGTTTCGGCTTTGGCTTGGATACGCTTCTGCCACTCTTCCGAAATGACTTGGTGGCAAAGTGATCCAAAGCCATTATTGTTTCATCAGTGAAAATGACGTTGTGAAACGTCTCCTTCTCATCTATCCATATCTGGGCTTGGTGGAGACGCATCTCTTTATTTTTGTCTCTAATCATGGGACAATGTTGTTTTCCCATACTTCCACCCAAGTTTTTGCCTGATCCTCCCACTGGAACGCTCACTGATGTCCACTCCATTGTCACATCAGAGCTGTATTTTCACCGAACTTGCCGGCAGTTCATCATTATGGCTAGTGATGTCTATGGCTGCAACAATGTCCCAAAAATCAAGGGCAAAATATTAAATAAATATTTGACACTTGACAACACATGACATCGTTGCAACATATTTACACTTGTGATAGCATCATACTGTATGAAGTGGGTAACTTATTTATATTGTGAGGATTACGTATGTGTGATGTTCATTCTTTGTAATGTCCTCTGATGGTGCTCAATGTAGCGTGTACACCAATGGAACTCAGATGGTGGTGTATTTCTTGAGTGGAACTTTCAGCAGACCTCATCATCCAATGTCTTAGGAATGTAGTTTGCAGATCTTGGTCTTTTTGCGATGCCTTTACATGTGGAGGGACTGCATTTATCCATACAGTTGGCAAGATGTCATTGGGGGCGTGAACCATAAGTGAGAATGGGTTGTAGATACTGTAGGCTAGGCCAATCTAAATGCTTAACGTGGCATAATGTACTAAAGACAACGATCAGGAAGGTAAAGCAAATTTTATCATACATTCCAGGTCTTATGCAGAATTTACCACCAAACAATGACACCATAATCACCAAAACCACCATCAGCTGACAAGGATGTGGCATGTGACGTTATACATGCCACTGTTTCTAAGTTACAGTCTAAACACCCTGAAGGGGTTTTGTGGTAATTACTGGAGACTTTCACCATTTAAATCTGGATTCCACTCTCCCAACTTTCCGCCAGTTTGTTGACCGCACTACACGGGAAAATAGAACACTGGACCTTTTGTATGCAAATGTTAAAGAAGCATACAGAGCTACTACCCCACCCCCACTTGGTGGATTAGGCTATAGCCTTGTCTTGTTAGCACCTCAGTAGGTTCCTGCAGTTCAAAGGCAGCCTGTCTCAACAAGGATTGTGAGGAAGTGGACTCAGGAGGCCAGAGTGAAACTTCAAAAATACAGCTTCACTCTGACTTAAACAGAGAGCACCTTCTTTTACATTCATTCTTTTTTCAGATTCAAAATAATTCAGTTCAGATTTACATTTTTCACAGACATATCATTTAGTTGTAGATGTGTGCTGAGGACCGAACCCAGGGTGCTGGCATTCTACAACAACCACGTTACCACTGCACTATTCTACCACACACATTTTAGCCATGTTAATTTAAATACTATAGTTATAGTACCTGTACTATATGAATTGATCATGCTCACTTTAAATAATTCAGTTTTGTAATTAGAAACTTGTTTAAATTAAGTTTATCATAAGCAATGAAATCACATTTTAATGAGAAACGTAATATTTTTATTTAAACCATATGTAATATTTTTTCTTAAATCTAACTGACCACACATTCAATTTTTTTCAGTGTACTGTGTGTTGAGCTACAGTATGTTGTTCCATGCACCACCTGGTGGATATTGTGTGAAGCACAACAAATGAATTTAAATTCTAAGAAGCGTGCCCGCAGGGTGCCGCCTGATCACACGTGACAAATTGTGTGCAACCACATGAAAAACTGCGCATTCTTAAAGGCCACATCTGTAGCCATTGATGCTGTGTATTCCTCCAGGTCTGTAGTGTGGTCAAAACAGTCCTGAAGTGCTGAGATGGCTCCCTCAGACCAGGTTCTCACCTGTTTCAGAACCGGTCTGGCATGTTTCAAAAGTGGTCTGTATGCTGGGATTAGCATAACAGAGATGTGGTCCGAGCAGCTGATGTGGAATTGGAGTACAGCCTTGTAAGCACCATGAATGTTGGTGTACACAAGGTCTAGCTTGTTTGTTCCATAGGTCGTGAAATCAACATGCTGGTAGAATTTTGGCAGCACTGATTTCAGGTTTGCATGGTTAAAGTCCCTGGTGACAATGAAAAATCCATTGGGGTGCGCTGTTTGTAGGTTGCTGATAGCCCCTTAGAGTTCATTTAGCACATCCCCTGCATTAGCACGAGGTTGAATGTACACCACAACAATGAGCATGGTGGTGAACTCTCTGGATAGGTGGTATGGCTGGCACTTTACAGTCATGAACTCCACCAGTGATGAACAATAGCTTGAGACCACTACAGCATTCCTGCACCATTGGTTATTTGTGTAGTCACACAAACTACCACCACAAGTCTTACCAGACAGTGCTGCTATCCTGTTGTGCGATGTGCAGTTAACCCGGCTAGCTGAATGGCTACGTCTGGAATGCTGTTGTTTAGCCATGTTTCCATAAAAACAAAAACACAGCAGTCGCTGAGTTCCTGCTGGGTAGTGAACTGTAGTCTGAAGAAGTCTAATTTATTATTGAAGAAGTGAATGATGCACATCCCTGGTAAAAGTTTCCTAATTAGTATGGACTACATAGCACCATATTTTTGGACCCAAAGTGGCCTCTGTCTGCTACCGCACCGCCATCTTGGACAGATGTCCACATTGAACTGTATCTGGATTAACAGTGAAGTGTGTGAGGACTAACGATGAACTGTGTGTGGACTAAATGTGAATTGAGTGTGGACTAACGGTAAAGTGTGTGTGGATTACACAGTCCACACACACTGTATAAAAGTGAAAGCAAACTTCAGAAAAAGCTCTAACATATTGTTAAATTTTCTATTTTGGGGGGCTGAAGTCAATCAGTAACGTGTATACTTGTATACCAAGACATTTAACACTATGATATTAAATGGTCTAACTGGAGAGAGAGCCATTTATAGATGAATAGAAGGATCACAATGGTGATTAATTAGCAGTTAATGTACTACATATTTAGCATAGTAAATTATTAACTACAATACATTTCTGCAGCATGGACATCACTAAAATTTTGATCCTGTTTTCAGCCCTGGTATTTAATATATTAGTTATTTATGAACCTTATTGTAAAGTTCTAGCAATACAGGTACCAATCAAGAAATGTAACCTATTTAAAGTTATTATTATCTTGTATTGCAATAACAAACCCTCCCAGTCCCTACACATGTTTAATTATCATAAAGATGTCTCCTACTTGTCATTTGTCCCCTATCTACTGCCTTTTTTCTTTTACTGCCAGTCTGAACTTCCCTTTTGTTTCATTGTACTTAGGGAGGTATTTATTTTACTACACGCTTTTTTTTAAAGAAAGTAACAAGACTTAATTCAAATGAATTTTGATATATGTCTGTGAAGTAAAAATCAAGGTGATTAAAATGAATGTAATAAATTCAATAATTTTGATAAAGTCAAAGATGATATGATTAAAACTGTACAGATTTGTTTTTTTCCCACCTTTATTTTTTTGTCAAAGTGTGTTTATTGCATCGGCCCTTCATCATGAGCACCCGAATGTTAGTGGTAGTTCTATTTCACCCCTCCTAACCACGAGGGGCAGTGTGATGAACACCTGGATATTCTCTTGTGCACATATGCCAAGACATCACTGCAGTGCCTTTTTCTTGTCCTCCTGCCAAATAGCATCCATTGATCTGCCCATTTGACTGCACCAGTTCTAACGGATTGGAGCTGCCTTCACACAACCAGAACTAACAGAACTAATAGGCCAGAAGGTACTCCCTCTATTGCCTAACAGTGACTCAGACGCCCCTAAAAAACACTCCTGATAGCCAGAGGTCTCAGCCCCCCCGGTAGTGCTCCTTGAGATGCACAAGGACGGCATGCCCATCGCCACCTCTGGAATATATCTTTAACCAACAAACTGAACCCTTTCCATTTGCTGCCAGAGCCAACTTTGAGAAGCGAGCAAATGGAAAGGGTTCAGTATAGTGCAACTAGACACAACTGGCAAGTGTCAAACCAGCCATAACAGGAGCTCCATGGTGAGATCCTTGGCTAATATGTCAAGCGATGATGGTCTGGACCGCATGTCCTTTGTGGATCCCTGTATCACATTTGTTGGTGCTTTCATCAAATGAAACATTACATTGATGGGGTCCACTGTCCCAGTATCCAGTGCAGATAATATCCAGGAGTTAAACACCACCCCTGGCAGGTATCTGGGGTTTATAGAACCCCAGGTTCCTCAGATCCAAAATGGTTCTGTGAAAATACAGATTTAATGTAGTAAGATGATCATGTAGAAGCTCGAATATTTGCTACTAAATATCCATGTGTGAAATTTTCAAAGTTATTATATCTACTTGTAAATATCCATTTGTGAAAGCTATTATATTTACTTTTCTGACCCATAAATGACACATGGTGTACTATGGCAGTCAAGACTTAGTGAGAGGGAAAACCCACCTTTGGTAACTCATAGCACTGATTTAAAGTCTCCATCATCCCTGTGTACTGTGACTTCAGGGGACTGTGAGCCTTGCATTCTTGCCGCCGCTCCTAAAACACAGCCATGAAGCAAAAGAGATTCATACTTGAGTGCTTAATTTTCAGATCTGCAGTAGGCCACATCCATTTAATATATTTTTTTCTCAATCCAGCATCTTAAATTAGAAAAATTATTTTTATTTAATTCAAGTATATATAGCCTGTGGTGTGACTCATCATGCAGCATGAACATCACAAATTCTCTCATTATTTCTAAAGGAACTGCTTACTGCAAGGATTTTCTCACTTACTGTCATTATCTTGCCATATATTCTATGTGTCTCACAGATCTCTTCTTCCAGCTGCACTGAGGCTCACAGTGTGTTCACCTGGGACATCAGGTCAGACACCACCTGAGCACTGGACTCTACCAGAAGCCAGTATATCTCCTCAGCTTCAGCCACAGAGACCTGGAAATTCAACAACCAAAGTTTGTTGGTTTTATTTACTTCTACGCACATTCATACACACTTAAGAGGACTTAACTCATCA
>CM040458.1:2720236-2745867 GCA_022758105.1 Pangasianodon gigas
ATTTCTCAAGCACAAGGCTGGCAGGTGGAAGATTTTTCCCATCTGCACACAGGCTGCTTACAGTCACAGCTTCCTGATCACGCTCATCAGCGCTCATAATTCAATTCTGTATTTAATGAGTTTGTTTGAATGACTCAGATCAGTTAAGTGAGTTGTGATGGTCGTGAGTATTGAGAATGCAGCCAGTGTTTGTGTTAGTGTGTGTGTAATCTCAGCGACTCTTTACACTGTAGGTAATTGGGAAACTGGAGGAGAAATGTGCTGATCTCCCGTTGAGCTATAAAAGAGCACTTTCAGCTGATCCAGATGACATCATGTACACGACGCCAGCAGATGTGGGTTTCTGCTACGAGAATGATGGTGAGGGATGAACCTTTTAACAGCTATTATTCATTTGGTTCTCTAAAAATAGGATCCTCTAACCTCTTTTTAAAGATGAACCAGATTAGGGTGGTGATCTTTGGTGGGTGGCCAATGAAAGAAAACTGGTACTTTGTTGCGTGTAAGCATGTAATGGGGCAAAAAGTTTGTCTAATTTACCATTTATTCATTCATTCTTGTTTCATTTGATCAAAGTGAACCGAACAGAACTTCTGTCTGCTTAGAGAACTCAGCATGTGTCTTCTTTTGTCTCGTTGTCAGGGAGGAAGTTTGTCAGTATTTTGATGCGCTTCTGGTACTTAACCAGTGCCCGGCTGCCAGAGGACACAATGGAGGGAGCGCGCATCTTCCAGGTGGTCATTGGTAAAAACGGGGAGAAACCCGAGAGCAAGAGGCTGCTCACAGCCAATTACGAGTGAGTCCTTAAATACTGAGAGCGAGAGTCAGGGCATTTGCTGTATTAGAAATATAGATGTAAGGATTCTGTGATAATTAAAAATATCAAAATGTCAAAAACACTACTTAGATTAATTCAAAGAAGAAAGACTGTTTCCTGCTACATAATGTTTATATATTTGATTAGAAAGGACTGTGAAACAGGAACATTTATAGACTGATTTCATTCCGTACTCTCTCTGGTTCCTCTGCGTCTCTACAGGAAACCTCTCCCAATGAATTTTTGTGTATGTGTGTGAGAGAGAGAGACTATCTGGTCAACAATTAAAATTTAAGCCCCTGTTAATCCAGCTAATCTAACAGGTCAATGATGATATTTTATTACCAATCAGACAAGAAGTTGCTGAAGGAATTGTGTCCGGTAACCTTCTCAGAGGAAATATTAAAATGAACAATTCTCTACAAATACTATACATTTCTTAACGACACATTATCAGGAACGCTTCTTAATCAACACAGGACCAAGACAGGATCTTGCACAGGGCAGAAAGTGAACAGTAGACCAAGTGGAATGAAATTCAGCACTAGTCAGTTGTGTTGAAATACTTTAGAGCCGAGGACAGAAAAACGTTGAGAACAGATAAGAATGAGCCAAAAACAACTGCCAGTGCAGTCATCAGTGATCGCTGAGTCAGCCTGCTGGTTAGAGGCTTAATCCAGTTCAGTATTTAAATTACTCTTTAGACGACAGATTCTTACAAAGGACATTTAGTGAAAGAATGACCCCAATATTACCTGTGTGTGAGGGCTCCATATTATGTCAGATAAGCTTTTATAGAGCACTGCATGGATCAGCTATACATTAATGCTGCACAACACTCTTACCCAAATCATGGAGTGCAGTTTTAAGCATTGCAAAAGTGTAACATTTTGCAGTCTGTTATAATGAATATGAATTGTTCAGTTTGGTTAATAAGCTGTATAGTTTGTGTTAGCTTAGAAACACTGAAGTGTTGTTATACAATGAAGTTCTAAACAGGTTATTTGACTTTATTTTGCAGATTTCAGAGGGAGTTTACCCAAGGAGTGACACCAGACTGGACCATCACTAGAATAGAGCACTCAAAGCTGCTTGATTAAAATGCTGAACTCACTGTTTAATGGGATCTGAATTTAATATCATACTGTACTGTGAATGAGCCACATTTACTGTCTGGAAAGTAAAGCTTGACATGTGGACAACATTCACACTCACTAATTCATTCTGTGAGAATGATCCTGTAGAATGAAGAGGTAAATTAGCAAATCTATAAAAGTCCTCATGTCATTTTGGACCTGTGCAAATCTGGTAGAATATTCACAAGACGTTCCATGTTGAGATAGAGTTTTAAGTTAAATTTTAGTTCCTGTAAGTCTTTATGTTATTATCTCGTGTTGATGTTTGATATTGCATCTGAAATTTGTTGTTCAAATATAACACTTAAAATATTTGTCAGTATATTGCAGATAGTAATTTGATACGGAATTACACTTGTGTGCTGCATCTCTGAAATGAATTTGTACCTTTTCTACTGACAGATGGGTAAATTCAATAAAGCAGCCAAGAAATCTTGTACACACATTAAGACTTAATGACAGAGTTTATCTGATAAATTCAGGAATCTGGGAAAGATACACTATACGGCTATAGGTTTGTGGACACCTGACCATCACACCCATATGTGGTTCTTCCCCAAAGAAAGTCTGAAGCACACAATTATATAGAATGTCTTTGTACGCTGTAGCATTACAATTTCCCTTCACTGGAACTAAGAGGCTCAAACCTGTTCCAGCATGACAATGCCCCTGTGCACAAAGTGACCTTCATGAAGACATGGTGTGTGAAGGTTGGAGTGGAAGAACTCGAGTGTCCTGCACAGAGCCCTGACCTCAACCCCACTGAACACCTTTGGGATGAACTGAAACACCGACTGAACCCCAGACCTCCTCACCCAACATCACTGCCTGACCTCACTAATGCTCTTGTAGCTGAATGAACACAAATCCCCACAGCCACGCTCCAAAATCTAGTGGAAAGCCTTCCCAGAAGAGTGGAGTTTAAGAGTTTAAAACTCTTGGATTCCTTATGTGTTCATTGATCTTCAGTGAAATGCCGATGTTTCTGGAGGAAAGAGTTCCTCTATTTTAGAATTATTTTATTAAAATGAAAATGTAGAAAATTATTGAAGGAACTTAAATGTCTTAAATGTAATGCCGTTTAAAAAGTTCTAATTTAATAACGAAAGAAGAAGCACTTTATGAATTCCCACATTTCATTTATTCAGTGATGTGTAATATAGGCTTGTAATTCAGTCATAATATATTTAAAACATAGTAACAAGTACACAGATAAACAAACAAATAAATAAATAAAGTAAACAATTACTGCTTAAACAGCGGAGTTCCTTTAGTAGAAGCCACTTTACTTCCATTCATTTTTCTGTGTTCACAATGTATATACACTGTTTGCATTGCAATACCACTTTAATTCCACTCAAGCCTGCTGCTTGTATCTACAATGTTTACACCCACTGCACTACCACATCACACACTCACACTGTATTTCTTACACACACACACACACACATATATATATATATATATATATATATATATATATATATATATATATATATATATAATTCTTATTTTGTTTCACTTATAATGTTAAATTACTTTTACTATACTTCTAACTCTCTGTGCTGCTGTAATAGGTGACTCTCTCTCTCTCTTTCTCTCTCTCTCACTTCCGGGATGTTTTGCGCTCTGTGTGTTGATTAGCTGAAAGCCCGCCTCTTCTCGTTTTTAATTGGTCGAGCGCAAATCGTTAACCTTCACTTGGTTGGCTAGCAGCGCTGCTAGTTTAGTGACGTCATTTCCGCAGACGGCCTCTCCTATTGGTCCGAACAGGGTGTGTGTTTTTCAATGGGGGCGGAAAAAATGGAGAGGCGATAGAGGCGAGTGTGAAGTGCAGACTCCGAGCTGCGGGAGAGATGAAGGCGCTGATTTACGGGCTCTACGCCGCGGCTCTCGCGCTGCTGCTGACCGGGCTGCGCGAGCTGCTCTTCGGCTTCGAGGAGAACCGGTGCAGCATGACCTACATGTTCGAGTACCCCGAATACCGGGTGAGTTTACCTTAACGACCGGACACGTCCCAGACCGCGCACTTCCGGTCTGGACGGTGTGTCAGAAACAGAACACCACACGCTAGAGGTGCGGTAACCATGGTAACCCGTGGTAGTGTACCACCGCTGATTTAAACCGCCAGCCTGCGGTGCTCACAGAGGAGTGATCCTCACTCCCCGGGGCTCCTGTTGGTGTAGCATCTTTAACTGGACATGTCATCTGTAGCTCGCTTATCTAACACAACTTACATTTACATTAAATGTTGTCATTTGACTCAGCTGCTTTATAAACCTTCATGCAGTGACACACCCGGAACCAATCACCGGAACCCGGAACCAATCACCAGTCAGTGAGCAAAAGATTCGAATCCCTTAATGAATCGAGCTAAATGACTCAGTCCGGCTTTCTCTCGTGTGCGTCGAGTCATTTAGCTCATTCGACTCATTAAGTGATTCGAATCTTTTGCTCACTGATTCGTGTTTGGTTCAGGTTTTCTGTAGCACAGGTCAAACCTTCTGCAGCCTTTAACTGTAAAATAAACTCCACTCCATCCCTCTGAGCATAAGGCAACTATTCAAATATTACACTCATTATTAAATGAGTACAATAATATTTTGTTTATTTACTACAGGACATAATATAATTAATATAGTAATAATCACGAGCCTACTGTGGTAGCAGTGTTTTTTTTTTTTTTTGTCTATAATGTATATATTGAAATGACCATATTGGTAGAAATGCTAAGGCAAAATTTCTTATATTGGTTTTTAGTGAAATCTTCTGAAACACACACCCTCACCCCAGAAAGCTGCTCCCATCGTCCCGCCCACAGACACTGACTGACTGACTGACAGACAGGGTTATCTTACACAAATACATGTTTTGCAACTGAATTTAAAAATCATGTCTTAAATACTGTCTTATTGTCTTATGACTAGTAGCAGGATAGGTTGCTGTAAAAAGCCGGCCAATCAGTTCTTTTTTTTTTTGGCTCAGACATCCATCCTGATTTGTAATTACACTGCTTAAAGAGCAAACACAGTGACTTATATTCCTACTATCGCTCCTCTCCTTTGTGAAAGGAAGTAATCACTTTGTAATGATGGACTGCTTAACCCGTGACACTCTGCTGTAGAGTGCTTGCTCGCAGTAGTGACACTAAGTGATCTGATAACTGCACAAAATAAGATCAGAGTTGGGTAATGAGTCTATCTTTGTCTTTACACCTGTATGTGAAAATGGGGGAACATCACGTCACTCAGTAGTCTGATTTCTGTAAGCAGCGTCACTACAGTTAGTGAAGCTGTAAGTAATTATATTTTCCATTTTAGTGAGATGGAACCTCTTGAGTCACTTTACTGTTAATAATTTATTTGTGAGTTTTTTTGTGGTGCACAATGCACATAATGCTGTCCTTCTGCAGGCAGTTTGTAATGTGATCCAAGATCTCAGTTCATCATGATGCTAAGTCACGTCACCCAACTGAAGTCGGACATTTATTTAACCTTTAAGTTTCATCATTCAAGTATCATCATATAAGTATCATCATAAAAAAGCTGGTTAAAACGTACCAGAACTCGAGGCTCATTGCCATTTTACCTTGTGCGCCTTACAGTTCATTTCATTATCTGTTATTGCACCTATTCTGTTTGTACATATTATCTACCTTATATCATTAACATCAATTAAAAAATATCAGTAAAAAAAGAAATTCACAGACCTCCTTACAATGCTAGACCAGATTCATGTTATGGACATCCAACTGTTTGAAACATCAGGGACAAATAAGTGTGATGTCATATTTATTTATTAGCGCCATGAGATTTTATTCCTAGTTTTAGTTCTTTGTTTCAGATTGTTGAGTTATTGAGCTTTAGATTAAACCTATTCAGTGTCAGCTGATTAGGCTTAGAACTGCAATAACTAAGACTAAGACATGTAACATTATGTTTAACAAATTTGGGCCTGCTGACAATGCATTACAGACCCCCTGACCAGTTTAAAAATCATACTGGTTATCACAAGGATAGTAAGACAATTGTGTGTGTGTGTGTGTGTGTGTGTGTGTAGCGTGTCCAGCTCCCGCGGCGTGTGGCGCGTCAGTACCCTGCCTATGGACTCTACCTGTACGGTGAAGGTCTGTACGCTCAAGAAACTCGAAATCTCAAACTCAGCGGTGCTCCTGTGCTCTTCTTACCTGGAAACGCTGGCAGCTACAAGCAAGGTGAGTTATTAATAATTATACCTGTTGATTTCTTGAATCTGATTGGTCAGAAGGTGTTGATTAATTTTCGATAACAGCAGTTCTGACAGCATTGCCAGCTGCAACACTAGGTTTACACAGACACAGGTTTAATGCACCTGTAAGGTGGACGCACCACATAATCTAACTCTAATAATAAATGGATTTATATGTGCTGTTATTTAACAAAAGAAAATGTATAATTGTTGAGAGAGTGAATTTTTCTGTAAGGAGGTATTTTTTAATATTTATGGAAGAACTCTCCAGTAGGTCAGACATTGCTGGTCTTGTCAGAACTAATCTGATCCATTTTGCAACATTTGAGCTTTTTGGTGATAGTGTTGATTCTATACAGAATTATATGCAGAATTAAAATATAGGATTATCTCAGTCACTGGCTATACAGTCAAGGAGCTCTTTGCTGTGTGTGTCTTAAACTTGCAGCTCGTTCTCTGGGGTCTGTGGCGTTGAGGAAAGCTGAGGGGTTGGATGGAGGGATCCACCTGAACGTCTTCACCATCGATTTTAACGAGGAGCTGGTGGCCCTGTACGGCGGAAGCCTGATCCGGCAAACTCGCTTCCTCCATGAGAGCATCAAGGTCATCCTACAACTTTACAAGGTCAGAGTTCAAGGGTTGGGAGTAATGCAGAGTAAATTCTCAGATGCTCTCCAAGGATAATTGTCTGATGAGTTGAGGCAGGTGTGTTAGAAAGAAAAAAATTCAGGACTCTCCTAAAGTAGATAAAAAGAGTGAGTGGAAATAATGAACTAAATAATGCATGCTGAATTTATTTATTATCTTCCATGCCAAGCAGTAGAATGTAATATTACAATGGCTGAAGAGGCATCAGGGTAGAAACCTTTGCTCTACAGAAACAGCACAGAGGACACACGACCATTTCAGGGTCACAGATCCTTATTTTTTACACACCTTAAGAGGTTCTGTGGCTTGTCTGTGGCAGTGGAACCCTTCAAATGGTCTACTACAGTCTCCCTTTTACAAAAGGCTCTAAGTAGAACACCTGCAGACAGGTAGAACCATTAACCATCCTAAGAACCTTGTTTATATAAAGAATGTGTCTAACTATGGCTTTGGCAGTGTTCATTAGTGCAGAAACAGTGGTGCTTTGAGCGAAATACTACTGCTGACGCATCACATTGAGTGTCAAGAGAAAAAAAAAAAAATAGCCAGGCTTACAGAATAACATCATTAATCTCTTATTATATTTATGAGCATGTGGGATGCTAGTGGAGTTGATAAAATGACACTGTTAATAGCAGTCGTTAGCAAAAGACTTGCTACTGTTTAGTGAACATTTGTTATAACATGTCATTGTGAGATCAGCCTTCTCTCCCTGGCTCCGCCCCCTTCCTGGAAATGTTTAAAATGACTTCCCTGTTCTATAGTGTAGGTAACTCTATTTCTCTGTCTTTAACAGAACCATCCAGATCCTCCGAGCAGTGTGGTGTTGGTGGGTCACTCTATGGGTGGAGTGATCGCACGAGCTCTGTTCTCCCTCCCTCGCTTTAATCCTCGCATGGTCAGCCTCATCCTCACCCAGGCCTCTCCTCACCAGGCCCCTGTTCTCTCCTTGGATCCTTTCATACTCGGTAGGAAAGTTCTCAAAGCCTAACGTTCGGCATGTGTACAGGATGTAGAATGTTAATATTCCTTTCATGTGTTTTTATCTCTGCTGTAGATTTCTACTCGTCTGTCAGGCGGCGCTGGAGTGCCAGAGCAGAGGATTTGCGTAACGTGACCGTGTTGTCTGTGGGCGGTGGATACCGCGACTATCAGGTTCGCTCAGGCCTGACCACCTTGACCTGCCCTGCGGATGACCTGAACAAGATGGCCGTCGTGGTGAGGAAGCGTAAATGCAGCATTATTTCATACTGTATAACCATCATGCCACTGCATTGTCACACCCATATAAAGAGCAGGTCTTGGTGATGAGGTGGGCTCTTTTTCATAGGTGACTGCTGTTCCCAGGACATGGGTGTCTACAGATCACCTGTCCATCGTGTGGTACGTAGTTCACTCTTACTAGTATCCAAGTAAGAACTTTATCTGAGTAGAGCTGTTATTTTTCACACCAAAGTAGGTGACATTTTGGCTTAAAGTCCCACAGAAATAACTGCACATTGGTATCCTATTAGTGTGTGTATGGAGTATTTGCTACATTCATATCATTCACTTACGAGAAAGCAAAATGTACAAAGCCTCTGTTTTTTAAATGCTGGTGATCGGCTATGGTGAAGTGATTTAACACTCACCACAGTGTCTCAGTAATATGAACTTTCTACATTGTGGTGATTTTTTTTTTTTTTACCTCGTCCATTATTTTATAACACCAAAGTTTTGATTTGTTGACCAGTATATTTTTTGTAAGAAAAAAACATTGCTTATGCAACCTTATTTATATGCTTATCTGTAAGCAGTGGTTGTGGTTATGTATGTGATAAGTATTTCTAATTAGGGGTGATTAAAAACATTTAATTTTGGTTTTCTTTCCTCACATTTTTAATAATTATTTGATTTTTTTTTTACCTGGATGCTTCTATGTTTGATGTTCTTTTTCTGGATTTCATTTTTGTGTGAATATGTGTATTTTTTCCAAGGTGTAAGGAGTTGGTGCTGGCCACAGTGCGGGCGTTCTTTGACCTCATTGAGCCTGAAACAGGGCAGGTGGGTACAACCATGCTTTATATCAGCACTCATCATGTGTGTGTGTGTGCAGGATGTGCCTCGTACTGACGTGTATTATTCCTCAGTTCACAAAGGACACTGAGAAGAGGATGTCTGTACTGAATCATCACTTCATTCGCCACCCGGTACGGCTCCCTGGCGAGCAAATCAACACCCCTGTCAGCTTCTCAGGTGTGTGTAAGAGTGTGTTAACCGTGTCTTTGAGGGATTTGCTCAAATAGCAGTACAAGACGTGTGAAAAGTCTGTAGCCTTTGAATTACTTCACATTAAGCCATGGATTAAGACATATATATTTCTGTCCTCTGTCTCTCTCTGTCTGTCTTTCTCTCTCTCTCTCTGTCTCCCTCACTCTCTGTCTCTGTCTCTCTGTCTGTCTCTCTCTCCCTCTCTGTCTCCCTCACTCTCTCTCTCTGTCTCTCTGTCTGTCTCTCTCTCCCTCTCTGTCTCCCTCACTCTCTCTCTCTGTCTCTCTGTCTCTGTCTCTCTCTGTCTCTCTGTCTGTCTTTCTCTCCCTCTCTATCTCCCTCACTCTCTGTCTCTGTCTCTCTCTCTGTCTCTGTCTCTGTCTCTCTCTCTCTCTCTCTCTCTCTCTCTCTGTAGGCACCCTGGAGGCCTGGAGTGAAGTGAACACGCTCCGTCTGTTCTACAGCGCTCCCAAGGTGATTCATACTCACTACTCTACTACACTGTTATCACTCTGCCACATGGATTTAAAATGTCCTATCTTTGTTTCATCCACGTCTCCACAGGAAGTTCGAGTTCAGTACTTCCTGTTTGCGCTTTCCAGCAGGAGGAAAGCCTACACACACTTCTACTGCCGCAACAGCAACCTGGTGAGCATGCAGTCTCAGTATGCAAATTATGTATTAATATATATTTTAAAAAAAAACTCACTTAGCCATAAATTTTCAAATATAAAAAACAATTGATTGAATGCTAGTGGAGGAGCACTGCTGGAAATTCTGTAAAGTAAGGAAATTAAATAAACTGTAATAATTAAAACTGTATTTAAAAAAAAAAAATCTAAAGTCAGTCTCTGATTTTATTACATTTTTTGAAACAGTGAATGTTTGGAAATCTAAAATTTGCTTTCTTGCTACTGACTAATGCAGAAGACATAACTGAAGATAAAAGACAAAATGTATTAAAAAAATGAGTGTGTTTAAGAATTTCTCACAGTATACTCATGTGAATTCAGAAATATTCAGATGATTTCAGGGATTGTGTTCTGTCTCACAGGAAATGTCCAGCTGGCTCTTTGGCTGCACCCAGATGAAAGGCTCCATGTGGTGAGCATTTAAAATATTCCAACAGATATTCAAACAAAAAGCTGTCTTGTATCAGTAAGGGTGTTATTACTGTATATCCACTGACTTACAGTATATATGGGTTGTAACATCTGATCTTAGTTAACAGAGCATTGCAGGAAAATACTAGAGCTGTTCATTCATTAATGGATAATTAGTTAATTATATTTACTATATTTATTTTTTCCCTTTTTTCTTCTTTTCTTTGTCAGTCTGCAAGCAGTGGATTTGTCCCTCAGAACAGAACTTCTTCCAGCTTATAAGGTAAATATTTTTTAGTATATATTTTTTTTGTCTTACACTACTTGTTAAACACAGTCTCAATAATGACTGCATGCCTGTGCTCTTTTTCTTTCTTTCTTTCTTTCTTTCTTTCTTTCTTTCTTTTTATAATAAATATCCATTTAAAAATGGACACAGACATTACAGAGCAGCTACATCTGCTTTTCTCTCACACTGTGAGAGCTGTCAGTGTTCTGCTCTGTTCTGTATAAAGATAACTGCAAAAAGAAACACATAAGCAATATGACATTTAGAAATGCAGGTGCTTTAACTGATCTCTGCTTCATTACTCTACTTGATTTACAATCCTGCTCAAATGCATTCCAAACTTAAAGGCTCAAATTAACATTGTGTTTCAATAATCTTTATCATTGAATTTTGCCAAGAACAGTTATCAAGAAAGGTTTTATATTAAATTTACACATTAGGTTTGTAATAATAATAAAATAACACTTTAAAGGTAATAATAGAGCTACTAACTTAATTATGCAGCAAATTGCTTGTATTTTTCAGACAAAAAAATTAGACAGAGAAGTCTCAAACTGTTACACTTTTACGCTAATCAAGTAATCCATCTTTTATAAATATTAATTTAGAAACAGCCCACACCTTTCTCTTGGTCTTCATTTTCACATTAGACTCCTAGAAATGCCACAACACCATTTTCCTGGTCTCTATTTGCATATTAGACTTACTTTTTATTATACAATAACCTGTTACATATTTAATACTCAGATATTCCTTTGAGATTTTCAGCTGCCGTTTGCTCAATCTGCACACTCAAACTTATTACCATAAAGTAACTTTTTTCCATAAAGTTTAAGGTGAAATTATGAAGTCACTTTGGATAATCACAACTTTGTTTGTCTTCATCTCTTTGGACTTGCAAGGCCAGTATTAATTTAAACATATTTTCACAAGGAAGCTAAATCAATGCCGTATTCAGTGATGTCAATGAAGGCAAAGGTTAATTCTCCAGGTCCTTTGCATAACGTCTGTCTTGTCAAATAATTGCCAGCTAAGATGATAATGACAGCAAGCACCAAAGTAATCTAATGTGTAAAAAAAAAAAAAAAAAAAAAGATGCTTTACTGTGTGTTTAAAAGGTTCACACTGTCTTTGAGTGGCACAGCAGTAAAGTGTTCACCCTGTCTCCTGGAGATCATGAGATCTAGTCCCAAGGATGCCAGAGGGACTGTGACACTGGCCAGTAGTGGTGTCTGTGAGCTCATGTATGTGGAAAAGGATAGACAGCGCTCTCCTTCATGTGTGTTATGCTACCCTTTGATGCAGCAGTTCATAAAGATACGGTTGGTTGGCTTCAGGTCTCAGAGGAAGCACATGTTGGCCTTCACACTCGTAGGTTGGTATTTGTAGTGTGATATGGGAGAGTGAGCTGGGGAGTAGGAATTGGTAGGTGACCAGGGAATTTTTCTTTACGTATTAACAAGCTTACAGCAGTCCAGCTGTGGATATCAATGCGTTTTCCTTTTCACTCCTGTGTATTTATTGTGCTGCGCTGTCTCACCTGATTATACAGTGTGTAGTATAATGCTATTATCCTGCACTTCCTTTTCTCTTCCTGTATTGCGTATTGTGTTTTTTTAATATATATATATAATTTTGTATTTATATAAAATGTATGTGATGACATTTTATGTGACTCTTGATGGAGGTGACATTTACTCTTTCCTGTCTTTCGCTCTAGGTCCTAACCGTGAAATTGAGTGAGCTGTTTGCTGTATCTCATCTGGTCATCGATGCCTCAAACCCCAACGCACGACAGGTACAAAACCATCCACAAAACCTGTTGTTCCTCTTCTGCACTCATCCATACGTGAAGCAAATTCTTCAGATCAGAGACTCAGGACCTTTCACACAGAGCGAGAAACTGTTATCCTTATCACAATAACACAACGTGACCCTATCCTGTATTTTAGTTTCAGGAATGCAGGCCATGACAGAGAAACACACAGGAGGATATAAACTCCCTTCTGAACGCATGTGTGTCTGTCAGAGCCTTTTGCTCTTAAATTCACAGATTGATTCACATTGTGAATCTTTTAAATGTTAGTGGAAAACAGCCTGTGTGTTTAAGAACTTCATTTCTGTAACTCTGACAGATTTTCACTGGATGAAAAACTGGATTTTTGACCAATAGTGATATTTCTTGAAATTATTTAAATATTTAAAAGGGGTTTAACACAGATCTTTTTTTAGTTCATTATTTAAAATGTCTCTTTGGTGTCTGTGCATTATTTCTGTATATTCTTGGACTATAACACTATTCTAGAAGTTTCTGTTTCAATCATTTTTTCCAGTTTATAGTGGAGTGTGAGTGGCAGAGAGAGGAAAGCCTGACTGTCCCAGTGCCTGTCCCTCATGTTCTCTCTTTCGGTGAGCTCAATTTCCCACACGCTCAGTGCTGTGACTGCTACGTTACTGTATCCATCTCTGTGTGAGGGCTCTTTTAAATACCTCAGATCCAAAAATATCAGGCCCCAGTTATAAGTGAACATTTTGTAAACTAAAAAAGGGAAGTGGTCTAATTTAAAACATATTCATGCCCTCTAAAACTGGAAGTCTATATTTGTTTTGTTGGAAAATGATTTATTCACTGCCGAAATTCGTACACCGTTGTGATTACAGGGGAATGTATCTAATATTTCTCATATTTCTAACATTTCTTATTCTCTGTGATAAACAAATATACAAGTTATAAAAAAAAGTAGGGAAAAATAAGATTTTAACACCAATTAATTTATTCTCATGTGAAATTGGCTTATATGTAATGGAATAAGGTGTCTAGAAAAAGGTTTAATAATCAGATTATTTCATAAATTCACTTGTATTTAATTCAGTTTAATTAAATAGATTCACTTGTATTTTTCAGTTTTTCAAGACATTGTCTGCTTTTATGGAATTACAAATCTAAAAAAAAAATCATACAATATCTTCTCAAAAGTATTGACCAGCGTGTAGAAGTTGAACAATTTATGAAGGCACTACAGTTGTGTTTGAATTACAGTTTCTTTTTTTTTTTCCGGTCAGCTATGACTCTGAGCTTTAAAGTCAATAACTCCAGTGGAAATAGTGAGTGAGTCTGTTGGGATCCACTTTGTGAAGGTTGCTCAGGGACACTCCACTCATCCTAACATACAACTCAGCAGGTTTCTCTTCCACTGAATCCAAGAATTCCACTTTTATTTAATTAGGATTAAAAGAGAGAAAGGTCATTACAGGTAGTGCACACTTCAGTTGTAGAAAGTTTTGCCAAAGTGTCAAGTCCTAAACCAGCAGAGTCAGGCTTAACATCTCCTTCTGCCAGTTATTACTGTTAAACAGGCTTTCTGTTGGAAAAGTAGTAGAACCGAAAGCTCAGAATCTTCCTTGCTATTGTTAAAAAGCAGAAATAACAGCAATATTGTAAAAGTTTTAGAGTAATTGTAATAATGATGCGGCTTTTTGGCAGGTTTGACAGTAAATGATGTCACCATCAATTCATCCGGGCTACTGCACACACTGCAACTGCAACACTTTCACGAGGTAAAGCTCATCCTGCTTTATGTATTTAAATATTATATGTTTCCTTTTAACTACCAAGTAATTAGCAAAGCTGCTGGCTTCCTTTTGGAACACAATAATTCTATCTGAATCAAATAGTGCTTGGCACCCTCAGTCGCTGCATGTACTTTTAATCTGTAATGTTCTTCAACCAACAGGTTTATCAGGCCTTTAAAATCACAGTAAGCAGCCAGTGCAAGGTTACCAAAGGTAAACTGATAAATGGAACTTTCCGTTTAAATCCCAGTCGTGGTACCTGACAGCTGTTTAATCTGACTGTACAAAACAAATTTTTTTTTGCCTGTAGAAAGACTGCCCAGTATCTACAGATTAAAGGTGCCGTGGTTTCAAGAAGATTCCTTCGTCACTGCAGGGTATTTGAGCAAAGCCGTAAATTTTATCTCTCTTCCTGTTTTTACCTTCCTGGAACATGTTGTTTACTTCCTTGTTGTTCTAATGAACATTGGTGTCATTTCCAGCATTCCCGCAGTCACAGAGATTAGTGGCATGCTGCACACCAGTCGCCAAGACAACACCTCAAGTGCCCTCTTACAGCTCCACACTGCCCCCAACTGCCAGTACAAGGTGATTTCCCATAAGACATTGCTTCCCACTTAGTTTTTTTTACCGCGTAGTCCACAGTGAGTGACTAACGTAGTGTCTGGTCTCACTGCAGATCTCAGTGCGCGTCTCCTTCACTAAAGTGCTCGGACAGGTACGCTCGCTAAACACTCAGGCTACAATAACACACAACTGCTCAGTTCTTCCAACCTTCCAGTTCACTTAATGCCTTCTCTCTGTTTCAGAAAATTTTAATGATTCCGCTAATAACCCAGCTGTTTGATTATGCTGATTTCAGTTGATTGATTAATTTGAGAGGATTTCTGGTTTCTCAGATCCTGCGTTTCTGTGGACCTGCCTTGCCTGTGTACGTGGCTGTGGCATTGCTGCTCGCTTTAAAGAGTCAGCTGTCTTCTGTCATGCGAACGGGTCGAGCCGTGAACACGAGAGACACTGTAGCTAAAAGTTTACAGCTACATAAACTAGAGCCTCCTGTCCTGCTGCTGCACCTGTTCCTCAGGCGAGTTCACTGTCTGCTCGGTTAGCTCAGACTGAACCAGTTTTAACATCCACCTTCTGTTTTCAGTTTTTCAGTTCAGTTTTAACATCCACCTTCTCTTTCATTATTCTTTTGTTAGTCTTTTGTGTAATTCATTTTATCTGTAATTCATTTTTCTTTTATATGTTGTCTGTAAATATAAATTTTATAAATATAAGTCTGTGTTCTCTCTCTGATCTGTATCAGTCTATATAGCTATAGTCTATATATAATATAAAATCTTTCTCTCTATCTCTCTCTCTCTCTCTCTCAGACAGGGCTGGTTTCAGGAAGGCTGGTCTGCTCTAGGTCTCCCTGCAGTAGACCTCTTGCCTCTAACCCCTTTGGAAGACGTATCCCATGATGTAGTGGGGCCTGAGCAGGACTGGCCCCGCCTTGTTTCACCACTGCTGTGCATTCTGGGTGCTGCAGTGGCATTTTGGGGAAGTGCTGTTCTCAGCATGACTTTACGCGCCCTGTCTTTCCTCTTGGCTCCACTGCACAGGTAAATGACCAACAGTTCCAGAATGAAGGAATAGAAATAAAAAGACAAAAATTCAGAAACATAAAGTGACTTATTGCTTGTGATATTTTGTCTGGTTTAGTAGATGTGTTTGTTAGGTGAAGATATGAGCACTGAGTGAAGTCCTGGCTGTTATAAGTAGTTAAATTGCGTAGACTTGGACTTTAACTGAATTGTGGCATTTGTGCTGCAGGCCTTCAGTCTCTCGCCACTGTGGCACCCTTCATCTTCCCACTCAGATCCTCCTCATCCTCAGTCTGACTGCGCTGGGCGGAGTCACCTGCGGAGCCCTGTCAGTCACCGCCGGCTTTCTGCTCCACCTCTACCGGGTAGGCGGAGCTCCACAAAACTTTCCTGAGTGGAGCTCATTAGAAGTAAAGGCTACATTACTTTTTTATATTACTGCACATTTTTTATGTGTTTAAATCTGTGTAATTGTGTGTTATTGTCTAGGTTCTCCGATTACAGATGACCGAGAGGTCTTTAAGTCACATGCTGAACCTGGTAAGTGCACAAAATCACTTGAGGGGTAGTCAGCAACTTAAAAAAATACAAATTCATGCCGCACTAACCCCCAACAGCGTTTTAGCTTGATGGTATCCTTAGTCTGTGAACTAGCATGAGGAAGTGTTTTTGATAGGCAGAAGTGCTCTGCAGTTTCTAAGGGCATCTGCTAATGCAAATGCGAATACCGTTGTTTCAGTGTTTTCTTCATAAGCACAATCAAACCCCACCCCCAAAACACATGTATATATGAAAGTCTGAAAGCTAGATCAAGTGGAGAAATTTTCATAACTGCTAATTAACATGGTTGCTATGTAAAAAGAGACATCTCCTTGTCCAGATTAGTTGGATATTGGTGATCGACAGCATTACTTGTTTTTTGTCTGTTTATATGGGTTGAGTTGCCATGGAGATGGGAATTTCTTTTTTGAGCAGATATTTTACCAAGGCTGAGGAGAACCTGACTACATATTGCAACAGTCAGTGCACAGACTTAATCCCACAGACACAGACGTCATAACATTAACTGTTGATCTGTTCATTAATTTGATCTGTATTTTATTACAGTAAAGGCCCTAAATTGGTCAGTGATTAGTTGAAATGGGTGATCTCACTGATTCTGACTCTTTTTTCATTCTGATCAAATGTATAGGATAGTATACGAATACCAGTAAATGAAAATTACTGTAGAAATTGGATGAACTTACATTTTTAGGAAAACGGCTTAATCGGGGGTTACTAGTATGCCATATCCACCCTGAACATATGCACTTTTTGTAGTGTTACAACTGAAATGGACTTAATTGGGATATTATGTCAGGAATCTACACAAAAGTTGCCATAATATTGAAGTGGATGGATCAATATAGTTTGCAAAATTATTTACAAAAGATTGTGATTACATAAGTATTCACCACTGTTAAATGAGTTTCAATATAAATTAGTTCATTAATTGGATTGCCATCAAAACTCACCTTGCCACCAAGAGGCCAAGGGTAACCGAAGGATCTGTAGAGATTCACAGCTCAACTATAGGACACAGGAAAACCATAGCCCAGACACTCCCCAAAGATGGACCTCATGGAAAAGTGGCAAGCCATATGAAATTTGGTTAAAAGCTGTGTTGGAGACTCAGTTGCATGTCAGTTTTGTGAGACCTAAATCAAACCTTTTGGCCTTAGCATAAATACCTACGTTTAGCTGAAACCTAACACTGTCATTCCCCTGAGAACATCATCCCCACAGTGAAGCATGGGGGTGGTAGCACCATGTTGAGCGTTACCCTTCACCTCTGAGTTGCTTTTCTGACTAATGCCCTCCTTACCCACTCACTAAGTTTTGGCCTCCTCTAGGCAGAGTCAGAGGTGTTTCATATTCTTTCCTTTCTTAATAATGGATTTAATGATGCTTCTTAGGATATTCAAAGTTTGGGATGTTTTTTCATACAAACTTTTTCCATACAAAGGGAGCCTCACTCCTCCACTGTTCATTTCAGTTACAGACAGGCTTGATGTAAATATCTGGAAATGAAAGCTGAAATTCTTTTTAATATTCATCTTTTGATCTCAAACCCAAATGTCTTCAGTTTATAGCAAAAACAAAAGAATTGGCCTTGCTGTTCCAATACTTTTAGAGGATACTGTATATGCAGATGTGGTCTTGAGTGACTTTTTGGGGTCATTTTCACTCACATGGTTGTTGATACAATGCTCTCATGCTGCTGTATACAGTTTTCTTCTATAGCTGGTTGTTGATTATTTTAACAGCTTACAAATGTAGTTAAAATAGGCCTATAGAAAGGATGTTATGTATTTTTTAGTTTCTCATTTTTGAAATTTGATCACTACTCTGAACTCTAAATGAATTTATATTCTTTTTTTATTCTGAGTGTGCTATCTCTTCCCTTATTTTGTTTTGTTAACTTCTCTAAGCATTATAATTATTATTATTATTATTATTATTTACCTTCTGATCAGGCACCACAAAGTATGCAGAACACAGAGAATGGCTGCAGCGCTAGTGAAGGCCAGAGGAAGCATAACGAATGTAATGGCACCCCACTCCTATGTGAGTCCGCACTACAGGAGATCAGAGACGACCTGCAGCTTCACCTGAACATGTCTGCGCTGCTTACTCTGCCTGTGATGCTCAGCGCACCCTCGCTCATCTACTGGAGCCGAAACTTCAGGTAATTTCCACATCCATTGATAACAGCCAAATAAGCCAGCTTGCTCTGTAAAGAATTTGTGCACTCCACTGAACCTCCGAATGCCCATACCAATAAGAGCCTGTCTCACTGTCATTATGAAGAACCTCCCACCTCTGTCTGCCACACTTTGTTTTTTTTGTTTTTTGGTTTTTTTTTGCAGATATTCGGCTCATCTGGATCCAGACCCATTCTGGCCACACACACTGCCTCTGCTCATCGCCTCTGTGCTACTCGTCAACTGCAATACGCTCACTCTGAGCCAAAGGTGAATATGTTCTGTGTGCGTACGCGTGTGCGTGCATGTGTGCGTGTGTTAGAGGTTAGTTAGGTTAGTTAACATTGGAAACAGTAAACTTTAGCATAACAAATGTCTTTATACTTGAGAGATGGGGGAAAAATGTTTTCTGTAAAAGGAATGTGTTTGAAGTACTGTATTAATAAGTATTTCAAATCAATCTTTAAAAAATGCCAATCAAAGAAAGATAAGCCACAGGTCTTCATGAGATAATAATAGCTTAAGATTATGATAATTGCCATGCAGAGAGTTATTAAATCATGAAATAAGTTTGAATTTCATTTCTCTAGGGCTGTACAATTATTGTCTTTTAATCATGATCAAGATTTTCGCTCTCTCAATTAAACATAAGCAAGTGGGTTGTTGGTTAGCTAATTGGCTGACATTAGAGATGGATTTTATCATCATACGTTATGTCATCCACCCTGTTGTCTTTTACACCAGAGTAAGAAGGATAAGTCTGGAGACAGGATCTTCACAGTAGATGAATTTTATTTGCAGAAAGTTCTTCAGATGGAGAAATACGGGAGCGTAGTCAGAGTTCTGTTTCGGCCTTGTCATGCAGTTTCTCTCCCTTCCTGTGTAGCCAAAAGTGTGAAAGCCTACCCACTATATAACAAGCTTTTAAGTCATTTATGTGATAACGTTCAGAGTTGTACGATAAAAGGGGATTCATATGACAGCGTGTACCACTTATCTATCTCCTTATGTACATTCTATCTACTTATCTTATGGCAAGGCATGTCAGGTCAGAACACCCTGGTACAGAATACACTCACTCGATAAATAATGAGAATCAGTATTAAGAGAATAAAACAGATTTTAAGGATAAGAGAACATAAAGAAAAATCAAATAAATCCACATTCCCCCCTCTTGATTATATGAGAATAATAATCAAACACATGCATTGATTTGTGTAAGCTAATGTTCATAACCTTTCCATAGTGAAAGAAAATGAAATTCTAAAACTCAATCTACAAGACACATATTGTAACAATAATATGGGACATACTTCTTCTTTCAGCGTACCTAGTATGGTTATAGGCCTTGGGATGGGCATACCATCAGTTTAATACATATCCAATCCATCTAACATTAATAGTTTAAAACGGATCATAATATTGTTTATCCACATTCACCGTGTTCCAAACATACCTTCAAACCATGTCCCATCATTTCTAGTCATAGTCTCAAGTTGTATTCCAATATTAGCCAAGTCATTTTGTAGATAAGTTATCAGTTGGATCAAGAACATCAGGACATCACCCAGGACTGAACAGGTCCCACCTTGTGATGCTAGCAAATAGTCTAGTGCCGCACGATTTTGCAAGATCATCATCCTGTGAGATTGTAATGCTGCAGAGATATTGCCTAAAGGGAGGTCGGTTGTCATTAGTGAGTTTCTCAATCTCCCAAGATAGTGATCTGATTTGATCTAAGGCTATCATGACACCATAATTAGGAATGATTGCACCTAAAGTCCTGGACCACCATGTTTGTTTACATGTAAAATGTTGTATGTATCCATGTGGTTGCTCACTGTCACTGAAACATCTCTAATAATACGCACTGGTGATGATATCCACGCACTATAGATTCTAACTATATTTGTTTTTTTTCTGAATTATGTCATGAACACAAGTAGGGAATGTTACATTAACATGTATATCAGTGCAGTCATGGTAACGTTACATGCTAAAAAGCTTCAACTGATTTTCCATGGAGTCTCTGGTTTGCACGTGTTTGTATTAACTACTGTTGTGTAGTCCCTAGGATTAGCACTTACACGGTGATGTGTTTTGTGGTGGTGAGTCAGGCGGATTGACAGAACTATCATTACAGATATACCAATGTGCCATTAAACTGTGCAGAGAGTTCATTATATACAGTCTAATCACAAAACCACTATGTGCCAGTTGGGGCTATTGGACAGCACCATTGATTGCTACCCAGCAGTTTTTCCCAGGCTCTAGAGGATTGGAGGCCAGTCTGCCAATTCCCAATCCACAATATTGACACATGTTGCCAGCTGGAAATACTCTTGTCTCCCTTCCTGTCTAACTAAATGTGTGAAAGCCTTCCCAATACACAAGAAGTTTTTAGGTCATTCATGCAGTAACGCTGTATGATAAAAGCTGACTGTATGATAAAAGGGTGTACCCTTTACTTATCTCCTTATGTACATTCTATCTACTTATCTTATGGCGAGACATTTCAGGTCAGAACACCCTGGTACAGAATACTCTCACAAATAATCAGCATAAAGAGAATAAAACAGATTTTAAGCATAAGAGAAAGTAAAGGAAAATCAGAGAATTCCACAACCCCCTTCCTCATCTAAACACCCAGAACCTGTCTGCACATTAAACAGGTGTTTCTTACAATTCCATTATTTATTCAGTACATGTGTCTCCACACCTCTGTCTCAAAATTCAATTTCAGGACATTTACAAGCACTTTTTTAGTGTGTTTATTATTATTATTTTTTTAAAAAGGCGCTTAACTCATTTTTCTAATGACTAAAATAAAAGTAATAATGGTTATTTCCAGTTGAGAAGAAACAATGTGTTTTGCTTTTGTTTATGGACATTAGCTCAAATGAAAGAGAAATGAAAACTTCCTTACTATTAACTTGTCTGTAGATTTTGCATTTCAGGCGTTCATTCAGACATCACATCTGTATTTCAGAAAAATTTTGGGGTACATGGGTCAGAGGTCATAAGATTGATTGAAGTACAGACACAGTCAGACAGGCTGCATCTGAACCTGGTGTGTCATGGATGTGTTGAATGTGTGATATTGATTTCTTTGGTTATTGTTCTGTTATCTGAAGTATGTGTGTATGTATGTGTGTGTTCACATCTCTTGCAGTAAGCTGATGCTGTGGCCGACTACACGCCTGCTGCTTCCTCTCAGTGTAGCCATGTTGACCTTTTCTACTCTTCATCTGTATCGGGTCACTCACTTCCTGTCTGCCGCTCTGATGCTACTGGCGGCTTCCTGTTACCTTTGACCCCGTCTCAACCCCCAGACCAGACCAAAACAGCCTTAGCATGTCCTTTCATTGGCGATTCTCTCACAGTGATTCCAGTGGAGTTAAATGACGTGGTTGGTCATGTGACATGCTGCTGAACAGGGTAACTGAGTCCCATACAGAGTCACGCTGTCTCTATTTATTAACATTTTCTCTTTGGGTTTGTGCGTTCCATATACATGGAATCAGCTGACCAGCACTAGGTTCAGCCTGCTTATTCTGCCTTTGTGTTTCTTTGCTTCTGGTTGTGTGCCTGTGTGTCTAGCCTTAAATCATTTTAGTATCCAGTATGTGATTATTTGTTTTGGGAGCTAGCGTGTCTTACCTAGCACATCATGCTAAACAGCACCAGTGAAGCACATTCACCCACTTGGTGGCAGTGCGTTCTTTATTATCTGACAGTCCAAAATGTGGAATTAAAAGACGAGCACAACAGCCTTCTGATCAACAAATCCTGCAGTGTTATAAACCGCTTACATCATGTCTTTTCTTACATGGAAAAACATTTTGGCAAAAAATAAATTTTCACAGTTTCTCCAAATTTACCTCAGATGTAGTTAGTAGATCAGGCAGGACACGATGGCCGATGTTTTGCTCTGGAGCTATGACCTGAATGTGGCTGACAAGGAGTGAAAGCCTGTTTCACCCAAAATCTTTTTCATAAATGTCTACATCCAGTTCTTCATTGCTATCATGCAATCTCACATGTAATTTATAAACACGAACAAAACTTCACCATGTAGCTGAACACTGGGATGTTATGGAGACGGCCATTTTGGAAAAGCAGAATCAGTTTCTTCCTCAGAACACCTGGTATCATTTTGCCCACCTGTACAGCTAAAGTGATTCATTTACAAAATTTAATTACCTAACGTAACGATATATCCAGGTTTGTGGACATATTTCAGGAAAACTTTTCAGTTGAAACATTTGGAGCCTTGTAACTTCAGTACAAAACTAAAGAAGCGACTGTCAGGGAACTTGACCTATTGATTTTGGGTAAATGGAGAAACTATGTTTAAAGAGAAATCTTTAACAGGGATCTTTATAGCTTACTCCACTTTTCACTGCTAGCGTACATCACTGTCATATTGCTATTTCCACTCAATTATTTATTTATTATTTATAAAAAAATTTTTTTTTTTAGGTTTGAAGAGTACACCTACATGTACAGTACTTATTTATAAGAATAAAAGGCCCTTTATTATTTAGGGCAGGACCTTTGTCCATTCCTGAATGTGTCTAGGTGCCTGTGTTGAAGACACATTAAAGCCATCTTTAGATGCTTTAGAGTGTGTACAAAGTGAAGTGATTGTAGTAAACTGGTCAGTAGGGCTCGACATTACTCTTTAGACCAAGTGGGCTGCCACTGCAGGATCTCTGCTGTCACTCTGTGTTTAGAATCAGCACACGCCAAATCGTCCCATTCACTCATCCAATCAGATCAATCAGATTGAGATCCAGTGCCTTTCTTCATGCCCTGTTCACCAATACGGACAGATCAATGATTGTCAATCAGACCAGCATTCATGATTTGCATCAACACTCCATTCTCTTAGAAATAGGAAATTTCTCTGTTACGTAGGACCAAGTTCCCCAAAACACACTCCTCTGAGGAACGACATGCTGGTGTGTCGCCTGCACTGTGAATGTATCTACTGTGTGTGTGTGTGTGTGTGTGTGTGTGTGTGTGTGTATGTATACCTGGATGCTAATCAGTGTTGCTGTGTGCTTTCTTCTTTGATGTGGTGAAATCTAAATGCAAGCAGGTTCCTTTTTTAGCGAAAATTTTGCCTAGGAGTTTTGTATAGATGTGGATGTTTGTGATTTTTAAAGTGGTGTACACTGTGACATGCGGTGATTGTGATGTATTTCTATACCATCAGGTCTGACTATGGCATTATCATTTTATGTGGTGAAGAATAAAATGTACACAATTTCAAGCAAAACTGCAGTCAATCAGCCGAGACATGTTTGGTGTCCAGTGTTTGATTAATTAGTGTTGCAATGGAGCTAAGACACTAATGTAACTAATAGAATTCTGCCTCAAACCACATCTAAGTCACACAAGCTTGCTGATATGGATTAGGACACAGTGCAACTTCTATAAATTTGAACAAAACCTCACAGTGTAGCGAAACACTCATAGTGGATGGCCCTCTTAGAAAAAAAAAGTGTCACTTCTCTCCTGTAAGCCCCGCCTCCCAAACCTTGAATGTGGTGGACGTTATGGTAAATGTGATGTGGATGATAACATGGTCTTTAAACATAAATGTGTAAATATGGTCTTTCCCAACTATATTACAGAAGTGTTTATTAAAATTGAGATTATGTAGCTTAACAATGCTATTTGAACCATGCATACAAAGTATAAAAGATTTCCAGATTTATTATTCCATTAGGAGTAAACGTCAGACACCAAACATGTCTCAGCTGATTGACTGCAGTCAGAGTAAAGAAGAAATTCTGCAAATTCAAACTATTCCTTTAATAATTTGTTGCCATGTGCTCACTAAAATAAGCTGTTTTGTGTGGAAACAGGTCCTGCTCTTGCATATTGTAGGAATCTAGAGGAAATGTGTGTAGTTGTGCTTTTGCAGCTCGACCACTAATTCGTCTCCAATGTAAAAAGGAACGGTTCATAATTAAACATCGAGAAAGATCTGTTCTGTCCCCAAATGTCATTGGTAGGGACTCGGGTTCTTTACAGATATTGGTATTTTAGTGTAATAGTCTTTTACACCAGTGTAGCTTTAACTCTTAACATTACAAACAGATAAAGCAATATGTCAGGTAGGAAGCGGTTGGAATTAAAGCTACAAGCTTCCTGGTCTGAAACAGATGAAGGACGTCGAAGTAATTAGTGTGCATAGAGAATAGTTTTATTTATTACTGACTCGACTCGCAGCTCACTGCCTCATGAACCAAAATACTGTTGTGGCATACCAAAATTAGATTAGAGTGGACAAAGCCTGCCATGTGGACGACTTCATATAACTGTATTAACCTGAATGTATGTGGGTTTTTTTCCCTATAAAATTTGGCTGGTTAGGTCGTGGTTATAGTGTTCATTTATAATAATCTGATGTGTTACTTTGGTTTTTTTGTCATTGTTGGTTTCTCAGTTATACTTTCCTTACACCACTTTTTCATTTTTTTAATAAGTTTGGTAATGTGTATTGAACTAAGGTATTGAATCGATCACCCCATGTACCTTGTTTAAGCTTTGTGTTTACAGGACAGTAGTAATGTATTATTCTCATGAACAAATTAGACACAGAACATGTACAGATTGAAAGCTTGAGTTGCTTTTCTTGATGGAATAATAATTTGTGCTAACAGACAGTGAAAAGGCCTTTTCCTTGTGCCGCTCTGTGTTAAAGCAGTATCTGTACATAAGTATGCAATACTCTCCACGTCTGAAAGCTAATTAATGCTTTATTATTATTTTGGTCCACAAACGAAACACTCTTTAAGCTACAGCACTTGTGGTTATTGTTGTCTTAATGCAGTGACTAAACCTTTAATTATTTGTTATTAGCCAAGAACACTTAATGAATCATTGTTATTTGATGTGATATCGTAAATGCTGCCAATGACAGAATAATAATTAAACATGATTGTTCTTTTTCAAAAGGTTTCTTCTAAAGGATTTATTGCTATTTAGTGCCGGGCAGTTTAAGGGAGCGTTGTCTACCATTTGTTTTAGTACTGATTTCTTGAATCTAATAGAGTGTGTACGATCAAACAATGTAAATGTTCAAAATGTAGAGACTTTATATAGTCGTGTAATTAATCAAGTGCAAGGCTACTGCTGTTTGTTGCCAAGGTTGAGTGACCAAGCGAACTTTGTTCATTCTCAGGATTTAAAATGTTGTGTTGTGGAGCTGTGTGGTGGCTTTTATTTTATTGTATGTACA
>CM040458.1:2750113-2785468 GCA_022758105.1 Pangasianodon gigas
ATATATATATATATATATATATATATATATATATATATATATATATAATCATAATTATCACCACTTCACAAAATTCAACAGATCAATGATTCATTCATTCATCTTCAGTAAGCGCTTTATCCTGGTCAGGGTCACGGAGGATCTGGAGTCAGTCCCAGGAAGCCACCAGGTGGGAATAAATCAATGAAAATGACAAAACACATAAACTACTAAGCAAAGAACAAGGCAATACATTTCTCTCAGTACAGTGTCATGGTGACTGATCTTGTTATTCAGTCATGGATATGTTTCGCCACTGTCCAGTAACGTTGCAGCAGTAAAACCGACCCAAATGCCGGGTTATTTTCAAATTCCTGCGTAAGAATGAAACCAAGCACTGGGTTCTAGTGGAAACTTAGCTGCAGTGTTGTGATAACTACCCAAAAGGATTAAGGTCATATGAAATAACCCAGGATATTTAAAGAGTGTAGTAGTAGGAGTAGGAGTAAGTAATGCAGTCATACCTGTGTTACTTACACACACATCATAAGTATGTATAAAACACAAAGTCATGTGCATTTAAAGTGCTTTTTCCCCTAAGTGCAAATCTGGTTGGTTTGACTAAAAAAAATTTGTGGGTCAAATGTAAATGTATTTGAAGTAGGTCTCTGTTATATGGACAGAACAACACACACACACACACACCTGCTATAGGTCTCATTTGCATAGTGCTGCCTTTTCTGGCATCTCTACATTACAAGAACCTTACATGAACATCAGTTCTAGCTGTAATTACGAATATGATTTTTGTTTCATTATCCTTTTATATTAGCAGAGGAAAGAACAATTTCATTGGCTGATAGTGAATAAATATTTGTTACTCTAAACATAACCTATCGGTTTAGATCTCTAAAGGATTCCAAAGTAGATCAAGCTACTAACTTTAGCAAGGAGTTCATAATTACGACTTCATAAGAGGGAAATTGGACCAAACCATGAGCATGCAAAGGCAGCCTTAATGCTTATTGAGTAACAAAAATGTCAGGAGTCAATAGTGACGTAAACAAAAAACGTTTAAACACACACAGTATCATCTGTGTAGATCCGATAGACCACCTCCTGAGGTAGTCTGGCTCATATGAGAATGCATTCTGGAAAAAAAAAAAAAAAAAAAAACAGTTGTAAATGCATAATCTGATTCAGATTGTTCATGGCCATGATATCGACATCCAGGCAATGCAATCATTTCTCATTTATTGCAAATGGGACCTTAGATTGTAACTTAAGTTATTTTACTTTGCTATTTTGTGCTTTTATTGTTTGCTACTGTTCAGAAAAACACATTTATTTGGATAATAATAAAAACTCAGCAGATAAAAATGTGAATACATTACGAATCTCCTGAACCGCAAGTTGTGGGAAAAAAAACGGGAAGTGACTGTGTTGTTATTTCAACTTAATATCTCATTAATAACTTATTTCAAGATATTGTGTCATTATTTCTACTTATTCTCATTATTTTGACTTAATACACCACAATCTGTTAATAAGACTAATTTATTGACTAATAATAGTATATTGACTTATAATTCTTATTCCATATGCTGTCTCCCAGGTAGTAAGTAATCCAGATGTTCTTCCGCTCCAATCTTAGCAAACCATGTCTTCATGGAGCTCCTAACATTTGACCCCATAACACTTTACGTAAATTATCTCAAATTTACGCCATGCCATAATAGTCATAGCTCTAGAAGTTGTATAAAAATGTTTGTTATATTAGGATAGAACATAAAAAATATCTACATGACAAATTATTCAAGAATTATTATTATTATTATTACTATACATTAATATTCATATTGATAGATTGTGGGATGTCACATATTAAGTTAAAATAACAATATAATGTGTCAAAGTAACGGAATAAATCGTAAAAACAATGCCATAGCACTTCTACTTTTTCTCCACAGCTGTTGGTTCAGGGTTTTTGTAATAAATAGCTAGTTAGCTGTTACCACCTGCGAAACGTTAGCTATGGTGAGAAACTGTAGTGAAGTAGAGTGACCTTCAGAATTATTGTTACCTTTCATGAAAATGAAGAAAGATTAATATGTGAAAATATCACATGCAGTATCTGATATGACATTGTATAGTTGTAATGGAAAAACTTTTTCAAGTACTGCAGTTTTTTTATGAGTCCTGCTCTGGAGAGACTCGCAGCGCTGCGTCCACTCCATGAGGAATATTTTAAGCTCCTTTTTATTCTTAGGATTGTGCATGTGGACGTCCCACTTTACTCCAGACCCTGTTTTCAGTACAGTTCCAGTCTGGAAACTGAGATGGTCATTGCAGCACTGGTTTTGTTACTTTATCCATTTCTGTGTTGAACTGGAAGTATCTTGTTGAACACGCTATGGCCAAGTGCAGAGGCAGCCAGGTTTTGGGCTGAAATATCCTGGTACTTAGAAGAATTCATGATGCCATCAATCTTCACAAGAACTCCTGAACCACTGGCTACAAAACACAGAAAATAAACACCTCCATATTTTACAGTGAGGTATCAGCTGCACATGGTCCCTTCTTGTTGCCAAACATGCTGATGGAGTGCGTCACAACACAGGAGGGTTTTGATCTGACCACAACACACGATGTTGTACTTCTGATGACCGTGATTTGTCAGATGCTCTCAGGAAGGGCTTCTTTCTTGTGATGCTTCCAAACAGCTTGCTGTTATGAAAGTGCTGTTTAACCATGATTTTCAAATTAACCGCATGAACACATCAATTAAATTGTGCAGCTGTACAACTGTGATCTTTAGGCTGTTTTTCCCTCCTTCCCCGTCCTCCTCACTGTGTGTGGACAGTGTGATCATTTGCCCACTTCCTGACAAACTGTTTCAAACACATGGAACATTTTTCTTATGGCCCAAATCAGCACACAGTATTCTCCATTACCTGATTTGTGCAGGTTAACAACCATCTGTCTGTTTGTGTTGAAATTCCTGTGGATTCTTCCATAGTAATGAATGAGAAAAAAGACTGAAAAAAGTCTCATGTTTATATCCCATATACTGAGAACAAATGAAAAATAAGTATGCAGTTATTCAAAATATGCTTAATGGATGTCAATAATTTTGGCACACACATTTTTCAGAAGAAATTAAATATTTTTTAAAAAAAAGTACTTTTTCCTATTCCTAATTTTTAATTACTGTGTATATTCATACAGTCATTTTTGCTCATGTTTATGAAAAATGCCAATAATTCTGGATAGCACTGCATGTCTTTTTAAGACGAATAACTCAAAAACCAAATCACACTTGGTTTGATGATAGATATTAAAGTCACTAAAACGTCACCTTGGGGTGAATTGGATAATTTCAGTTTTCAGACTTGGATAATTTCTTTATTATTTCAGGAATGGTTCCAGGATGTTTCTTTCTATATTTTAAGACTGACCTTGACTGCTCAATATGGCATTTAGATTAATGAAGATCTGATTCAGGATTTGGAGGAGAACTTTTAAACACTGTTGGACTTTTACTTATTCTAGCTTTGTCTTGGACCACTTGCATTCAACAAATGCCAAGAAACTGTGTTTACCCTCATCAAGATGTCTAAATTCTACGAATATGGAAATTGGACCCCCCTAATACTGCACGTATTCCACTATTAGTGGGAAAACATCTGTCTTGTGGTCAAAATAGACAAGACATCTAATTTTTAGTGGAAAATCTAAATCGTGGTTAAATGGTTGGGTTTGCATGTGTTATGACGGCTGGCTGTGGAGTTTGTATGGCCATATCGCACTAGCCAAGTGCTACCAGGGAAACCAGTTGCAATCAGCAGTAACTCAGGAGAAGAACCCATCAGAGACCTGTGCAGTGATTCGAGTAACACAAGGACGATTTAAAGTAGAGATGGCACGATAGCACTTTTTCTTTTGCTATAGTGATACTGAAAACTCGAGTATCCAGACAATATCGATATGCATTCAATATTGTTTTCTTTAAAAAACTACTAAGCTTTAATTTTTTTTTAACTGAGGCACTTCACAGTTAAACTCTTTCACCTGCATTGTAAATATAATATATATAAATAATATATATAAATAGTATATATATATATATATATATATATATATATATATATATATATATATATATATATATATAAATATAATAAAAGTATTAAGTATAAATATAATAAAATCAATCCCAACAAAAGAAAACACAGTCTGTTTATGTGTAAACATTTCCAATTCCAAAAAATAAATTTCTTTTCCAAATCCAACTCCAAACTTTGCTGTTTGTTGTAGGATCTGATATCTGATCCACCAGTTTTTCAATGTGTCAAGTCAAGTCATTGCATACAATCTGTGTAAATCCTTTCTGCTCCAAGACAAAGCTAGAATAAGTAAAAGTCCAACAGTGTGAACATTTTAAAATCATATAATGAATTCTTCTCCATATCCTGAATCAAGACCTTTATTAATCTAAATAGCATATTGAGCTGTCAAGGTCAGTCTTCAAAATATGGAAAGAAACATCCTGGAACCATTCCTGAAATAATAAAGATCAAAATGAAAGGGGAAATGAAACCCAGATATTTGGTACTTGAAGCTGTTTCACTGATTGTTTGTACTGACTGACTCTGACTCTGACTCTGACTCTGCTTTTCTAACCGTTTAAGCTAATGAAAGGTCAGCATTCACAACATGCACACGAATGCAAATAAATAAAAGGCAACCTAACATTTTCCTAAAAACATGGTGTTCAGCTTATTTGCCAAAACACTGCTATTTTCACTGTGAACTTTAGGAATAGGGAAGTGGCCACTACAGTGCAGTTAAAGTTGATAAATTATTGTCTAAATTCATTCTGCTGCCATAAATGAATTATTATAGTATGTAATAATGATAAATAATGAAAGGGGAGTAGTCAAATGTATTCGTTTGGCATGATATAGTAGTATAGCTGGGCTTTCAGCTGAGTGAAAGTGAGATTGAGTGTGTGACGTGAGTGCTGTTTATCTTGCTTTGTGCATGTGTGTGTGAGAGACAGAGACGCATGCACACACACACCTTGGAACAAAGAGAGACCCCAGTGCCATTTTGTGTGGCAGCTCCCCAAGGTGCCCATTCTGTCAAGCAGCAGAGTGCTGCAGTAATGTCCACTGGTGCACAACAGGGACACTACACAGCTACACACACGCAGAACCACTGTGGTTATGCTAGCAGATCGCATCGTGAAGAAAAGTTCCTGTGCTTACCTAGCAATCACAGATGTACAGTATATGTGGTACTATGCTACAGTATGATGCTATTAAAACATCAACACATCCAAATTTTTTTTTTATGAGTGGGAAAGGGATTAGATAGTCACAAGCTTTTCCAGTTAGTAATTAGCAACAGTAATTTCAAATGATCATCTTGAGTCCTTGTGCAGAACTGTTTGGAGTCTGCACAAGCATTGGGACTCTTTAGTGAAAAACCTTTCTTACATAATTGATGTCACTTACACTACAGTTGTCACCTACAAGCTGCTTACCCAGCTGTGGTTCTGATAAAAACCCTCTCATCTCTCTGGACTGCAATCAGCTAGTATCAGCAATATCAGAAGAATTGCTATATGTGCTGGAACATTTGGAATTTACTAATATGTCTGAAAATGCTTTCAGTGAATTTCAAGTTGTTTTACATTCACAGCACCAAATGTTCTACATTTTATTTGGACAGACTGAAACACCAATAGGCCTCATTAAATCTATTATCTTAAGTCTCAAGTAAATTTGTGTGTAAATATTTTTGTAGCCCAATCTGAAATAAAGATTCCGTCCAGATTTACACAAGTTGATTTTTTCATAATGTGTGTGTGTGTGAGTTGTAAAATGTCAACCAAGTGTGATCATGGCACAGCTGATTTACATTTTGTGACACCCACGTAAAAGGCATAAACTTCATAAAAGGCAAAAAAGCTCACAGAGAGCTGAAAACGACATAATGATGACTAAACTATGAAAGCGCATCATCTTAAATAAGCAATTTAAACTCGACAGCATAATCTGTATATAAAATTGCAGTAACTCAAGACAATTTGCAGCCAATCAATAGGATAGGATACAGTTATCGCTAAACATGAAACTGGATTTTCGAGAGTACAACATTTCTTGCGTAAATGCTCCTGTGAGTGATTTAAAAATACATCTGATTGTAACCAGCTTAATAATTAAGGGCTTTCTATACCTTTACTTTGTGGCCAATACAAGCAAGCGTTCTTAAATTGCTTCATTAACAGCATTTCTAGTTGCATGCTGAACTTCAGGCTTTCATAAGCACTACGACTCCATAACATCATTTATCCATGAAGATACTTTACAGATTACTTTTTCTGAAATTTGTGTAAGCCCACCTCACACACAGGGCCACCACGTTAATAATGCTTTTTCTATCTTCTCTTTTAGAGTTGTTGTGTAAGTGTCTTTTATTGCATTGGTCTTGTTATAATGTGTTGTGAAGCCAAAGACAAATTTCCAATTGTGGACAATAAAGGAAAGTAAAGTACCTACCTTGGCTCCACTATGAAAAAAGCTACCTGTTTTGTCCATCAGCCCACAGAACCCGTTTTTCAACAGATGCATATGTTTGTGGAATAATTTAATCTGTAAAAGCATCTATGCATTTGGCAGGGACATACCACCATAATAGATTTCGGAGACCTGGTGTCCAACATCTGCTTTTTATCGGCTATAATCCTGTGAAGCATTTTTGAACTATAGTATCTTGAACCATCCTCTTTAATGTGCATAAGGTCACGTACAGCTGGTAGCACTGCTCCCTTACAGTCCCGGGGTCCAGGGTTTGATTCTGAGCTCAGGTTACTGCCTATTCTTTCTGTGTTTACATGAGTTTCCTCTGGACTCTCCAGTTTCTTAGCACTATTCAAAATCAGGCCTGTAGGTAGACTGGCTATGATAAATTGCCCCTCTGTGTGTGTGTGTGTGTGTGTGTGTGTGTGTATACATGGTGCCCTGCGATGGACCGGCATCCCATCCTGGGTGTATTCCTGCCTTATACCCGGTGTTTCCGGGATAGGCTCTGGATCCACCGTGACATTGACCAAGATAAAGTGGCTACTAAGGATGAATGAATGAATAATTTAACATCACTGGAAAGATGTTAAAAACACTTTGAAAATTGAAAGCATTTTAATGGTACTATGTATGAATGTCTTCAGGCAGTCTGACACATGGTAAAAAAGCAGAAGGCATAAGGTAACTATGGGCATGTGGGGCGATTTCCTCCCCAGAAGTGAGGTTAGTTAGTATATTGTATTTGAATAGCTTGACTTTAGAGGGCAATGCTCCTGTCCTTTCTAATGATGGCTGCCAGTTCAGAGATTCCTTTCTTTGGCTGAAGCAATTTGATGCTCTTGCTGTTAACTGATGCATGCCACAAATACTAATCTCTCTATCTCTCTGTCTCTCTCTGTCTCTCTGTCTCTCTCTCTCACTTATTTTCTTGCTGTTCAGTCCTCTTTCAGGTTGTGGCTACTTATCATGAGTTGCGTAGCTGGTAACTGAAGTCCACCCTCTCAACTGATCCAAGTTTAACCGTTCTCCTAATCTGTGCCTTGTCCTCTCACCCAGGATGCATAATAATCATTGCCATGTAAAATAACCTACATTTCCACAAAATCTTCTCAACGGGAACATTCTCTTTCTAATATCTGCCCCAATACAAGTATAGGCTTAGAATATTCCCTTCATAGACAAATAATCTACCAATAATCTGCTTGAAAATACCATCCATTTCCTGTCCCTGCCCCCCTACCAGCAGCAACCATTCGGCCCTCTCTCGCCACAGCGGTCCTGCCATCCAGGCCCCGCTCCCACCAGGCGCCCAGCATGGCGCCCCAGGGGCGGGAGCACCTGGTGGCGCGGGAGCAGCAACAGGGTGCCCGAAGACGCAGCCCTCATCTTCGCCACACACTGAGTCCTGAAAACCTGAGGAGCCTATCCGAGCGTGGTGGCACTGAAACGGCTGCAGCTGGCACAGCAGGACTCACTAGAGCTAACAGTGACACAGACCTGGTCAGTTCACAGGGTCGCTCTTCCCTCACAGCCTCTACGCTGGAGTTCACCCTCGGGCGTGGACAGAACCTAGTGATCTCCTGGGACATCAAGGAGGAAGTCGATGCTACTGACTGGATTGGCCTCTATCACATAGGTAAGAGTTGATCAATTATTACTTGCTCTTCGGGTTCATACCGTAGCAAAATCTTATTTCTACCAGCTGAACTGTCAAGGAGTATGTTATAAAACAGTACAATCAAAATAATTTCTAAGTAACTACATTAATGAAATAATAAGAACATAGTTTGGGTTTAAAGCTGATATTTACATTTCTAAAAAAATAAAAATTAAAAAAAAAACCTGATGAGAAATTTGAGGCCTTTGCCATTCTGCACAGTGGAATGGTGATCAGCTCTTCTGCTGATATTCTTGACAGTTTACGGTAATTAACAATTTGATTAAATATGACTCATAACCTTGGTCACATCACTTGACCTATAAAGTAGCACCCTTTGACTTCAGCGATTCAGTATCGGATCAGGGTATAGATCAGGTCTGTGATCCTGGAGCCTCAGTGCTGAAACTCAAGCCTTCCAATCACACTCATGGGAAGCCTGAATGTCCCTGAGTTGGCAAAGCTACCATTCTCCTGATGCCATTTAACCATCAGTTCTTCATAGGAGGAGGACTGAAGGACTCAATCCTTATGTCTAAAAGGCATGGTTTCAAATCATAAAAGTTCTGTTTTTATAATTCTGACAGAACACAAGCTGAACACATACACAGCAGATCCTTCCCCATTCTGCCTTTATATACTACAATCCCAATCGCAAACATAATGCAAAAAAGAGAGAGAGAGAGAGAGAGAGAGAGAGAGAGTGGGCAAAACAATCCATCTGGGCACCTTGCCTTGGGCTATTGACCCGGAGGCCTCAGTACTTCATTACCTTCACAAGGGGCTCATCCCTGGGGTGCTCTACATTTCCGCAACTAAGCAGACATTCAATGATGGCGTCAAAATGATCTGCCTCTTACTTTAACATTAGAATGGGACTTAGTGTGAGTGTGATAAAGCATAAGGAGCATAATTTGCATCACGTGCCCAGTATGTTAGTTGCCATTGTATTTCTATTGTGCACCTTGTACTGTATTGTTGATTTTTCTTTACAGCTCTGTGCTTTAATCACACTATTTGGAGATACCCATTTGGACTGTTTTTCACATTTTATATGCATATAGCCGTTTTTCAGTTATTCGTTTATTGTTAGTTTTAGTCTAAATTTAGTTGATGGAAAACTATAGCAATTTTAGTCAACTAATTCTGAGCAGATTTTAGTCAGTGAATGTTCTGCTGAGTCTGAAAAAAATATTATGCTACTTGCACTTAATAATTTCAGTGACTTTTGTCATTCCGTGTGCTAGGTCTAGCTAACTAGTATTATATTAGCCTTGCATGACAAAAAACATAGAACATTTTATCACAAAATAACATTTTATCACAAAGTTGTTAATGTTAACAAACAAATATGGAGTATGTGGGGCTGGGATTCACTTTTGTCCATTTGAGAGATTCTGATATTCTGGTCTGTTTTTTATTCATTGAGGAACATGCCATTGCATTTCATCATATTCTCTGGGCAGTATTAATTTATTTTCCCACTGAGCTTGGAAGTCTTTTTTTAAATAAGGGACCTAGCAAATGAAACATTTCATAATGTTGAATTTAAAACCTATACCCTTATCTAAGAAGGATCAATCAAAAACCTTTTTACAGCTGACTTAGTGAATGCTAGTAACTTGAGCACAGTGTATCACTTCAGATAATATTCGTTTGTTGAAAATACCTCAAGGTTCTATACTGGGATCGATTTCATCTACATTACTAAAAATAGGTTAAACAAATATTTCCCACGCATTTATTGACATGGTTTTGGTCTGCTTAGTCAGTTAAACAGGCTTTGTGCAATTCATAAATATATTTGTCAAAATTCAGAAAACACTCCTGGATGTTAGCCCTGATTTTTAAGTTTTATCTTCGTGACAGTCATAAAAGTGTTTACAAGTTCTGAAATTAATGTCCACAGTAGTTGTATTAGTGCAAATTGGAATTGTCTTTCGAGGAATTATGAAAGTCAACATATACACCTGCACACTTGGGTTTTTTCTGTTAGACGAGACCTGTCCCTCAAACATGTGGGACTGCAAGAATCGTGGCGTGAACGGCACGCAGTGTGGTCAGATCGTCTGGAGGCTGGAGGCTGGCCCATACTTCCTGGATGGTCAGTATGGCTGCAGTTTGCTAACATTTTATTTGTCCTTCATTAAGGACATTTTAGCTGTCATTTAAGGAATATGAATTATCCCAGAATTCTCCTGTTTATTCTCCTCTTTTGACTTCTAGCTGAGACCAGAATCTGCTTTAAATACTATCATGGTTTGACTGGAGCCTTGAGAGCCACAACGCCGTGCATCACTGTCAAGAATCCTCGATTTTCAGTCTGTCTTTTTAGTTAAAGTTGTTAATGTTTATAGAATCTGTGTACTGGATATACAGTATTGTATATACATGTAGATATCTTTTATTTATATATGCATTCATGTCAACTAAATGGTTTAACTCAAGAAAAGCATTAAACTTTTATCATGTATTGCTGCCATTTACAAATTCATGTACTGTATATTTATACCTACATGGCAATACAGAACCTTTTAAGGATAGATAATATTAATATCTTTATATAAGAAGCTAATTATGTTTTCAACTTCCAACAACCAGATGTGCAGGTTTATTTACTGTGATACACAGTGAGATAAATAGTATAAATACTTGAATGTGTGTATTAGTATCCAGAGTGTGCATGTGTGTGTAAAAGGAAAAGAAAAGAACGAGTGAGAGAACAAGACAGCGTGAGAGAGCTTGAGATGCTGATTTCGGTTTGTTGTCTAGGCTGATAGCCAAGGCGAAGGACAGCTGACTTCAGACACGAGCCGAAAACTGCTCAGCTTCACCCTGTCAGGTCAGCTGGATATGTGACTGAGTGCGACTGAGTGGACTGAGTCCAAAAGTCTGAGTCTAAAACTCTTTATTTCATCAGTTCTCAAAAAGAATACAATTTTCTGACATTATTAAGAGATACACCCGAAATGTTATATTAAATGCCTTCTGACATAGCATAATATTACTTGATCATAATATCACTCTTTACCAGAGTTATTATTATTTTTCATTTGTTTTCATATTTGATATATTGAGTCAGTATTGAGTCAGTTTTGGGTGTAACACTATATCTAAAGAATCCATAGGTTACAAGGATTTCTCTAAAAGCTGTAAAAAGTATGTCTCAGTTTAAAAAATATGTATATATATATATATATATATATATATATATATATATATATATATATATATATATATATATATATATATATATATATTTTTTTTTAAAGAAAAAATGTATATTAATTTGGACGATGCAAAAGAAACAACTCAGTGACTGTGAGTGACTCAGGCTTTTGGACCTTACTGATATATATAAGCATCCATCATTTTGACTGTGCAATGATCTGACTCTTTGTAGATATCCGAGCCGTGGGATTGAAGAAAGGCATGTTTTTTAATCCTGACCCCTATCTAAAGATGAGCATTCACCCAGGCAAAAGGAGCGGGTTCCCCACCTTCTCCCACCACGGCCAAGAGAGACGATCTGGCATTACAACCAATACTACAAACCCTGTGTGGCATGGAGAGGTGGGGCACACACACACACACACACACACACAGAGGACTATTTTAGGACTCATTACAGATCTAAATATACAGTACATCTGAATTTCTGTAATGCTGTTTTGTGTCATTATGTCTATTGTTAAAAGCACTATACTAATAAAATTGATAAATTTGATTTAACTGATTTAATTTAATTAATATGTTAGAAAATGCAGCACTGTGATGGACTAGCGTTCCATCCAGGCTGTGTTCCCGCCTCATTGTCAGTGTTCCTGAGGTTTTGGATCCATGTGACCCTGACCAGGATAAAGGGGCTACTGAAGATAAATGAATTAGTGAATAATATGTCAAAAATACGTGTTATTGTTGACAGGAAATAAGTACCATAATATGGTATAATGTTTACTGAGTGGATATGAAGTGTGAGTTCTTAAAAATTTTAAAAACAATTATCACTTTATGGACCATCTTAGTTTCAAAGCGATTTAGAAAGAAAATTGATCTCACTTTAAGAATTTATTCATTAATAAACTGTCAACTAAGTTTTTTAAGTTCCTGATGAACTAAAAGTAGTTCTTTGTAGTGGAAAATAGATGAAGTTGCAGTCATTCAGTCATCATTACACTTTTATTCACATATGCTACATGCAGGTACAGAAAAAAGTCTGACTCAGATACACAAAGCATGAAATGGAGAAACTTGCATCTTTTGACAGGCTTTGTTTTATCCTGTGTTCCATGCAGAGACACACATTTGTGGCCCTGATAACTGATGTCCTAGTAATTGAGGTTAAGGACAAGTTTGCTAAAAGTCGGCCAATCATTAAACGCTTCCTGGGTCAGCTAAACATTCCTGTTCAGAGGCTGCTGGAAAGACATGCATCAGGGTCAGTGCAGCTTTTCCCTTGCTAATTATTCTCATTTTTATCCACAACATGATACAGCATGCTTAAGCAGGAGGGTGTCATAAAAATAGTTTTAATCTGCATATGGATTTCTCACAGGAACCAATCCCTGAGCTTCTCTCTCTGCCGTCGCTTGCCTACTGATAATGTAAGTGGTCAGCTGCAGTTTAAAGTGGATATCACCTCAACTAACCAGGACGGTGAGATAACACACACGTACACATACACACATACAGTACACACAAACACAGAGTTTTGATTTCAGTGAAGTGCGTACCAAATTAGATTCTGCTGTGTAGGTTCATATTTCTGGTGTCACTTTGCCATTATGATCACGTATCAAAAATACTTACGTATTAATAGATAATGTGACTGCAGAAGTTGCACTGATCAGCCATAACATTAAAACCACTGACTGGTGAAGTGAAAAGCATTGATTATCTCATTACAATCACACGTGTCAAGGGGTGGGATATATTAGGCAGCAGTTGTGATGGCTAGGCAACTGGGTCAGAGCATCTCCAAAACGGTAGGTCTTGTGGGGTGTTCCCAGTATGCAGTGGTTAGTACGTACCAAAAGTGATCCAAGGAAGGACAACCGGTGAACCGGTGACAGGGTGATGGGCACCCAAGGCTCATTGATGCACATTGGGAGCAAAGGCTAGCCCGTCTGGTCCGATCCCACAGAAGAGCTACTGTAGCACAAATTGCTGAAAAAGTTAATGCTAGCTATGATAGAAAGGTGTCAGAACACACAGTGCATCGCAGCTTGCTGCGTATGGGGCTGCGTAGCTGCAGACCGGTCAGAGTGCCCATGCTGACCCCTGTCCACCACCTAAAGCACCTACAATGGGCAGGTGAGCATCAGAACTGGACCATGGAGCAATGTAACACCTATCTAAACATTGTTGCAGACCAAGTACACCCCTTCATGGCAATGGTATTCCCTAATGGCAGTGGCCTCTTTCAGCAGGATAATGCGCCCTGCTACTCTGCAAAAATTGTTCAGGAATGGTTTGAGGAACATGACAAAGTGTTCAAGGTGTTGACTTGGCCTCCAAATTCCCCAGATCTCAATCAGATCGAGTATCTGTGGGATGTGCTGGACAAACAAGTCCGATCCATGGAGGCCCCACCTCGCAACTTACAGAACTTATAGAATCTGCTGCTAACGTTTTTGTGCCAGATACCACAGCACACCTTCAGAGGTCTTGTGGAGTCCATGCCTTGATGGATCAGAGCTGTTTTGGTGCCACAAGGGGGGCCTACACAATATTAGGCAGGTGTTTTTAATGTTATGGCTGATGGCTGTATATTAACTTTTAAACGACTACCTATATTTTCATCCTAGATGTCACCCCAGAGACAATCCTTGGGGCAGCAGCTTTTAATGGACCCCCCGGTACCCCTTCTGATGATGAAGATTTGCCCCATCATCTTCCTTTACCTTCTGGTGTTCTGTACCCCACCCGCTCCCAAAGTTTTCGTCGAAATGGCGAAGGAGGTGGTGCTCTATCACCTGATACAGAGGTTTGTTCTGGTGCTTTAGATGAAGAAGCTCTGCCTTCTCTCAGCATACTTCAGAGAACCTTTAGTGAGCAGCTTGATGCCATTGAGGCTCCCAAAGGACCAGGTGAGCGTCCAATGGGCGCAGCATCTCCAAAACTGAGCTCCAGCTTCCCCACCCACACCCGCCTCAGTGATATGCTCCACATTGACTCTGATGAAGATGAGGAGAGGTCTGCTGGTACTGATCCCATACCGCCTGCTCTCAACGGTCTCACCAGATGTCCAGTGATGCTCCACAAACCTCCTGAAGAACCTGAGGAACTGGGGGAGCCACCAGAAGAAGTTGGGCTAGAGTCAGAGGTGGAGACTCTGAGTTTAGGGACTGAGGTGGTTCTGGAGCCAGAGGCTCCGCCCAGTTCTGTGGCTCCACAAGTAGAGACAGCAAGTCTGATGGAGAGACAGGATGAAGGAGAGGAAGAAGAAGGACTGGGGCCCAGTGAGGAGTTGGCCACAGAGGTGGATATCTCGTCCATGGCATCTGACTGTGGCCCCATGCCTATGTCTACTGCTCAGGTGAATTTTCTTACTAATAAATTTGAGTTACGAAGTCTGAGACTAACACTTAGAATGGCTCTAAAGAACATTGTCTTGTTTGAGAACCTGTCTAAATTGTATTAGTTTAAAAAGTGAAGAAATAAAAAAACAGTTCTTTCTGGTGGACTCAGACTTTTAGACTGTACATGTGCACTTTTATTTGTACCCTGTATTGGTCTAAATTCTCAAGTGAAATTGTTAAGAGTATTTCAAATTACCTTGTAAAACCATCTAAAAGCTTGATTATATAGAGTACCCATCTAACAGCCTTCAACTGTTTCCACGATTGCTCATACAAGGAAGCAGAACAAGGGGCGGAGACGGCTATAGATCCAGGGGGAGGGGATCTCTCAGATGACCCGCCCACAACCTATGAGGTCATTGATGCCAGAGGTGAACCTCCTCCAAGTGATGAATTTGAACTGCACACACCACCTCCAGAGTTATTGGGCAATGAGGATGAAGATGATGTGGAGGAGGACACGATGTCCCGAAGGTGGAGTCTAGAGGCAACAGCGGGCGTGTCACAGGAGGAGGACGAGGAGGAGGAGCTAATGCATTCAGGGGAGGGCGGGTCTATGGACTCTGAGACTTTTGCTACAGACACAAACACAGATCCAGGTAAAATCATTAGTTTGCTCAAAATTTTAAAAAAAACAAACTTTGAAACGTTGAAGCCTGCCCAACATTAGTACACCATTTCACGGCTATAGAAATTTTTGTATGTTATGAATGCATTTGCCTTTGGCCAATAAGGACAAAGTTATTAAAGATTCAAGGATATCAAATTCATAGATATGAAAGAAAGGAGGGCAGGGCAGGTATTTTTGTGCTTTGGGTCAATGGTGAAAACTTTTGAGTTTTAGGGTTTGAGAGTCAATTTTTGGATTTTCAAAATAATGGCTTTCATCATGTAGATAAACAGATGAACAAAATAATGGTTGATTCAAGTGTGCTATGTGATATAGTCATGTGTTTTGGTTGAAAAGCAGAAAATTTCCATCTGGTGGCTGTACTTTGAGCATTTGAGGAATAGGGGATGTCCTGTGGATGTCCACTGGATGATGAAGAACATGGAAAAAAAGAATGAAACGCAGAAACAAGCTGCTAATTATTAACTAAAGATTCAATTGTGGGCTTTTTAGACTTCAGCTCCTGTTTTTGGAAGTCTAAATATTACCTGGAAAACCGACTTCATCATATGTTGTCCTTTTACCATTTTAATCTGGTTGAGGGTGTTTTTTTTGACAATAATGAGTGTATGAGTGTGACTGTTGTACAGGTCCCACTCAGCTAAACGGGCATCAGCAGGTTCATTCACTTCCCTCTGTAAGACAAGACATCCATCGTTACCAGCGTGTGGACGAGCCGCTTCCACCCAGTGAGTGTGTTTGTGTTTGTTTGTCTGCATGCGCATGCATTGCCATGTGTGTATCTGTTACCTTACAACTGCGTACATTTGTTTTTGTATGTACAAAGTATATGTATATGCAAATATCATTATGTTTATTAAGACAAATTGTGTTATGATTTTTTTTGTACTGTATTTTGTATTTGTCCATGTCCATGTAGTGCGTACTGTACAGATTGCTACTTTAAACACTCACACATTTCACACACCAGTTTCAAATACGAAGACCTTGCTTCACTAGACCAGTTTATCACCAGGAGAATTGCTGGGCATCTTTCTGTCAACTAAAGCCTCTGATAACCATTTTTCTAACCCTGTCTACCTGTATCCCACAGACTGGGAGGCTCGGATCGACAGTCACGGCCGTATCTTCTTTGTGGATCATGTTAACCGAACCACCACGTGGCAGAGACCCACAGGCCCTCCTGCTCCTCAGGGCCTAACCCGCTCCAGCTCCATCCAGCAGATGGAGCAGCTCAATCGCAGGTGAGAACTCCATCATCACCAAATACATAACTCATATCTGCTGAAGATACGAGAAGAGTTTGCCCAGATTTGTAGTGTGGGAGCTGTAAGTGAAGTGGCAGTAATGATGAGTTATGTGAGTAACCACGGGCATGGAACTCCAGAAGGTGAAACGGAAAAAAAAAATCCTAAATGCTGAAAGAATTTACATTTGGGCCTGGTTTGAAGTAGATAGTTTTGTTTGTAAAATCTTATTGGGCTGATGACATCACAATAATTGAATTTTGTGTTAATGCGCCAGTTTTTAAACCAATAAAACCTTCACACTACAGCCATTGTTCTGTCCATAGAAAATTACCTGTTATGTTGCTTAGCAACCAAAGCATACTGTTAACAGACAACATTGTGTGGCAGAAGAATTGTTTATCATGAACATTATTAAAAATAAATAAAATGATTTATTGAACACTGGATTTTATAATATTTTTTTGTCACTGCTTTGTGTTGTGCTTAAGAATACCCTTATCCGGGATAAAATCACTGTAATACATGACCTCTTGTGGCTTATTGCTTTATTTTGTTATAGTGTTATTGAAAGTGTCTTGTGATACGAGTTAGCCATTAGTCTGTTTCATTTCTTCCAACTAGCTCTCTTATTTTTAAAATATAGCAGGTCCCTGGTGAGTTTCACAATGCTGAACTGTTAATGTTTTAAACTTTTGGAATACTATTTCTAAACATGAGGTTGCGTCTGGCGTTCCATCAGGTACCAGAGCATCCGTAGAACAATGACCAGCGAGAGGAGCTCAGAGGAACAAAGCATAGACTTTCCTCCTGTTGATGATATGGAAGTGTTGTCCCACTCCATCTCCGGTAAGTTATGGATGACATTACACCAGCCTGTTGTCAATAGCTTTCTTTTTTTTTTTTTTTTTTTTTTTAGAATGGACAACAAAAATATTTTGGCCATGAACACTTGTGCAAAGAGGAGAGGTTTTGTGTCACTAGTGAAGCACAGAGAAAAATTCAGGATGTTATATGGTAATGCAGTGTTTAAATTATGTTCTACTGAGTTTTTTTCTAAAGTTCCAAAGATACATCACTGGACTTTAAGACCTGGCATTTTGGATTGAGCCCAAGACGTCTTGCCAACACTAGAAACTAATTGCTCTGCGTGTATGTGTTCTTGCCAGACTACCGTAGAGACGGCTCTTTGGCTCAGACCAGCTCTCACTCCCGTCTCGCCCTGCTGCTTCAATCTCCTGGAGCCAAGTTTCTCTCCAGTCCCGACTTCTTCACTGTGCTGCATTCCAACCCTGTGAGTGCAACACACACACACACACACACACTCTTTGGATAACACACTCAAATTCTGGGAACACATTGTTCTAATAAAATGCAAAGTGCTGATGAAGTAGTGCGGTTAACAGAACAAATCAGCGGTCTAAGAGGAATGCAGATGGCACTGGAAGAGACGTGTTACTTCTTTTCTTGTTATTCTGTCCGGTTTATTTTACAGATTTGTTAAATTTACTGTCATTTTAAAGTAAAGGAGAGAAAGGAAGGAAGCAGTTTTAAATGTATGAATTTTTATTACTCATGATGAATAGATAAAATAAGACACAAATATATAATGGGCGGAATGGTGGTGCAGCGGTAGCTCCAGGGTCCCTGATTCAATCTGTGCTCGGCTTAATGTCTGTGTGGAGTTTCTGTGCATGTTCTCCTCAGGTCTGCATGGGTTTCTTCAGGGTTTTCAGGTTTGAATGTGTGGACATGGTTCCCTGGGTCTCATCCGGGGTGTATTCCCACCTCACGCCCAGTTTTCCTGCGATAAGCTCCGGACCACGATAAAGCATTTACTGAGGATGAATGAATAAATATTTAGTCCTTTAATAATGAATAGTCTTCCACACACGTCACTATAGTTTAACATTTTAAAGAGTACCTTGCATCATTTTGGATTTGAATTCCACAGGACCTGCTTTAGTGAATAATACCCTCACCTTTTTAGGTTAAGAAAAGGAAAACACTTAGTCATCACTAGCGTTAATTTGAGCATTTGATTACTGCCTTTGCATCATGATTGTACGGAACGGCATGTGAGAAGGATATAATTCATCTTGAACAAGCTTGTGAACAAGCTCATTTCTAAATAGCCTGTCTCAGGATAGTACACACAGTGCCTGCTACTCAGTATTAATCATTAGTACTCAGTATTAATCATTTAGATTACATTAAAAATTCTCAAGCAGAGAATTAATATTAATGGCCCAGAAAGAAAAATCTATAAATCATACCTTTCCATTGTCTTTCAGAGTGCCTATCGCATGTTTACAAGCAACACGTGTCTGAAGCACATGATCAGTAGAGTTCGACGGGATGTGCAGCACTTTGAACGCTACCAGCACAACCGAGACCTGGTCACCTTCCTCAACTTGTTTACCAACAAACAGCTTGAGCTGCCACGCGGCTGGGAGATGAAACACGACCACACTGGCAAGGTGTGTGTGTTATACCATGTGGGAGATAATGAACAGAAGTATATATTTGGCAAGTCTTATTTAATAGTGATACACAGTTGATGTTGATTTGTGCCTTTGTTACTGATCTAATCCTGTCTTCGCCTGTGTCCTGTCATTGGTTTGCTACCCGACTGTGTTCACCTGTTCTACATTAGATCACTGATTAGTTTGTTATGTATATGCTGCTGGCGTACTCAGATCCACAGCTGAACAGATCAATCTGATTTCAGCTCCTGAAACCAAATGATGCACGTCGTTGCAAATCTTTCAGCATGCACAGCCTCATTCACATTCAAATCAACACACACACAACGACACAGGGAGCCCTCTTGCACATGACCATATGGTTATCTCTATGCAGCTGCATTGTGAGATGTCACTGTGAAAATTCATTCAGTGTTAATCAGAACTGGAATCAGTTAACTATCATCAAGCTCATGACAGACACATTTCTCAGCCATTTGGTGTGCTTACAGAGGACATTCTCAGAAAGCTCGGTAAAATTATGTTAAAGTAGCAGCATTTATTGTGCTGTCTTTGTAAGAGGCAGGACGCAAAGCTCATAAACCTGGTATATGTTTGATTGGGACAAATCAAAGAATTATTATCCAAGTCCATAGTGAGGGTCAAAACACAGGCAGACTGAAATAATCCATAATCAGAAACGAGGAAAACAAGCACTACAGGGAATAAATAGACAAACTAATCAGAACTAAACACAGAACAGGTGAACACAATCAGGCAACAAACCAGTGACAAGACAGAGGCAGAGACCGGACTAGACCAGAAACCAAAACACATACGAGCACATGGCATTTGTCGACATCAGAAGTGTGACGCAGCACAGTTTTGATACATTTGGCCATCCTCGCTCATGTGCCACTCCACCCAATGTCCTAGTTCACCAACATGGATGTGCCTGCTCTGGGAATAGCTCATATCTAATCCAATTATAAGTCGTGATTCAAAACTGATCAAGGCCAGAAGTTTCCTAAGCGTTCCTAAGCACTCTCTCAAATTAAATTTCTATAGAAAGTAAAACAAATGGTGACTCATTTAGTTAAAAGATAAAAGGCAGTACAGCCACATGGTGCAATATGTATAATAAATCAGGAGCACTGCACATTGGACTGAATAAGTGCAAAATGTGTAAAATAAAAGTACAAGACAATTGCAAAGCTAAAGACAACAGTGCATCACAATACACTATATTCATGTTATGATATAGTACACACTGACTATATATAAAAAAGATGAGCATCATGAACTAAGTGGTGTAATTGTGCAGAAGCTCAGCAAAACTGCAAATTATATCATAAGTAGCAGAAAATGTGGGTGCAGCAGCATAAAATGTGTCATAAGAAGATTATAACTGATTTAGAGAGAATGGATGTAATGGGAGGAATAATAACTGTAGTATATAACAGAAAAGCAAATCTGTAATTGTAATGACTTTTTGCTGACATACTATTAAAGTTTCTTAGGCTTTGAAAGGTCCTTGGAGAGATTTACTAGTGTAGAACATGTATAAATAACATCTGAATGTCTGTTGTGACTGACAGTATGCTGTCAAAAAATCAGCTCGCATTTTACCCTTTCAATAAAAGTGCAACAGTCTAGAGCTGGGAGGAAGAGTAAGGCTTTCTAGCTGCTCATCTTAACTGTATGTACTATTTACAAACATATGGCATCATAATATGAAAATGAATTAAATATGAGCTTCAGAATTTTGAAACAAATGTATTATTAAAGTGTTAATGTTGTCTTTGTCCCATTAACCTCCATTCTAAAGCTTTTTGGAGAAGGTTAATATTATAGAACATGAGAATGGAATATTTTACACCATAGTGTCAGTACATTAAAAATACAGGTAGAGTATATATTATTGTAACTTTATACCACAGTGGTGTAAGCTTCTTTAATTTTCTATAACAGCAGCACTGACGACTGTGATTCAAGCCACAGATTTATATTAATCACGCTCATTCTAATACATTATCATTTCTATAGCAACAGCCAATACACTGATGTATGGCGGACATTCACACACAAGTCTAATAATAAACAGATTTTTAAAAATGTGCTGTTATTTCCCAGAGAAAAACGTATAATTTTTTTATATGATAAAACGTTCTGTGAAGAGACTTTTATTTAACATTTATGGAAGGAGTCTCCAGTGTCAGCGCTTTGTAACAGTCAATAAGATTCTGCCACAGGAAAGTCTTCAGGACAGAGGGGTTTTGCTTTTTGGGTTCTTGGTAACTAGACAGAGAACTTCAAGAAAGAGAGAAGAAAGTGGAACGACTATTTATAGCTGCTATAACATAAGTGATAACAGGAACTGACTTGTTTCCACAACATTAAATGTAACTGTAGATGGTTAAAAGGCATGACGTCCCATTCATTAATAAATGAAAAATTATAATCTTTGGCAAATTGCTGTGATATAAGAAAAATAAACACATCATACCACCCCATAACATCACACCATCTCCTCATGTTTTATTACTTTCCTTAATATTTTGTGTATGGGGTTCTAAATGTTAGTGGCATGTTATTAACAACGCTGAGCAAACTGGCACCTAAAGTGTTTTCTATACGTTCTCTCTCATTAGCTCTTCTTTGTGGATCACAACTGCCGTGCCACGACGTTCATCGACCCGCGGCTGCCCCTGCAGAGCTCACGCTCCAGCGGCCTCTTGGCCCATCGACAGCATCTGAGCCGCCAGAGGAGCCACAGCGCTGGAGAGGTACAGGTATTGCCTCTGCGTTCACTGCCACATTTTATTACGTCTTTCTCATCCTCGGATGGAAAGAGTACAGTGCATTCAGAAAGTATTCAGCCCCTTCATTTTTTTCTTCTTTTGTTATGTTGCAGCCTTATGCTAAAATGCTTTAATTTTTTTTCACACCAGTCTACACTCCATACCCCATAATGACAAAGCAAAAACCAGATTTGTGATAACTTTGCAAATTTATTAAAAAGAAAAAACTGAAATATCACATTGACATAAGTATTCAGACCCCTAACTCAGTGCTTAGTTGAAGCAGCTTTGGCAGCAATTACAGCCTCAGGTCTTTTTGGGTAAGATGCAACAAGCTTTTACCCTGACCAGTGTCCCAGTCCCTGCCACTGAAAAACACCCCCAAGCATGATGCTACCACCACCATGCTTCACAGTTGGGATGTTATTGTGCAGGTGATGAGTGGTGCCTGGTTTCCTCCAGTTATGATGCTTGGAATTGATGCCAAACAGTTCAATCTTCATTTAATCAGACCAGAGAATCTTGTTTCTCACAGTCTGAGAATCCTTTAGGTGCTTTTTTGTAAATTCCAAGCAGAGAGGCCTCTGTCTGGCCACTCTGCCATAAAGCCCAGATCGGTGGAGTGTTGCAGTGATGGTTGACCTTCTGCAAGTTTCTCCCATCCCCACACATGATCTCTGGAGCTCAACCAGAGTGACCATCGGGTTCTTGGTCACCTCTCTTACCAAGTCCCCGATTTCTCAGTTTGGCCCAGCTCTAGGAAGAGTCCTGGTTGTTCCAAACTTCTTCCATTTAAGAATTATGGAGGCCATTGTGCTCTTGGGAACCTTCAGTGCAGCAAAAACTTTTTGTAGCCTTCTCCAGATCTGTGCCTCGACACAATCCTGTCTCTGAGCTCTGCAGGCAGTTCCTTTGACCTCATGGCTTGGTTTTTGCTTTGATATACATTTTCAGCTGTTAAACCTTATATAGACAGGTGTGGGCCTTTCCAAATCATGTCCAATCAATTGAATTTGCCACAGGTGAACTCCAAGCAAAGTGTAGAAACATCTCAAAGACGATCCAGAGAAATGGGATGCACCTGAGCTAAATTTCAAGTGTCTGAGTACTTATGTTAATGTGATATTTCAGTTTTTTTCTTTTCAATAAATTTGCAAAGTTATCACAAATCTGTTTTTTGCTTTGTCATTATGGGGTATGGAGTGTAGATTGACGTGAAAAAAAATTAAAGCATTTTAGCATAAGGCTGCAACAATGTGAAAAAAATGAAGGGGTCTGAATACTTTCTTAATGCACTGTACATACTTGTTTTTCTTTGTGCTTCAGGTAGCAGATGACTCTCGCTCCCCGAGCCCACCCATGCAATCTCGACCCTCGAGCACTTTTGCTGGCTCCAGTCGCAACCAGTACCAAGACCTGGTACCTATGGGTAAGTGGGAGTGCAAAACCTCACTCCCAGTCCTACATACACACTTCTTGGGAAAGAATTTGTCCTGCTGAGTAGTGCCCTTGTTATTGAGACCTCATTTGAGAGTAGGTTTTAATCCAATGTGGGTTACATTGGTGCCGTGACCTAGTGCTGGAGTAGAACTCGAGTCTGGTCTCAAGAAGTTTTCCGTATTGACTTGGATTTCTCTCAGACGTTTGTTCTTGGACTTGTCTCAGTCTTGTCTCACTTGTCTAACTCTCACAAAATGAGGTCTTGGTCTACACGAGAGATATGTTTTCATGCACAAGGTTTGACAAGAAGTAATTTCTTCTTCTAGAAAACATAGCCTAATCACTGGTACAATACACAAATGAAGCCAACTAGTTAAAGTAAGGCTTGGCCTCAAAAAGGATTTCAGTCTTGACTCAGTCTCGCTTTCATTTGGACTCGATCGTGTCTTGGCCTCGAAACTCTTAAGACTCGGTCTTGACTCATTCACAGCTACGCCTGGTCTTGACTTGACAAAGGTGGTCTTGACTACAGCTTTACCATGACCTTCTAGCCCACTAATACCTGCTGGTGCTGAAGATGGAAGAAGAAATCCGAAAGGGAAGCGGATGTAGTGTCTAAACCACTTCATAGCATATGTAGTGTATAAACCACTTCACCATAGGTATGGTTAACATTGATTGTAATTTTTTTTTTTTATTTACCAATGTTGTGTACTGACACTGAGACATTATTAATCCCTGACCAGTGTACATTGAGTATCTTGTGACAGATCTAAAATAAGTGTGTTTAACACTTTTCTTACACTGACTTACACAAACATGCTTCTGTTTTTCTATAGCTTACAATGAGAAAATTGTGGCGTTCCTGCGACAACCGAACATCTTAGAGATCCTGCAGGAAAGGCAGCCGGAGCTTGTGAGAAACCATTCCCTCAGGTATGTTTCTCTGTCAGTTAAACTTCATTTCAACACTGACTGTGTAAAATGAAGCTAACAACAAAGAATTATTTCACTCTTCTGCAATAATATGATGAATAAATGAATTATGTTTCCATTGCTCAGTATTTTTTGTGGGGAAAGATATCTGCAAAAGGAACTGATTAAAGAGAATAGTGCAGATGGACCAAAAAGGTTTGTGTTTACAGAGAGAAAGTCCAATTTATTCGGAATGAAGGTGCGTCTGGATTGGCTCGGCTCTCTAGTGACGCAGATCTGGTGATGCTGCTCAGGTCAGTGACTGTGTGTGTGTGTGTGTGTGTGTGTGTGTGTGTGTGAGTGTGTGAGAGTGGCCTCAGGTTGAATTGCAGTTGTGCATGTTTGACCCACAGGATTAATTAGCTTGCGTGTGCTAGTAACCAAGAAGAGTCTCAATACTGAGGGTGTGTGTGTGTTTTACGCCATAGTGTGTATGGCAGACTTGTTTGTATGTTACATAGCACATCTCTCCTTGCAGTCTTTTTGAAGAGGAAGTGATGTCGTACGTGCCGCCCCATGCCTTACTACACCCCAGTTACAGTCATGCCTCCCCACAAAGCTCCCCTGGTGAGAGGTCACATGACCCGGTCTCACTCCATACGTCCCTCTTCCTTTACCTCAATGTCTTTCACGATTCTCTGTGGTATCAGTGTCAGAAGTTGATGTTGCATATTATAACCTAAAACTATTCTTTTACTTCATCATTATCTATATTATTCTTTGAAAAAATGTTGTACGATTTTCTAGGTCTTGCATTGTAGTTTCTTTTGTACTTTATATTCTCTTTCATTTTTTTTTTCCTTTATTCATGTTTTACATTTTGAGTTTTAATGTATACTGTCATGGATTGTTAAAATGTTGGCCTACATTTTAAAAGTGATTCAGAAATGAATCACTTTTTTATTGTTGTTTTTTATTACATACAGTATGTAATTATACAATGCAATGATGAAAAGATTAAACTGTGGAATTTTATTTTTAAGATATGACATTTCCATTCACTTACTTTTGTATCTTTGCTTCTTTCTCTCACACACGCACATGAAGGAACTCCTCGTGCAAATGCTCGCGCCCCTGCACCTTACAAACGCGACTTTGAGGCTAAACTAAGAAACTTCTACCGCAAACTGGAGACAAAGGGTTACGGGCAGGGCCCAGGAAAAGTGAAGTAAGTTTGCATTTTCTTAATGTACTTTGATTTTATTTATACATACATACAGATTTTATATATACATACAGTGTAGGTACCATCACTTGGTCATGTTTTTCACCTGTGGCCTGTGTTTCTTTTTCTGCCATTTGAGCTCAAACCCATGTATCCAGTATAACACAAGAATATTACCTGCACTAATTCCATCAGTCATATCATCAGGGGCAATGATGATATTAGTAGAAATATGGAACCAGCAGAACCATTAAGACTTAAGTATGATAGCACTTAGGACCCTAATCTATTTTTTTACCATTTTTATTTTATTTTTTTTAGGCTTTGAAAATTGTAACAACAAGATGCATTTGTACTGTATATGTAGCATATGTATAGGATGATTGGAAAGCTTAAGTCTTGAGTATCAAATAATTCTGGAAATATGAAATTAAGAATATAAAGTGCAGAAAAATGCATTGAAATGCATTGGGCCATAAGAATTAAACATTAGACACTAGTTTATAATATCCTGCTGCCTTTATTGTACCGTTCCCAGACTGATTATCCGCAGAGATCATCTACTGGAAGACGCCTTTAATCAGATCATGTGCTACTCACGTAAGGACCTGCAGAGAAGCAAACTGTACGTCAGCTTTGTAGGGGAGGAGGGGTGAGTAAACCAGAGTATTACATTTCTATGGTTTAGTTTTTCCTGCAGATTCAGATGTGGATTATTAACATCTGACTCATCTCAGATTTTCCGCAGAGTGCCACATTTTCTAAAAGGTTAGCACAGGTTGGGCTGGTTAGGTTTTTTTTTTTTTTTTTTTCCAACAGTAAAGTGCTTATACTGTAATGGCTTTAGGTGATGTATTAGTCTATGCCCTCTCTATCCAGATGTGAGTTGACAAAAGTTCAGTCATTCAAATTCACTAGTATAGGAAACTAGTAAATGACTTACTGCCTTTAAAGACTTAATGACTTAGATTGGGAAAAGCCTACTCAGGTGTCTGGTTATTGTTTTATAATAATAATAATAATAATAATAATAATAATAATAATAATAGAGATGATAAATGCACTACATCATCGTACCTGTGTACAGCTCTTTCACATTTTTACTCTTTCACATTTAATCACTGACCTCCTTTTTGCAAGGAGGGTCACTAAACAGTCAAGTGATATTAGGAACTTAGTGGTTTCTCACAACATTCAAATAACTCTAAATGGTTAAAAATCATAATCTGTCATTTATGAATAAGATTTTAACAAAGATTTTAATCTTGGCAAACTGCAGTGGTATGAGAGGAATGAAACACATACTGTTATTGGAAAATAATCCACACTGTGGTGGTAATAGTAACTCTGCTTTGCATCAGGCCACTTCACAGCACCTCGTCATGGATTATTTTCCTATAACAGCACACCCCTGAGTGTTTTATACCTTACCTAACAGTACAATGACAGTTCAAGGATTATTTAGTTATTTAATAAACTGCTAGAATTTTAAACAAATGTATAAATAGGACTGCCCTTAGTCCTCCTTTATTTATATTCTCCTCAGAGTATTTCAGATTTCTTTATCACAGTACACTGTAATACTAGTATATCACAACACTGAGTTGATAAACAGACTGCAGTGTTTTCATTGTTGCAGATTAAAAACTGCTTTGTATATTAACCTCCTGTACAGCCAGCCAATGTGAACAATGAATCAGGATGATTTGCAAAGTTCTCCTAGCTTATGGAGTCTTTCTTTGTCTATCAGGTTGGACTACAGTGGCCCATCGAGGGAGTTCTTCTTCTTGGTGTCCCGTGAGCTCTTTAACCCATATTACGGACTCTTCGAATACTCAGCCAATGACACCTACACTGTGCAGATCAGCCCAATGTCGGCCTTCGTGGACAACCACCATGACTGGTGAGTCAGCAGAAAGCACAAAGTCAACCCACTGTGTTACTGAAGTCAATAGGAAAGATAATGCTGCAGATTTAATTAACCAGTGAAGAAAAATGGAAAATTCACTTAATTAATATAACAACCAGTTTATCAAAGATACGCTTTTTACTCAGGTTCCGGTTCAGTGGGCGAATTTTGGGCCTCGCTCTGATTCACCAGTACCTCCTGGATGCCTTCTTCACTCGGCCGTTCTATAAAGGCCTGCTGCGGATGTGAGTCTTTCTACTGAGATATGTGCTTCAGTGAAATAATTCTCCTTCACTTCTCTCTATTAGAAGTGGAAAATATTCTTGAGAAATGGGGTTCAGAGGCCCTGTTCACTCTTGACTAGGTTGTTTGTGTATGGGATTTAGCTAGAGGTTTGTGTGCTTTCAATCCTCCAGTCACTCTGTTGCTTGTGCTAGAAGCATTTAGATTATAGACATTTACAGAAGAAACGTTTTTTAAATGTAATTGCTCAAGGAAGAGTTTTTTGACTACTTGTCAGAGTTTCTTTTGTTCTGCCTCCCCTTTTCTTTTATTTTGTCACTACTATACCAGTGTCAAAAGCTTTATTTTAATACACATAATAAATGAATCTAACTTACTTCTAAATGAAATTTTATTTACTGAACAGTTTACAGTCCAATTTGTCAATGATTACAGATTTTTTTATTTATTAAAGAAAGACGAGTACTACTTATATTTACATTTAAAGTTAGTTCCTGTTATCACTTTTGTTATAACAGCTATAAACAGTTGTTTACTCACCAGCCTTTCTTGAAGATAATAAGACAAAAAAATACAGATTGTTACTGAAAAAAAAAAGCAAAAGGCATCATGCTCTGTCCCATGGCTGAATTATTATATATTATAAATTAAATTTACAGCTTTACGTCTGATTGTTGACACTGGATACTCCTTCCATAAATGCTAAAAAATAATATCAGTGATCATAACGTTTACTTTTTTAGTTATTATTATTAGGCATAGATCATGTCAGAGGGTCCTGCATACAAGTCCCTTAGTAAGCTGTGACTATAGAAACAATAATGTAATTAGAACTATATAAAAAATATAAATATAATCTTGCAGTTATGGAAAATTAATCAACACTTTCTGACCAATCAGATTCAGTCAGACCAATCAGGTGCATGATCTCGGTCTCCACCATTATTACTTGAGGAAACAGATTTTTTTTTTTTTTATCTATGCCCAAGGAAACAGAGAATGTCTGAGATTTTAAGACTGTATTTGCTCAAATCCCACTTCTACCAGAGAATCACTGTTTAGTCCTTGAGCAGGGACTTCAAACCACAAATCAGCTCTAGCCTTGCAATGTATGTAAATGTAATTGACCTTTATTTTGTAGCCCATGTGATTTGAGTGACTTGGAGTTTCTGGATGAGGAGTTTCATCAGAGCCTGCAGTGGATGAAAGACAACGACATTGAGAACATGCTGGATCTCACCTTCACCGTCAACGAGGAGGTGTTTGGTCAGGTCCGCTGTGTGCTCATGGCTCTTACATTAGCCTTAGCCAACAATTAGATTAGCTAACGTAATCTGTCTGTCAAGTTTTAAATAATACAAACATCAAAACATCATCTCATGCAAAGTTATAATAGTTGAGTTTATAATAATATTTTATGATGTATATAGTAGCCAGCACGCATACATAATTATTGATGTACATAAAGTTGAGGCCAAAAGTTTACACTCACGTAGGCTAAAGACATTCGAACTCTTTCACAACTACACACATTTCACGTTACCATACATTTCAGCTGTCCTGCTGGAAGACCCAGTTCCGACCATGCTTTAACTTTCTAGCTGATGTCTTGAGGTGTGGCTTCAGTATTTCTAAATAGTCCTTCTTCCTCATGATGCCATCTGAAATGCACCAGTCGCTTTCCAGCAAAACACTTCCACAACTTGATGCTGCCACCACCATGCTTCACAGTTGGGATGATGTTCACCCTCACTCATGTTTTTGAACTTCTTTTGTTATCTGGCTGATTTCCTGTGTTTGTGCTCTCCTTAGCTCCTTCTCTCCTTAGCTGCTTGGCATATGTTTCCCTGAGAAGTCTTTATCCTTGTTACGTTTTTCCTGTTATAGCCTTGTCTTGATTTTGGATTGTTTTGCTAGTTCTTGGTTCTTCTTCCTGCCATTTGGTTGTTTGTTAATTGTTTATTTAATAAACCTTATCTGCACTTGCATCCACCGCCCTGGATTCCTTACAGCCTCACCCTTTTTCCTCCATACATACAGTAGCGCTGATCATTATGGCCAAAGAGTTCAATTTTTGTTTCATCTGACCAGAGAACACTTCTCCAAAAGCCTGGTGATTACCTGCACATGCTGGTGTTGGAGTAGGGGCTTCTATTTTGTGGTGATGGAGGACTCTCCTTTGTTGTTTTTTGGGGGTCAGTTGAGCCGGACTTGTGGAGGCCCACAATTTTTTTTCTGCAGTCTTGGATGAGTTGCTTGGATTTTCATATGGTATCAAGGGTAGAAAGGCTCTAGCTCTAAACACAGCCACATGTGCACTCCCAGTTAACGCCTAATTATGACAATTGGCCAATCAGAAAAGACAATTGGCCAAAAAGCTTCTAAAAATCATTACGTCTTTACATTCTGGAATCTCTTGTTTAAAGAGACAGTCAGCGTGGTCTAGGCAAACTTTTGACCCACTGGAGTTCTGATATAGTGAATTAAAGCAGAAATAAATCTGTCTCTAATCAATTATTTTAAAATGACCTCTGATGTGAACAAAGTAGTCGCCCTAATTGACGTGTCAAAACAAATGTATGGTAACATGAATTTGTGAAAAAAGAGACTGAATATCTTTAGGTGTATGCAAACGTTGGTCCTCAAGTGTATCATCAATGATATTTAAGCTATATTAATCATATACAGGAAAAGCGATCTATCACCATGTTTCTGTGGTTATTTTAAGATTCCTTTCTCATCATAGCCACAAAATGCCAATGGTGTGTGTTTTTTAACAAATTTTTTTTAAGTTTCATATTTTTCGTTTCAATATTTGGAATTGAAACATGGAATGAATGTTTGTATTTCGGTTTTTGGAAAAAAAATTTTTAGATCAACCCTGGTCCAATAAACCTTAAGCAAATGTGCCTCCTATTTCTGCAAGTGTGTTACGTGGCATGTATTATATTTTATCTAGAAGCTGTTCATACAGAATATGAGTAATGTGGAAGGGTTTTACTTTTCTCCCCTGCAGATTACAGAGCGGGAGCTGAAGCCTGGAGGAGCTGGTGTCCCAGTGTGTGAGAAAAATAAGAAGGAGTACATTGAGCGCATGGTGAAGTGGCGCATTGAGAGAGGTGTGGCTCAGCAGACGGAGAGCCTGGTGCGAGGCTTCTATGAGGTAGAACATCACCTTCGAATGTGACCCTAGTGTTGATATCATGCTGCCACATGTGAAATTAGTCACATTCTGCAAAATATTAGCAAATGAAAGACTTACTGTGTGAAATTTTATGACGTCTCTGGCATTTATGACAATTTTCCTAGATTTTTAAAAAAAATATGTATAGCTGTTACGAAGACTTCTGCGAAGTGTAAGAAAGTGATAGTGAAAGTGAAATTTCATGAAACTTGCTCCTGACTTTTAAGATGTTATCACTTACTTGTGGCTGTGCAGGTTGTGGACGTGAGGCTGGTCTCTGTGTTTGATGCCCGTGAACTGGAGCTTGTCATTGCTGGAACTGCAGAAATCGACCTGGCTGACTGGAGAAACAACACAGAGTATCGAGGAGGTAGGAATTATATTAATTCAGCGGGAGAAAAGTGAGATTATTAAAAAAGAGTAGAAATAAGTAGAGCATAAAAATAAAGCATTACATTTTTATGGAATTTACCTGATTGCAGGTAACCTGAGAATATAGATATTTGCATAAAGGCAATTAATCATAGAATATACTTTAGAAAAAAAACATCTTCAGTTTCAAATATCTTCATTCTTAAATGTTAATGGCTTTGTAAAGCAATGGAACAGTTGATTAGGCTGTTTTGCATTAGCATTTTCTAACAAAATGGATCTTTCCCTGAAGGTTATCACGATGGTCACATTGTGATCCGATGGTTCTGGGCGGCGGTGGAGCGTTTCAACAACGAGCAGAGACTGAGACTTCTTCAGGTACACCAAACCAGAGCTGATGTCCTTGCTATATTGGACCGTACATGTTTTTCTTTTTCTGTAGTGTTACTTTGTGGTCGTGACACTTCCTGACCCCAGTGAAAATAACTAACATTGTTGGATTTTTTGTGCAGTTTGTCACAGGCACTTCGAGTGTTCCCTATGAAGGCTTCGCCTCTCTCCGGGGGAGCAACGGGCCACGTCGCTTCTGCGTCGAGAAATGGGGCAAAGTTACTTCCCTTCCAAGGTACTCCTGGGAGTCTAGGGATTATGATTATTACATTTAAGCTCATTTCACTGGTCAAAGCAATGTCAGTTCCTGCTAAAATCCAATCTGAAGCAAAGAGACTGTAATAAAGAGTAAGTTTGGAATAAGACTACAGACTAAGACTGCTGTAGGAACTACAGCATTTCCTACAACACAAGTAACCTGATAAAAACCTCCTTATGGCATTTGAACAGTATCTTTAATAGAGAACGTGAAAACGCCCAACCTGAGCGTGCAGAGCAGTGTCAGCGAGCGTAATCTTTAAAATTGAGCGCAAGATGCCATGCACACACACAAAGGTCTTTATGAGCACTTCAGTTCTGTGAGCACTGAGACATATGCATGTCCTTCCCCCTCGCTCACCAGCATCTACACTTTCTTTGTGAGTCAAGGGGCAGTTCATGGCACCTTGCTCTCATTTTTAATGACCACATTTATAATGACACTGGTCTGCACACTCAGGTCGGTCGTTCTCTCATTCTCTGTTAAACACACTGTTTAAAACATCATAACATCTTCCATAAAATTCAAAACAAACAGAGCTATATTTAATTAACCATGACGTCCCTGTTAAATACTAAGTATGTTACTCATTTTGGTATCAGTATTGGTATTGATTAAGGGGTGTAAGGATACATTGTGACACGATGCAAAAATGTGACGATGTTCATTGTGGAAATGTGCGATATCAGCATTCTATTAAGAATGTAATGCAATTGCAGTGTTTTTATACTACCAATCTGCACATCCGACAGAGTTAAAATATGTAGAGAGCACGTTGGTCACATGATCGCGTTCTATCATGGAGAGCCTGCGCAATCATCTGCATTTGTGAAGTGACTGATAGCCTGATAGCTCCGGATTACAACGAACAACACGCATTATATGTTATACAGTTACACAACCACAGTATAACAGTTAAAAAGAGCTCTTCAGTAGTTTTCAAACCCGACAATCCCCACACCGCTGCCATCTACAGTGCCCAAGAAAGAGGCAGTGGAAAACGGACATTTTAGCCGACTTTGGAGCTCCATTTCTTTCAGCTGATCATTTCTCAAAATGGATCAGACATTTTCTTTGTTTAATCAAAATTTTTAGGGGGGGGATTTATACATTTATTTATTTATTTTTAAGATATGGTAAACCTGTAGTACATATTCTTTACAATATTAAACCTCTGTTCATAAAAAATTTTCATTGATTTATTTTTATAGAGACAAAAATACACATTGTTTTGCACTGTTTATTATACAAAATAAAAAAGGAGTCTTTTCAGTCGTAATTTTTCTTAATTTAAAATTTGTTAAAATTTTCTGGGAATCAAATTTAATCAAATCTTGAAAGCAGCATCATGAATTTAATCGAATCAAATCGAACTAACCGGAGTGTATCATTACACCCCTAGTATTGATGAGTACCAAAAATACTCATACTTAATCTGAAAAATGGGATAGATGCATCCCTAGCAATAATATAATTTAACAGCTATTGGCCAGCATTTCTGAATGGAATGTTTGCTTTTTCTCTGCTATTACTTACTTGTAACAATAAGCTTTATGTTCCACTTTTTTGATTTGACACCTAAAGCAAGCTCTTCTAATCTGCTGATAAGATGATAGTTGGCTTAGCCAATATATTATGTTCAAATCTGCAAATGCATCACTGTTTTTTTTTTTTTTTCATGTGTGTGTCCACAGGGCTCACACCTGCTTTAACCGTTTGGATCTTCCCCCATACCACTCCTTCTCCATGCTTTATGAGAAGGTGCTCACTGCTGTGGAGGAAACGAGCACGTTTGGTCTAGAGTGAGGCTTCTGCACAGTCTCTCCTCAATGATCGTTTATCGTGTTCTTCAAAATCTGAAACCTTTTTTGCCTTTTATTCTGTACCCCAATCCTCATCTCCAGTCTTAATAATGGCCTTGTTTCCTGGACCCCTTTTTTCCTCTGCTATGAAACCAGGATTATGTGACTAAAGCATGACAGCTCTTTCTGGGACCTTCTGGGTCTTCAAACACACACAAACATATGCTGAATGCATTAGATACTGAGCAGGAACATAAACACTTCACTAGTCTTTAATACAGAAATTCCTTCTTACAAGCAAACAAAGCTTACTAACATGGAAAATAACAGTTACACTAAAATCCTCTGTAAGCATACACAGTATTTTCACCCACTTCACCAGAGAGAAAACACACCCACAATATACAAAATAAACTGATGGATATACTGTATGTACATTTCTTACATTACACTGATGAATGATTTGTGTTACAGTGAGTCGTTCAGCGCTGTTGTAACTGTAGAGCATGTTCCTCATCTAAACAGAGAGAAGCTTTCATTTAAAGATGAATCTCGAGTGTAAGAGAGATGAGGAATTTAACACACTTTTGTGGATAGTGTGTGTGTTCTCATATTTATTTTACTGTTGTGGGTTAGTGGGGAGGAATCTGTGCAATATTTAATTGCAATTATTCTAGACACATTTTGAACTGCTTGTAATAAATGACCTTTGTAGAATATGATAAAACGATGAGAGAACCTGTAATTACCTGCTGCTTTCACATAGCTTGATCTGTGTAATGAAAAACAATGAGCGAAGATTTACTTCCACAGAGCGAATCTGGTGAATTCACGTCAGAATGGAATGCCACCCACCTTGAAACATAATCTCTTTAGCTTTATTGCATTTGCCGCATGTGCTGCCTCAAACGAGCCAAAACCAAATGTCAAGTACGTCATTGCGTGTTATTACAGACTTATCTTGATCACATTGCAATCCAGCAGCACTACATTACAACACAAAGAAGCAGGATGCCATAATGAAATATAATCACGGTACAATCAGTCCTCTCACAATTTTGGGGTGTGGCCGAGGTTACATAGTTTCACAGAAGGATGTCTCAGACAGCTGCTAGAACTTAAACATGTTTTGCCAGTGACTGTGAGCTCCTGCACTCTTGTAAGAAATGGGTTGTTAAATTCTTCTCTAACTTCTTCACAGACATTTGAAGTTTGCTTGACAAGCAGTGAACTGCAGGCTAACTTGTGCTCCTGGTGCAGCAGGCAGTGTTGGTTCTGGATAATTGAAGGACTGTGATTGGACAGTAATTCTATTATGTTTTGGCATGTCTCCTCCATTGCTAACTGAAAAGCAGAAGACTGGAACAAGCTACACTATATGGCCAAAAGTTTGTGGACACCTGACTTATTTGAACATCCCGTTCCAGATTTCGTCCTCCTTTGCAGTTGTAATAAGCTCCACTCTACTGGGAAGGCTTTCCACTAGATTTTGGAGTGTGGCTGTGGGGATTTGTGTTCATTCAGCTACAAGAGCATTAGTGAGGTCAGGCACTGATGTTGGTGAGGAGGTCTGGGGTGCAGTCGGTGTTCCAGTTCATCCCAAAGGTGTTCAGTGGGGTTGAGGTCAGGGCTCTGTGCAGGACACTCGAGTTCTTCCACTCCAAC
>CM040458.1:2785568-2802006 GCA_022758105.1 Pangasianodon gigas
CTGGGAAGGCTTTCCACTAGATTTTGGAGTGTGGCTGTGGGGATTTGTGTTCATTCAGCTACAAGAGCATTAGTGAGGTCAGGCACTGATGTTGGTGAGGAGGTCTGGGGTGCAGTCGGTGTTCCAGTTCATCCCAAAGGTGTTCAGTGGGGTTGAGGTCAGGGCTCTGTGCAGGACACTCGAGTTCTTCCACTCCAACCTTAACACACCATGTCTTCATGGAGCTGGCTTTGTGCACAGGGGCATTGTCATGCAGGAACAGGTTTGAGCCTCTTAGTTCCAGTGAAGGGAAACTGTAATGCTACAGCACACAAAGACATTCTATACAATTGTGTGCTTCAGACTTTGCGGCAACAGTTTGGGGAAGAACCACATACGGGTGTCATGGTCAACATACTTTTGGCCATATATTGTACTTAAAGGAAAACTCCACCCTGAAACACATTAAATATGTTTACATTGATATATTTATGACATGCTTAGTAATTCTGGTGCTAATTTGTTGGTTGGTGCTGTATTTATTTTTTTCCTATGAGAATTCAGTGGTTGTTTGCCACGCTGATATCACAGGCTGACTCGCTAACATAGTTCCAGTGGTGTCTAATAAACAATCTTCATCATAAGGAATAACTTATAAATCAGGTTTTTCTTTTAGCTCCTAAAAACAAAAGAGCAAGAGCTTCTTATCTCATTGACCATTTTCTAGCAACGTTCAACATCATATTAATGATTCATTACGACTTCACCACTCCAGCGTAGTAGTAGTGGAGACATTGAGTCCCAGAACGCAGTGACACGGTTAGGCTGAGTTACAGCAGAGACTCGACTTGGCTAGTTTGCGATCTACGAGATGACGAGTGCGATGCCGCTGTTGAGGAGGTGAGAGTGCTTGACAGGCTAAAGGACTAAAGCACCGCTGCATTGCTCTCTTTAGATAGACGTGATGTGAGGGCACCACTATCAATAGATAATCGAACAGCATTGTGGGTAATGTAGAAAACCAAAGTGAAAACATAGATGAAAAAGTTTAAACCAAAAAAGTCAACTCCGTTTAATCCTAAAATATTGATATACAAGTTATTCAGGGAGGATTTTTCCTTTAAAGTTGTCAACTTTAGAGATTTGCAGAATGAATTCAATACAGCTGAGTCCAGGTTTTATTGTTAAATAGTAAATCCCTGCTCATTGTTTCTCGGTAAAGAGATTAAGTGTTGTGAAAATAGTATAATAAAGGTTTGGCTTTTCATTTTGGCATTTTTGCATTGGACATTTTTAAACTGTATTGATTGTATTTAAATGTGGCACAGATCTCATGCTATATTTAATGCACACTCACACAGGCTAATAGTTTCCAATATTGTTCATATCCTAATGCTGAAGCTGCATGTCACTGTGTCTCCTGAGCCACTTTTAACATCACATTTATGGTGTCCACCATGAGATTAATGGCAGCATTATAGTTGTAAATTGTTAATCTGTGGTTTGTGGTTCAGAGAGGAAAGCAGCATTGCTTAAGCGGCCTTTGGATGATGTCAGAGGGAGACGTTTTTCCAAAACCTCACAGTGTCGGAAGTAACGAAGGCCACTTTTCCACATCCTGCTCTGAGATGTAAGGGAGGAATATGGTTCTGTAAGGCATCTATTAGAGTATATTAAATTAAAATATAAATTGAATTAACTGGAAACAGAGAAAACTGACGACACAGTACTGGGGAATAAGCATTACAAATATCAAGCTGAAGATAATGATAGAGGTTTAGTGTGCTTTGTTCAAGGCTACGACTCAGTGATCGGGAATACCTAGCTACGTGGACTGAAAACCATAGTATTACCATAGTTTGTTTTCCTGTTGGCCAAAGATTCATAATTCATCACTATTTGTCGAGCTTGCATCTGTTAGGACAAATCAAATTCAAAATAAATATCTGAATAATGAATATTTAATTGTAAAGGAAGTGCTAAGGGAAGCAACACAAACACACAAAGACCACAAAGTAACATGGCATCTGACAGTTTGAATTTAATATAAAGTCAGTCATTTTAAGAATATTTTTCTTTAGGTACAATTACATACAATTTACATACAACATACAGCGACATCATCCAGAGGCCTGTGTAAACCCCGTCGTCCAGGGGTCACCCTGTCAACAATCTCAATGCTGACAGTTAAGTGCACGAAAAAAGTTAACTTTTCCTCATGAACTGGTTTGCAGAAGTGGGACATTGTGTCTGTTGTATTGCCCCCCATCCCCAATCCACACATCTGCATCTCTACACAGACACAAAGATTTTTATGATTTGTCTCCACTTCTTATATGTTCCCGAAACAGCAGTGCTCTTTTTCTCTGTATAAACTGATCTATGGTTAAACTAATGCATGCAGGGTCTTAAAATGCAGTACCTGAGTTTGACCCTTAGGTGTCATAGCTTGTTATTGCATGCTGGAAGTAGTGACCCGACGCTGGTCCTGATTAGTTTTATTTGCATGAGGAGTTGCTGTTAACAAAGGATGGGGTTAAAGAAGAAAAAAAATCACCTATTTCATGTTCACCTGTTTTGATTTTGATTTACCGAAGTTAAAGACTGTACACGAAGGTCTGTAGCACCTGCTAACAATTTGGTGAAACTGAGCTCATGCATGTTGTTCACAATCATGTCCATGTTTGTATATAGTTGTATTATATGGATGCCTGTCTTGTTTCAAAATATATTTTGCACTGAATGTACCAAAGGTTTGGGGGCTAGGGTGGTCTTTTTTGTGTTTGTTTGTTCACCTGTTTGTGTGTACCTACATTTTTAGAGGTAAAGACAGCACTGAGTTGCTGTTTAGTTCTAATTTAGCTCTAATTGCAGATAGATAAACATGGTATATTTGACATGAGTATAACCATAGACAAGGCCATTACAGGACCAAAGGTGCACTGTCCAATCAGAATGAACGTTCTTCTCTCTTCTCTCTCGTCCAATCAGAGCAAGTGGAGCTTTAGTCACTCGGCCAATGAAATTAAAGTCTTCTAATTCCTGTAGATGGAAGGAAATTAGGAACTCAACAGTTAAAACACAACTCATTTATTTCTCCATTTTAGTCTTGTGATGGCAAGTTTTGAGCAACAAACAGCTTGGTTTTTAAATTCTGTGGTTTATTTTCTAAATCATCTTTTTTACCTGTGTAACTACAGGAAGTTATTATTATTGTTGTGTTTACATTTAGCTTGGTGGCTTTTATAGTTACTTGGAAGAGGGATTTATGGTAAATTCTGTCCTTTACTTTCTGGAATTTTCCAAACTTCTGCTATCACACACAAAAAATACAACTGCTATCATTTTTATAACGGTGGAGTTCATAAGAAAATCCTTTTAGGTGAAGCACACAAAAAATCCCAATCAGATAATAGAAACTGAAAAAATTCCCCTCATGAAGAACACACTCTTACTAAAGTCATTACCAAGAACTGTTTCAATTTCATTAGCTATGAAAGACCAGTATGTACTTTTTTTTAAATACAGGGTGAATATGCACTCACTGTCCACTTTAATAGGAACACCTGCTCATTCATGCAATTATCCAATCAGGCAATCATGTGGAGAATTTAGTGCAATGCATAAAATCATGCAGATACAGAAGAGTTTCCGTTAATGTTGACATTAAAAACATCAGAATGGAGAAAAATGTGATCTCAGTGACTTTGTTAATGCCAGATGGGCTGGTATTTCAGAAACTGCTGATCTCTGGGATTTTCACATAAAACAGTCGAGTTTACACAGAATGGTGAAAAAAATAAACTAAAACAAAACCAAAAAAACATCCAGTGAATGTCAGTTCTGCAGACAGAAGCACCTTGTTGATGTCAGAGGTCAGAGGAGAATGGCCAGACTTCCTGTTTAAGATGACAGGAAGGCTATGATCATTTAAAGAGCCACTCTTTACAGCTGTGGTAATCAGAAAAGCATCTCAGAACGCACAGCAATTCAAACTTTACAATAGCAGAATACCACATCGTGTCTTCACATTCCACTCCTGTCTGCCAAGAACAGGAATCTGATGCTACAGTGGGCACAGGATCACAGGATCACTACAACTGGAGAGCTGAAACTTGTTGCCTGGTCTGATGAATCTTGATTTCTGCCGCAACACGCCGATGGGATCGTCAGAATTTGGCATCAGCATTATGAATCAGAGGAAGCGAATCTTGGGTACACAGTTCAGGATGTTGATGGTGTGGGGAATGCTTTCTTTGTACAGATTGGGCTCTTTTATACCAAGTGAGCATCATCTGCATGCCACAGCATGTCATATGAGCATGGACCAAAATCGTAAAGGAATGTTTTCCAACACCGTGGGGAATCCATGCCATGAACAATCAAGGCTGTTCTGAGAGTGTTAGTATGGTGTTCCTAATAAAGTGGCTGGTGAGTGTATATGCTGGTTTTATCTCATACAGATTATGAAGCAATATGTCTGCACAGTTGAAAAATGACACAGACAAGCCACAATACTAGAGATGGTCTTAGAGATTGATAGGCTTATTTTAATGTTAAAGTGCAGTACAAAAAAATATGTCTTCTGACTTTGTGAAATGACTTTAAGGACTAGTTTACATACGAGTATTACACTGTTGTGACTATAATGACTGTTATATGGAGAGTAAATGCAGTGAATTGATATATACACTGGTATATATAATAAATACCAGGTGATGATTTTACTACTGCACAGTGCACAGGCTTGTGTTTCTCACAGCTCCAGGGTCCCAGGTTGGATCCTGAGCTCGGGTTACTGTCTGTGTGGAGTTTCACATGTTCTCCCCATGTTCACGTGGGCTTCCTCAGGGGTCTCTGTTTTCCTTCCACCACATGGAAATGTGCTGGTAGGTGGATTTGCTACTCGAAATTGCCCCTTGGTGTGAATGAGTGTGTGTATTGTACCCTGCTATGGACTGGTGTCCCATCCAGAGGTGTATTCCCACCTGGATCCACTTTACCAGGATAAAGCAGATACTGAAGATGAATGAATATCAAGTGCTCATGTTCCTAACCCTAAACCTGGAGAACCTCCTGTCCTGCACATTTTAGTGTTTTAGTGATTCAGCATTTCAGCTGATTAACAGCAGCCCTCAGGCATATTAGAGGAGGAAAAACTCTAAAATGTGTAGAACAAGGGGTTCTCCAGGACCAGGGTTAGGAACCTGTACACTGCAATTACCACTGTACCCCTTTTAGCACGCTGTAGTGTGCACTACATAGTGTGTACTGTGTAAACATCGCCTTTCTACACGTGTCCATGTGTTGTTCCGCCTTAGGGCACGTCGGAATGTGTTGACGTAATGACGTAAGGTCGGACCCGGAAGTGGGCATGTGTCATCGGTGCCAAGAAAAAAAACGACTGCACTTTTCAAATCCGTGAGAAGGGAGGGAGCTGATGGTCATCTGAGGGAATACTGGCAGAGCGGAGAAACATCTTTAAACGGATCAAACGAGTTAAAAGAGGAGTTAAGAGTGTAAAGAAGAGATCTGTGGAGCAGCGCGGAGGCTTGAGGGAAGAGTGACCTCACTGTAACTAAGGACAGGGCTGCTGCTGCTGCTGCTGCTGTTGTTGTTGTTGTTTCTTCAGGAGACGCTGGTGTTGAGGTTGTTATATGGAAAGGAAGTTTAATCTTCCAGCGGTGTTTTCTGTCCGAGAGAGGAGATGCACAATGCTGTGGCCAGGAGTTTGAACCAGGAAGAGACAGCGTGTAAAGTTCTGCACTTGACCTGAGATAGTTCACTCTTTCTGTTAGCATTAGCTTTTCTCTCGGTAAGTTACAACAAACAAACATACAAACAAACAAAAAAACAAACCTGCCTGCTTATTTACAAAGTTCTTTAACTTGTACAAATAACGAGCTAATTCTCCAGATGTATTAGTGTATTTATGTGTTATTTGTTACACATTATAACTCCTCCCTGAAGTGCTCTCAGCTGAGTATCATTATTATTATTATTATGATTATTATTATTGTTGTTGTTATTATTTCCCGAGGCTAGTTGTTTATGCTGCGTGACTTCCTCCTCGGTCATTTCTGCTTCAGGAAGCTGCATGTGTCTAAAACAAAGTGACATCTTTGCTCCGCGGGGCTCTGAGGGCTTTTCTGTGCGCTTTTCCCCGCAGGCTGATGGCGCGGAGGCGGGTGGAGGGTCGCGGCGGGCTGCTGGCGGACATTCAGACCGCGCTGCTGAGCGAGCCGCTGGACTCCGTCTTCCACATCACCGGCGAGCTGGGCAGGTCACAGACACACACACACACACACACACACACACACACACACACACACACAGAGTCTCAGCTAAAGTACACTGCAGGGGAAAAGGTTTTCTAAAAGGAATAAAACCAAGCCACACCAGCAGGCCCGAGTCTGTTCTCTCTCCAAGCCTGCTCTCTGGGTTCTGCTGAATTTGGGTTCAGTTAAAGGTGCAATAATCAATTTTGTTTTAAATTTGTTACTTGTGTCCATAACCAACAAAACATGTAGAACATGACAAAGTAATGGTTTAACCCATAACCTCACGGAAAAAAGTATTATGTGGCTGAGAAACCCGTTCAGAAAGCTGACTTCCGGTCCGGAAGCTTGTTTGTGTTTGGACGCGCCTCCCGTTATTCACTTTATAGCCACACACAGAGTTTTAGCTAAAATACAACGCAGAGCAAAATGTTTTTAAATTGAATAAAACCAAAACAGATGACCAACTTTTTTTTTTTTCAGCAGACCCGAGTCTCTTATCGCACTAAGCCTGTTTTTTTTGTTGCTCTCTGGGTTGTAGTGAATTTGGGTTCAATTAAAGGTGCAATAGTCGATTTTTAAAAATGTCTTACTTGTACAAATAACCTGTGAAATATGTAGAACATGATAAAAAAATTATTGTTTAAGCCATGACCTCATGACAAAAGTATTATGTGGCTGAGAAACCCGTTCAGAAAGCTGACTTCCGGTCTGGAAGCTTGTTTATGTTTGGATGTGCCTCCCATTAGTCACTTTGTAGACGCTCTGCTCTACTGGCGTAGATCCCGGTGGTGGCTCCACAGTTTTGTAAACATGGCCGAGAATTTGGGTGGTGGTGATTCAAGAGGTTAAAAAAATCATTCAAAGATCTAACCTACCTTCTTAACAGTTAGAGAGATAGTCTTACCCAATGCACCTTTAAAGTTTATATATTTAACGCTTTTCAAATTAGACATTGTTACACAGCTGCTTTACAGAAATCCAGATGTAGATTTGCATTTAGATCACTAACGAGCAAGAGAGGGGTGACTGCGGCAAGGAAAAACTCCCTGAGACGTCATGAGGAACAAACCCTGAGAGGAACCAGACTCAAACAGAAACCTCTTGTGGGTGACGTCAGATAAAGGGATTATATTATAAATCATTATAACACTTTGGCTACTGTATACTGAAAAGCCAAACACCACTGAGTGTGTTGAAATGAAGTTCAGTATAAGCATCAGAAAGTGTTCATGATTACTGCAGCAGTTCTTAGGTACCGGTCTACAGGATCCTGGTACAGGAGATTAGTCACTGAGGAAAGTGTGTGACTTGGGCATAAACTGTTTTTGGGAAGTGTAAATCTTTAGTGTATCCATGTCAGACCATCTACAGGAGCAGAAAGTGCATTACAAGTGCAGGAGTAGTATGAAGATGAGTCAGGCAGGTCCGGAGGGTGAGAGGAAGTGTCGGGATCACATCAAACGCAAACGTCAGAAACAGTATCGATTTCTGAGTTGTGGACTTGTTACTAACCTTTACCCTTTCAATAGAGTTACATCTACATTAGAGTTACCTGTTGGTTATATTATGTACATTTTTACACTAGTGGTAAACATTAAGAAGATGTGAACATATAATAAATAATTAGTCATTTGGAAGTAATGTGAACATATAAAAACAGGACAAATTGAGGAGCCCTTGAAGGCATCGTTTGGGTGCGACTCAGTCACAGGATTTCAGATACTTCTCCCAGACCTGGAGCAGCTTTCTGGAGACTGGAAACCAATATCAAACTTCAGACTTCAAAGTTTTATTAAGCGTTTGAGGAGTTAGGATAATTGTACGACACAAACCTGTAATTATTGTAGCTCATATGAACGTATGGTGTTCATTGTACAAGGTGGTATTAAAGCGGCTGTGTGGACAAGCAGCAACAAAGATAAAGAGTCATTATGTCATGATCATTTTTTAAAGTATGACTTTGCGTTAAAAACAGATGCGTTGTCGTGTCTTTGTTAGTACAGTGTGTTGTAAGCCTAGGTTAGGTTGAACTGTTTTCAGTGTACAGGTGTTGGGTCTGGGCTCGTGATGATGTAAATCTGATACAGTTATACTGTTGATATTGCGGTATACCAGTATAGCATTAAAAAATATATAATTTCTTACTAATATTGACAAAAATAAAAAAAAACCTGTGTTTTAAAGAGCAAGCATGTAAGCTAAGAGTATTTCTGTAGTGTAATAAAGCGTATACCGCAGTGCTGTTGAATTCTCCACTCTGATTGGTCAGGAGGTGTTGATTTATTTTCTGTAACAGCGGCGCTGACAGTAGTGTAGCTATAAAGCAAATTACAGGTTTTTGTAAATGATTTACATTTTAAAATGTTTTATATTATGTTAACACTGGCGAGTTGCTGTCGTTTAGGAGGAATAAAACGCTTCAGGATGTGCTGTTACTGGAAAATAATCGGCTTTTAGGTGGTAACGGCAACTCTGCTTTGCCTCCAGCCACAGTATTTTCCTAATACAATATACCCTGCTGTGTTTTATTGTTCACATAAAACATCCACATTTATATTCATGATGCTTCCTTAAAAATTTTACTTCCAGAAGAAACAATTTGGCTGTAAATTAAATGTACACGTTTTGCCCTGTACTACGAATGTAGTCAGTGTAGCATCTGAATTTTCCGCCTTTGCACCGGAGGCTAATATAGCCAACAACAATGCGATGCCTATAGCTATCAGATTAGCCCTGTGCAAACTACATAGCTAAATTATTACACACTCATTTGGCTCTTTAAAGCTCTGTACATCAACAGTCCTATAAAACAGAAGAATTGGTCCATATTTAAAAGAAAATAATTGAAAATCAATTATCATCCAAACTGCTTCCACCTAGAAACTAGAAAGCCTCTTGTGTTACTTGATTCTGATGACTTGGTGACGTGAAACCAAACCATGAGCTAAGGAAGAAAGGGCACAGAGTGTGTTAGTAAGGTGTTTGGCCACTACAACAACTACAATGTGCTGCTCAGCTGTTCAGTTTGGTCAAGAACTGGTGACTTTGAAAGATGTACAGCATGTGATTTACATCATTTTAACCATCATGAGACCATTCAGTGAGCCCTCGTGCCCTGTGGATGTGGGCAGAGTCATCCTGGAGCAAAACCATACCAGCAGAATGCCCACAGCATAACCGAGCCACTGATTATTCCCATAATTTCTCACACGTTTGCATTTAGTAGTGTCAGAAATGACTTAACAACTCAACACGGTGTGATGTTGAGGTGAGCGATATCGCAAAAAATATATCAGCATAGTTGAAGACATTTTCGTACTACACAATATGTAGAAAGATTTGCTAAGAAAGTACCAAAATTATTTTACGCTTTCAAAAATACATTATTTAATGAGGGGAAAAATGAAACTGCTGGTAGTAAATCAGGCTTTAACGCATTATGATGCAGTTTATTAAGATATCAGTAGGATATTGTCGTAGCAGCTCTGATTTTCATTACGGTGAACTCAGTTGCGTGCTGGTTGTTGTGGTGCTGAGATTCCCACAGCACAGCTGATTTAATACACAGACTGAGAAACAGATTGCTCTGTGTCTTACAGTCGTCCTTTAACAGTTCAGCACCAGCATGGAACAAGACCAGTTTCTGTGTGTGTGTGTGTGTGTGTGTGTGTGTTATCTTACTGTGGTTGTAAGGAGGAAGGAAACTAAAGTGGGAAGCAGCACCATGAGAGCACTGTGAAAATAGAAGTGACATGGGTACTTCCTCTCTCTCTCTCTCTCTCTCTCTCTCTAGCTTTTTCTCTCTCTCTCATTGTATTACGTAAGCTTAGTCACTATAGTCCTTTGTCGCAGTGCAGGGAATCTTTTCCTTATACAGGAAGCTCTTTTCACATCTCATTTGTCTGTGTGTGTCTGTGTGTCACAGTTGTATTGTGAACATTTTGTCTCATGAAAGGATCTGACACAAACTTGGTGTGATGTGAGCATGCAGGAATATCTAAAATGTTTGTATTTCAGAGGAGTTCTGAGCGAATGAAATTCATGCAGACGTTCTTGCTGGTTGAGTGACGTGACTGCGTGTGTTTACCCACTTAGCCGAGCTGTCATTAAACAGTAAACTGTAATTAGAGCATTAGCCGTCTAGCCTGTCTGATCCCTCTGTCATGATGAGAACAAAAGTGTCAAAGAGTTGTTTGTGTGTGTGTGTGTATGTGTGTGTGTGTGTGAGAGAGAGAGAGAGAGGGATTGATATGTTTCCACAAACGAATATAGTTTTATTCTTATAGAGCTCTTAACATTCAGAGCCTGACAGGGTGCTATTAAGTTTTTAGTGATGCCAGTGGTTCTGCTTGCTTTATGGCCGTGTGATTTGGCAACACTGCGTCACGTATGCAGTGGAGGAAGTCACAGATCTGCCTTCTGTTTGGACAAAATACGTTGGCATTGTACGGCTATGTATTTACAATTTTGCTATAAAACAAATCTTGGTTACACAATTGGACTATTTGTCCATGTAGTACACAGTTATAGAAGGGATTTATTTATAACTGCACTATCTGTTATCACCCAGATGAGGATGGGTTCCCTTCTGAGTCTGGTTCCTGTCAACGTTTCTTCCTCATATCGTCTCAGGAAGTTATTCTTTGCCACCGTCGCCTCTGGCTTGCTCATTAGGGAGAAATTCATAGATTTACAATTTATATCCTGAATTTATAGATTTCTGTAAAGGTGCTTGTTACAATGTCCACTGTTAAAAGTGCTATACAAATAAAAATGAATTGAATTGAATCTTACAAGCAACATAATTATTCTCTTATGTAAATAGAAAATTATGTGAAATGGCAGAGATTGTCAATATTTACAAGTTTAAGTTCAATCAGGAACTACGGCATAACTTCCGCAGCTTTCTGATACGATCTGGCTTTCAAACTTTGACACGAAGTCACACCGCGTCCTAAACCACATCAGTAATGTGATATCCTGGAGAACTGGATGTGGTTTGATGCAGATATTTACGGAAAATATTTTGCACAAGTTGCACGAGATTTGTATTGCTACATAAGCCTTGAGCTCAGAAAAAAAAATATTTTAAAAAGTGAAATATTGTACACCAAACATGTCTTGATTGCCAAATTGCCAAACTACTAATTATTTCATTGCTCTACCTACACACACACACACACACACACACACACACACACACACACAGAACCCTGATTAGACACAGACCACAGAATCATCTACCAACCCCACCTCTGACTTCGATATGCCATGCGCATTAATATCTCTCTTTCTTCAGGGGGAAGTTTGCAGTGGTGAAGAAATGCGTGGAGAAGGCGACGGGTAAAGTGTTTGCGGCGAAGTTCGTGCGGAAGCGGCGGCGAGGTCGTGACTGTAGGGCCGAGGTGATCCACGAGATGGCAGTGCTGGAGGCGGCCAGGTGCAACCCCCGCATCATCAACCTGCACGCAGCCTACGAGAACGAGCACGACATCATCCTGCTGCTCGAATAGTGAGTGTGACACCTCGCAGGTCGACTCAGACTGTCACGTCAGGGTTATCACATGATTTTATGATTTTAAAAAATAGGAGTATTTTTTAGGAGAATTTTTTGCAGCATGCAGCATTGATCTTAGAGTAGATTTGTAGTATCTTGCATGGTTAAAAAGTTGGTGTGCCTGTGTGTGTGTGCGTGCCTGTGTGTGCGTGCCTGTGTGTGCGTGCCTGTGTGTGCGTGCCTGTGTGTGCGTGCCTGTGTGTGCGTTGCCTGTGCGTGTGTGCGTTGCCTGTGCGTGTGTGCGTTGCCTGTGCGTGCGTGCCTGTGTGTGCGTGCCTGCCTGTGTGTGCGTGCCTGTGCGTGTCTGTGCGTGCCTGTGCGTGCGTGTCTGTGCTCTCCCCAGTGCGGCAGGTGGTGAGATATTTGACCACTGCGTGTCTGACGAGCTGCTGTCCGAAGGCCAGATCATTCGTTTAGTCCGACAGATTCTTGAAGGCGTCAATCTGCTGCACCAGAGCAACGTCGTCCACCTTGACTTGAAGGTTTGCTAATACTAGCTCTAACACACAGCCACTACTAGCTAGCTACAATGCAAGCTATATGCGAAAATAATTTAATGGCACTGAACTCTTGAACTCAACAGTTTGACTTCTCTTCTTCTATTAGTAGCCTGTGTAAGGCGTCTCTTAGAGACACCACTGCCCCACTATGTTCATTGGTAGCTAAGCTGAATATCAACTTTTTTCCAGTGTCAGCATTCAACATGGACGATATTACATATGAGTATTTAACCCAGGACAAAACACAGCATTAATCCGGGTTAACATATTCATCTTTGTCCTTACTAAGGCAAACACATGCTCCTTGTGGTAATGCAGGCTTGAAATTTTCTTCAAATCTAGTAACATGTCCCGGTTTTCAAGCATCTTTGAATTCCTGTACAGTTTGCTCTACAGGTTCAGAGACACTAAGTCACAGTTAACAGCTCTCTACCTGTACATATGCTTCAAACCTGAGGCAGTAATAAGACTGTGTAGTTTGGACTAGTGGAAAGTGAGGAGAAGTGAGGAGCTCACAGCACATGTTTGAGACCCGATTCTCATCATCTTTGCAGCCTCAGAACATTCTGCTGACTGGTTTGAGTCCTCTGGGGGACATTAAGATCGTGGACTTTGGGCTGGCGCGTCGGCTCGGCTCCGTTGGAGAGCTGCGAGAGATCGTGGGTACACCTGAGTACGTAGGTATGTCCTGGTTGCAGGTAACATCACCCTCTCGTCCTCGTCATGTTCATTACATGATGTAGTGTGGTGCTAAATATCATACGTTCGTTAATGTCAGGTTCCTGTAAAGAAAATGAAATTCAAATACTGCTATAAATCTTAAATGTCATTCCAAGTGACTTGAACCAAGTTTCTGTTTGAAGTCTGTTTTTTTTTTTTTTTCTGGACGCTTTAAAAATTGACCAGTGACATATGTCATAGTACTACAAGACCACAAGACTCTTTATTTCCACACAACAATCACCACAGACAATTGACAGTACACTAAACAATGTGCAAGGCAGGACAACAAAATAAAAATGTGCAAGAATGAGATGTGCAATTAATGTTGAGTCAACATTGCAAAAATTGGCCAACGAGTAGATGTGCAAAAACAGTTGCAGTAGTGTTAATGGCAGCCAGCAGCAGTGGTGGTGGTGGTGGGAGCTGAAGTGTAGCAGTAATGACTAGGAGTGCAGATGTAACATAGCAGTACAGGTTGTGGGGTAAACGGTGGCATCGTCAGTTAAGGATGGCTGTTGACAGTATCAGCACATGAGAAGCTGTTTATAATCAAAACATTAAGAATATCAAAAATAATGACACGAAGAACCACACAGACTGTAGATTAGGTGCATCCAGTAACGATGGCTTCACTTCTAACATTTAAACAATAAATTTGTCTTGTGAAGTACGAACACGGTTGCACATTGAATATCCCGTGGCTTTCACCAGTCACTTAACAAATAAACATTTTGTTCAAAGGCACTCAGTCTAAAAGCATTCACCAAATTCTACATTTTTGTTTATACTGTAACTGGGTTTGTGTTTATTTTCATGTATATGCCAGCTGATTTAGATTTGAATGTTTTATTTCTTTATCTAGCTCCAGAAATCCTGAACTACGAGCCCATCACCACAGCCACAGATCTCTGGTAGGTCTATAAGGTGTTTAGCTAATATGCATGTCACGTTTCATCCATCACGTAGCATATTGTTCTAGGAATATTTTCCCTATAACATTTTCCTCATTTATGGCATTTTCCTCATAGCTTGTTGTATATGTCAGTACATTTCAACAGAAATACACATGTGTGAGTGAGTGTACAAATGTGTGAGATTAGCCTTGCTGAGATTATTCACAGAACATGCGAGAGCATTCGGATAGATAGATGTTTTTATGACGGACATCATGCTTTATGGCTGAATGTTCCGGTAATGTTTAACAACTGGTCCACTGTACACCCATAAACCCATTGGTCATTATCTAAGAAATAAATCAGTGAGTCAGTGACTTTATCTTGACCTTGTGTATCTGTGTGGATGCCAGGAGCGTTGGCGTGATCACGTACATGCTGATCACAGGAGAGTCTCCATTCGCTGGCGAGGACAAGCAGCAGACCTTCCTGAACGTCTCGCAGGTGAACGTGGACTACAGCAAGGAGGCCTTCTCTCGTGTGTCTGAGCTCGCCGTCCATTTCATCCAAAAACTGCTGGTCAAAGCACCAGAGTGAGTTCCTCTGTGTCAAGATTATTTTATTTATGACTCACAAAGCAACTTTTCAGAAATCCAGATGCAGATTTAGATCTCTAATGAGTAATGAGAGAGAGAGAGAGAGAGAGAGAGAGAGAGAAACAAACTCCCTGAGACCACATGAGGAAGAATCCTTGAGAGGAACCAGAAACACTGGATAGTGGGATTAGAAATCATTACTGTATACAGGTGTAGAAGTGGAAAGATAAACAGATATTATCAATAAGAGTCCTGGGATAAGCACAGGAATGTCTTTATGATTACAGCAGCAGTTCTTAGGTACAAGTCTACAGTATCTAGATGAGATTATTCACTGAAGATAGGGCGCAACTTGGAGATAAATTGTTCTTGGGAAGTTAAAATCTTTCCAGCGTATCCATGTGGGACCAACCACAACTCCCAGAAGTGAGTCACGAGTTCAGAAGCTCCAAACAGAAGTAGTATCAGAATGAATCAGAGAGGTCTGTAGGGTGAGAGGAGTTACAGCATTAGAAGTGTGTCAGGATCTGCATCAGGATTTGTAATTCGCTTTGTAGTGCATTGAGGATTCTGCAGTTAACAGCAGCAAACAAAGTACAGTTAGGTCAACGATATAAAGCCGTAAAAAACAACTCTTAAAGGTCGTTTACAGGGCAGAAAATTTAAGTCATCTAGAATAACTCGTATTTTCATATGACTGAGTCAAAGTTTAAAAATGTCCCTACTTTGCATAGTGAAAGTCTGATTAGATATAAGCTCACTCAGGACTGGTCACTTCCTGTTGTGGAAAGTTCCAGCACCTGGGCTTTCTGTCCCTGACCAATCATATCGCTATATGCAAATTATTCAAATCCTGCCCACTTCATTGGCTCAAAAGTTCTGTAAAGCTTTAAGCTGTAAAGTTTTCTCTGTGCAGTTGTCCTGACTGCTCTGAGTGATCTTTTCAGGTAGATTCGTTTTATTACTGATTCAGTCCTGACATTAAACGGCGAGTTTGTGCAGTCTGTCAGTCAGAAATCATTTCTGCTCTGATTCATTGTTCCTAAGAAAGCTGGATGGCTTAAAAAGAGACAAAATTAGGAATAAAATCCCCAGCAACTGTTTAATTTGATTCTGTTTGGGGGGGAAAAAATCCCTAACGACTACAGAAGCTAAAGGCAATTTTTATACACAATTTTTAATGATTTCTATTCTTTTTATTTCTTTTTTCTTTTACAAACTCTACTTAATATTTATGTCCACAATTGATTTTTTTAAAAATCTCTCTTATTGTTAATTTTTATTTTCCTGTAAAATGAGCTGCATTTTATGTATGAAAGGTGCTATACAAATTATTATTATTATTAGTAGTAGTAGTAGTAATAGCAGTAGTATATAGAACTCAGGGAGACATTAGCTCCTTTTTAGCTTGAGAAACGTCTCGTCTGAAATTGGAAATCTATCTGAATATCCAGTTTCCTTCATTTCTTTTTTAAAACTCATATGATGTGTGTAGCACTCTCCTCACACACAGTGTTAATTGTTGCCATGTCTTTATAACTCATATTGACTCATTTAGCACTCTCCTGTATGAGTTATACTATATGGCCAAAAGTTTGCGGACACCTGACCATCACACCCATATGTGTTCCTTCCCCAAACTGTTGCTGCAAAGTCTGAAGCACACAGTTGTCTATAATGTCTCTGTATGCTATAGCATTACAATTTCCATTCACTGGAACTAAGAGGCTCAAACCTGTTCCAGCATGACAATGCCCCTGTGCACAAAGCGAGCTCCATGAAGACATGGTGTGTGAAGGTTGGAGTGGAAGAACTCGAGTGTCCTGCACAGAGCCCTGACCTCAACCCCACTGAACACCTTTGGGATGAACTGGAACACCGACTGAACCCCAGACCTCCTCACCAACAT
>CM040458.1:2826676-2844176 GCA_022758105.1 Pangasianodon gigas
AGCTCGTCACGAACAGGATTCGAACCTGTGCGGGGAAACCCCATTGGATTTCGAGTCCAACGCCTTAACCTCTCGGCCACCGTGACGCTGAGGCTCATAGCCGCACAGCTGCCTATTTGTGCATAAAAACATCTCCAGTATCGCTTCAGGAGTCAATTATTCCACACCAAGCATTATTATTATTTGTTTTATGTGTATATAAAACGGTTATATGCTGTAAATCAGTTTCAGCATCATGCTAATACGTCTGTAGGACGCAGATTTAGGTTCGCTAGTGACATTAGCTAAACTGTTTGCTAGCGTTCACTCACAGCAAAACTAGCGATAAAGTTAAGTTACATCTTAACTCGTGAATATATTGTTCTTAGCTAGATTTCCCCCTAAATAAAGGTAAAGTTCAAAACAATAAAACGCTAACTCTTCACGTTAGACAGCTAATATAACCGGTTTAATATAAACACATGAAGCCTTGCTGTGAAACAGATTAACGGATTTTTGGAAACAATCCTGCAGGTTTTTTAGCACATTTCATTTCAGTGTAAACAGGAACTGGGCTATTCAGTAACGTTTTGCCAGCCTAATACAAGTGATCAGCAGAGGGCGATCGAAATAAAGCTTAAAATAACTGCCTGAAAAGTTTGGTTTGATCCTGAATGACTCCTAGTGGACATATTGTGGTGTAGGTGTGGTGTAAAACATCATGCTTCACCTGCATGTGCTGTGTGTGCTCTCAGGATGACCTGTACACCTCCCTCCATGGCCCAAGCCTTTCACCTGGAGCCACCTCACCACTTTCCTGCTCACCTGCACAATAACTAAGTGCCTTGTTTACAAGTCTGTTTACACTTTTTGTTTACACACTCCCCAATAGATTGATCCATCTCTCTCTCTCTCTCTCTCTCTCTCTCTCTCTCTGAGCCAATAAAGTTTCTATCTATCTATCTATCTATCTATCTATCTATCTATTGCCCTATAGTACATTTATAATCACAATGCAATCACTAAACATCATCACAGCACAGCTTTACTGAAATCCAGATATAGATTTACATTTAGATCCCTTATGATCAAGCGAGAGGCGACGTTGTTGAGGAAAAACTCCCTGAGACGACATGAGGAAGAAACCTTGAGAGGAACCAGACTCAAAAGGGAACCCATCCTCTTCTCTCTTCGGATAGTGAGATTATGAATTATTACTCATCCACAGCTGTATGCTATAAAGTCAAGTGTGCTGAAAGGATCTTCAGTACGAGTCATTTTTGATTTCATTTGTGTTTTTAGCTTTAAATGTATAGTACCCAAGTGAAGTTATCCACTGTATAATGAGTGTAAATTATTTTTATTGAGTGCAATCTTTAGGCTATCCAGGTGAGACCGTCCTCACTCATCTTTAGGGTAACTGTGTGGTAACATCCACAGCAATTTCATGGCAATCTTCAGGCTATCCAAGTGGAGCCGTCCTCAACAGCATAGGAGAGCTGAAACCTTCTGTTACCCATCAGCAACTCAGCGTTATTTATGAAACTATTATGACTGAGCCTATAGCACAGAGTCTCATCATAGGTCTCAAACTTACAGCTCTGACATCCCATCATCCCACTGAACAATGTTTACTTCTAATTACTTCTAGTTTCTCCAATTTTGAAAAATCTTTGATAGAGAAAGCAATCCACGTCATTCATGTTTATTGTATTTCATGTGAGATTTCTTAATCGCTGCTGATGGCATGTCACTGGTATGTCAGCAAAGTGGGATTAAATAAATTAGCCTCAAATGGGTTGTTTCACTTTGTGTAATTGCCTGACACAAATGTCCCTGGCAGTCTGTGTGAATCTACAGTCTGGGCTACAAAGGAATCAGCCCCAGCCACACTTTTTCATACCATTCTATGCATTTTTACTAAAGTATGTGGTTCTCGTTTCCACAGAAAGTAAAAATAATCCACTATAACCCATTTGTTAACAGCAAATGATGTGGATGCCAAAAATTGAGTCTTTTTATTATTATTTTTTTCTTCGAAGTGAGGGACGACTTAGCCCTGCTACATCTACAATAGGCGGCCCTGCATTAGTGGGAAGAGTGAAGACTCAGTTCATTAAATTATTTGTTTTAGAGCTCTTCATAAATAGCCTTTTAAAAAACACATCATGATTATTCTCCTTCTGTGTATTGCTACAAAAAGGAATACTCTCTAATACCTTGGTGTAGTGTTTTTGAAAAAAACAAACAATTTTTGAAGTCCTTCTGTTCTTTATGTGGCTTTGTGAAAAGGATTAGTTACAAGAATAAATTGTAAAACCTTTTTTTTTTTTTTTTTTTGAAAACAAGGTGGAACCCATTTATTATAAATAGTACATGGCATGACTCATGACAGCTTGACCCAGGCCTAACTCCTGTCATGTCTATTCATTTATATTATTGTTAAATATAGGTGCATTTTCCTTGGGGGATGCAAACTTTTGCACTTGATTACTAGATTCGCTATGCTTAATGCCTGGACCTGGGACAAAACCTATATATTATAAATATATTCTGAGCAAATTCCACACATCATCGGCTCACCAGGCATTGTCCCCTGCGACGACATTCTTTCTGAGGTTTAGTGAAATTAGTGTTATAAGAATATAATAGAAAGACCTTTCTTTTACACAAGGTGGAGCCTGTTCATTATGAATAATTTACATGATGACTCATGACAGCATGGCCAAGGCATAATTTTTCTCATGTCCCATTATTCATGTTATGTTGTAATCCAGATATGCAGGTTATCAGTAACTCATCATCTGACTGGTCAAACTTCACTCAGAATTAATGAGGAACATTTTTCAGTTCCACCTACAACAGATTAGGGCTTTGACAGGCTTGTGCTCCATCTCATTATATCCTGTGTCTGTGTGCTTTTCCTCTACTCTCCCCATAGCACCATTAACCAAGCATTTAGTTCACATGCTCATACACTTTTTTTTAATTTCGTCTTACCTTTGATGTACGTTAGATTAAAAAATCACATTTAAAAAATATAGATTAATATTACAAACTCAGCTGATGATTATTTCTACAAGCCACATTTTATAGTTGTCCTCGACCAAACCCAGGTAACAAACACTCATTCAATCCAGATGAGTTACAAATGAGTTAAAAATGTACATAAATCATCAGTGTTCAAAAAACAGTGCATGTATTCATTTATTGGCTTATCTCCTAATTAATAGCAGGTCTGCACTTTGATCACTTTCAAAATACTCTTCCTATTAATGTCATTATATTAATCATATTAATTTCCTATTTTTTACAAACCACAAAAGTTTGTAAAAAAAAATTGACACTAACAACAGCTACAGAGAGAGAAAACCAGACTGCAAGCCTGTCTCACATGTGGTTGATGTTAAAAATGTGTCTAGAGCTGGGTCTGGAAAGAACACGCACTGTGTTGGTGCCATATCTCCAAATTACTATTTTGCAATTATATGTATTGTATTATAATATTTGCCCTTTAATTTGAATAATTACAGATATTAATGATGAATAATTCTACAGCAATATTATTTATATATAGTTTATGCATTTGTATAATGGAGTTGTATCTATTTATAAATTCATAGTGTAAAAAGTGTAGTTCTACTGTATATAATTTATTGCAATGATAACATGAACCTTCAAACGAAGATTACTGATATGAACAGTGATGATTATGACCGTACCATTGCTAAGCCAAACAGCTGAGAGAGCTTGGAGAGCTTGGAGAGCTTAGAGGCAGAACACCTGTGGAGCATGAGGGACCTGAATGCACGGCCTCCCGGTGGAAAATATGCCATCAATCCCTTTGGATAGACAGACCCCACCTCTCACATCTTCATGCCATGGAAAATACACTGTAGAGGAGCAATCTATCAGAATCAGGAATGTGCTTTTTTTTCTCGCCTGGTTCACGTCTGTGCCCGGTTCGGAATGGTACTTCCCAATTCCAGTCAGGAAGCATCCCTGCTTTGCAAAGGTTAGCATCCTTCTTCTCTGAACATATATTAGACCAAGAACATGTTGTTTTTTAAACTTTGCGTGATGTTTTTAACCATTTTTGAAAATCTATTTCTATTACAAAGATGATGTTAGAGTAACTAGGTGGGTTTCCTCTTCAGACCTCCCAAAAACTTGCTGGTAGGTGGATTGGTTACACTAAATTGCCCCTAGTGTGTGAACAAGTGTGTGAATGCGTATGTATATGAGTATGTAAATCTACCATTTACCTTAACAGGATAAAGCCCTTACTGACGATAAATGAATGAATGAGTAACTAGGTCATAGCGTTAAAATGACTGGTGTTTGTTAATCAGATATAAAAGTAATAATAGTGACTCATTTCTTTCATCTCTTATTTACACTCACCTGAGCACACACACACACACACAAACACACACACACACACACACACACACACACACACACACACACCTGCCAACAGGAGGAACCCCAATCATGGTCAGGGCTCTGTTTCTATCAGTATTGTTTTTAATGATCATTTAGATGAAGAAATGATATATAAGGGATTTTAAAATGAATAATCACAGTTGTATTACTGTAAAATCTAAAAAGATTTTAATCTAAAAAGACAATCAACACTACTGTTAAAATGTGCACTCACTCCGCTTAACTTTATGCGACTTGTAGCTGCTAAGGTAGACGTGTTTATGCACTGCTTATAAATTATATTAATGAATACAGAAGTCATTATTGCAATGCGGCAAGTATACAAGCAACAATGTTGGAAATAAGCAAATGCACTCAAATGTACTGCCTTGTTATTTTATGAGACACGCCCTGGAATTCAAGTACACAATATAACAATATTTAAAATCAATGTGATGTTATTTTTTTTACTCTCTTTTTTTATTTGAAGAATTAGCTGATATTATCAAAAAAGCGAGTGAAAAAACAGAACTAAGCAGTTAATTTGTGACAATTTTTATGTTTGTAATCTGTATTTACTGATTTTCTACTGAGTGTATGTAAACCAAGCGAAGAACCATTGTTTCAAACAAACATGTGCTACTTACTCCACAATCTCAGATAAACACTTTATTAAAAGTAATTTTCAGTGTTATCAGTTATGGTGAAAATATATTTTGCTCTGAAAGCAGTAAACGACATTTGGGGAAATCAGACAATATATCATTGGTATCTCATAGGTAACTGATTTTAGCTCACGTTTTTCAGAAAAAGGGCATTTCTCAATCTATATTTCTTAATCCCTTAATTACTCTATGGAATCACACTTGAGTTGATTATCTATTGTAACACAGTATATTGGGAAGAATAATAGGTGACATATAGGATTGCATGCAGTAGGGGTTTAAGTCTATATACAAGACGATAGAGCTATAACAATTTTAACATATCAATTGTGGTAAGACAAAATTCAGTTTGTTTAATAGTTTTCACCCATTACCATGTAGAGCCCAGTTCGAGGAAACAAAAAGTCTTTTTACGCAAGTACCCTGTTTTCCATCAGACAAGCTCTTACATAACACAACTGACTTTGAACAGATGGTTTGCTCCCGTGCCAAGATCTCCGCAATAGATGGAATGCTAGTAAATCTAAGAAGCTTGCTGGATAGCTACTGCAGCTGACGGGGGAGATTCAGGTGCAGACATGGACTTGTCCTCCTCTTCATCGCCAACATTATGACCACCATTCTCATGAGCATCAGCTCCATTATTAGCTTCATTGGGCTCCTTTAACCCCTCTTCTTCTGCAACCTTGTCTGAGGGACCACTATCAAGCTCTGCATCTTCTGTAACTGAAGCGCCCCCATCTGCGCTGCCCGTGGAGGATGGACTGTGCTCCTTCCCATTAATCTTTTCCTCTTCGTTATGGACCTCTGCCATTGGTAGCTGACCATCCGGTCCCCCCATGGGTGGCACCTCCACTGTAGCATTTTCAATGCCAGCCTGAGTGGCCTCACCTTCTCCATCTCGAACCTTCTTGACGTTGAAAGTCATGGGCGAGACGCGAAAGGACGAGCTCTTGCTGGTTGGGCTTTTGGGATGGCTGGGAGAGAAGCTCTTCATGATCTTTTCGCGCCGCTCAGGGGGAACAATCTTGTTGATCTTCTTCTCAATGCTGCTGCGTGAGAAAGCCTTCTTTAGGCTGTCTACCTTCTTCAGACTGGATCGCTTAAACTTGTCAGTGCGAGACCACTCCAGACGATCACTTCCCACTCCTGGGAACTCATCTTCATGCGCCTCGCCAGGCAATGTGCTCCCCTCCAGTGGGGGGCTCGCTGCTCCCTCCTCTTCATCAGAGGAAAGGCTGATGGTCTGCAGTCCTTCCTCATGGGAGTGATTGGGATCAATCATTGAAGCACGTGGAGAGGCAGCGCTCTCATCCTGAACAGGGGTTGAGGCAATATCTGCTGTTGATTCCTTAGTTAACAATGTGGTGGGGATCTCATTGTCCTCCTGCAAGGAAGAGAAAAAGATAGATGGGGTCTACATGAGGTAAACATTAGATAAACATGAGATAAACTGTTATTGAAGATCTTCATCAAGATATTTTTACAATAATTCAGATGTCTTTCAACCTACTCATGTCTCTTAAAGTTTCTGTATTGCTGGATTAGATTTTTCTGGCCCTTAATGACCCTGACCAGTATTGGCAGAGTAGAAACTGACCCTGAATCAACAGTATGAGTACACATGGATCCACACATTCCTTCTGGAACCTCTCACAAGGTGCATAAATGTGGGTTGTTATGACTTGCCTTATGGTTATATAATATCTTTGTGGGTGTTGCCCTGGAAAGAAGCAAATGTAGAACCAAAAAGAAAAGAAAAAACAGAGAGAAGTTCTAAAGAGGCAGCATTAAGTCATGTCAGTACTTGATGCTGTGAAAGGTGTATATCACTTTTAAAAAAGTTTTTTTGTATGAATACCATGATTAAATGCACAGCCTGAAAGTGGCTTTACATTAGTGAAACATTGGAGCAGAGTGAGAAAGCTCCATGCAGTACAGGCTAGATCTTGTGACAGAAAAGGGTTCCGTTATGGCATGCTGTGCACTAGACCATGGGAAGTCACACCTGCAAACTGGCACTAAATATTGCTAAAGAGTGAGGAAAAAAAGTCATGTATGTATGTATGTATGTATGTATGTATATAAAACACTGACAGGTGACGTGAATAACATTGAATATCTCGTTACAATGACACCTGTCAAGGGGTGGGATATATTAGGCAGCAAGTGAACAGTAAGTTCTCGAAGTTGATGGGTTGGAAGCGAGAAAAATGGGCAAGCGTAAGGATCTGAGTGACTTTGACAAGGGCCAAATGACTTTGACAAGGGCTCTGATAGAAAGGTATCAGAGCACACAGTGCATCACAGCTTGTTGCGTATGGGGCTGTGTAGCTGCAGACTGGTCAGAGTGCCCATGCTGACCCTGTCCACCGCCTAAAGCTCCTACAATGGGCACGTGAGCATCAGAACTGGACCATGGAGCAATGGAAAAAGGTGGCCTGGTCTGATGAATCACGTTTTCTTTTACATCATGTGGATGGCCGGGTGTGTGTGCATCGTTTACCTGGGGAAGAGATAGCACCAGAATGCACTATGGGAAGAAGGCAAGCCGGCAGAGGCAGTGTGATGCTCTGGGCAATGTTCTGCTGGGAAACCTTGGGTCCTGGCATTCATGTGGATGTTACTTTGACACGTACCACCTACCTAAACATTGTTGCAGACCAAGTACACCCCTTCATGGCAACAGTATTCCCTAATGGCAGTGGCCTCTTTCAGCAGGATAATGCACCTGCCACACTGGTGTGAGGAACATGATAAAGAGTTCAAGGTGTTGATGTGGCCTCCAAATTCCCCAGAAATCAGCTGATCGAGCATCTGTGGGATGTGCTGGACAAACAAGTTCAACCCATGGAGGAACTTGGGTTACAACTTACAGGACTTAAAGGATCTGCTGCTAACGTTTTGGTGCCAGATACCACAGCAGGCTTGGTGTACAGACTGTTTCTTTCTGTCTTAATAATTCTATTTAAGTTGACATCCTGTACCGACTCTGGCACCCTGCAGCTCCCTTTCTCACTCATATACATACACACACATAACGTGGCATCTCTCACCCCCAGGTTAAAATACAGAAATTGTGTGTGATGCCATGAGAGATATTCACTTAAACAGGAGTAGGTTGATCCTGAGGGTAGGGTGGAGCAAAATTGCACTAATCCCACCTGCTCACTAAATCAACCTCCTCACCACAAACATGCGCAAACATGTATATACATGTGCAGACCTTTGAGAACTTGCTCAGGAAAATGTTCCAACGCAGCGCCTGCCATGTTTATGTGCATTTAAATGTGTTGCATTTATTTTTCCAGTTTTGTTTCTGAAAACTTACATACCAAACAAGAACCTTTTTGGAAGTTAAGAACCCTTAATTATCCACTAAAGCATCCTTGAAAAACCCTTTTAGCTCAGAGTGTCTGTATTACTTGGGTAAGTGAGATGGGTAAGTGTGTTGGGTAAGTGTGTATTGGTGCTTTTTGAACCTAGAACATGCCTGTCATTTAAAATGTAGCTAAACTATCTTGTAACTTGGTGCACTGCTAGAAAAAGCATTCATTAGATAATTAATGGTTCTACAAATGTCTCATTGGATAATGAGAGGGTCTACAAAGAACCTTTAAGGATTCCCCCAGAAGGAAAACTAAAGAACCTTTAAGGGTTCAACATTTTCTAAGAGTGTAGGCATGTGATCTGATCTTTGACAGATCACAAGATGGTTTAAAAGATATGGCAAAAGTCCTTTGCTCCCTAGAACAAAGAGAAGAGTTTTATCCATCCATGACCTAATTGAAGGGTTGCTGTGTATTTTATTTTATTATGTATGAGGCATGATTTTAAAAAGCAGCACAAGTGCACCTGTGCAAATAATCCAGGCTAAAGGATGTGTTATTCGAATCTAAAACAACAATCTGTCACAGCTTTTATGCAGGCTTCATTTGTTATTCAAATTTAAATGAAGATAGAGATGATCCCATTCTTTATTTATTTTTTTCTCTTGTTTTTCTGCCCTCATGTAGATTCAGGGCCAAAAACAAGAATTGAGACATCGTGAAAGAACTTTACACACCTTCTGCTCCATGCTCTGCGTTTATTATGGCACCACTGTGAACTTTGAAGAATTTTTGTCATGTTGTGGATGACTTAAATCCTTTAAACAGTTCACATTCTTTCTTGGCCATTTGTGACAGTGCTTGCTTTACGAATTGCAGATTTTTGGGCTCAGACGAAGACTAATGTACTAGTTTGAGAGCTTTTCAATTTCTCCTGTTGCACCACAAGACTTTTGTGCAACGAATCCCCCAAAGGCTCAATTCCAGTCCAAACCAGCATGCATTCTGGGTAAACCAGTTTTTCTCCACTGCCGCTGGCTTTAGTGCACTGAGACACAGAGGCACTCATCTGACTCATAAACAAGATGAAACCAAAACCTGAGCTGAGGCTTAGTGTCGTTCAACTGTTTTCCAACTAACTTTCAAAGACCTAAACTGAAAAAAAGCACTGGGGGATAAAACATGAACAAATGCACGTTTCAAAATTTCTATGGGCTGAAGAACAACATACCTTTGCTGCATTTTTAACCGCTTTGTACAGTTCATAAGTTTACACTCATCTGAGATGAATGAGGAACTACGAGGTCTGCTTTAATGAGAGAGAAAGAAAACAAGAGAGGAGGAGGCGAGCATTAAGTGTCACATTTCACACAATCCAAGTCTGGCTCTAAATGAAACACTGTTTCAAGTCAGGCCTCAACCTGAGAGCAAGAGGGTACAATGAGCTACTACGTAGCTGATATATGAGCATGCTAGGACACACAATTGGGACTTTACCACCCATTGGAAAGAGCTGGAAAGTCAGTACAACAGTTAGAAAATCACACCAAGACTTTAAATACAGTATATCACTTATTTCAGTGCAGAAATGGTGTCCATTTCACACACCTGAACCAGACACCATTCTTTTGCAAACACTTCCAGCCGCCCATTGAATGCCGTCACTTAAATCAGGGCCTTTCAGGGACCCCTTTAACTGTATAAAAAAAGAAAGAAAAAAGAAATTCCACGGATCTCCATGAGTACCGATTTATTTTATAATCTAGTTATTGGAATATAAAGCCATAGAGCTCAGAACTCCTTAGGTTCAAGTTGATATTATTTATAGGACTGCTTGTTTTTAAGTTGTTGATATTTATATCAAGCCCATTGAGTAGCTTTGACAGTGGAGGGTACAGTGAGTTCCATCGCTCAAAAAAATGCAGAACCCCCTGTCTATGCTTCACAGACACATGGGTGTCCCAGGACCTCACTTTGGGAATCATGGATTTAGTCATATATATTGTGTATATATAAGACGTATATATTTTGTCAAATGCCTTTAAGGAGAGCGCCACGTTATGTTTGTAGATCATCTCTCTAAACTGTCTAAATTTAGTTTCTGCTAAAAGCTTAAAAGCTTAAAAGTAACTGTACTTCTATACAAGATTCTCAACACCATATCAATATATACAGTGATTGTACAGTTTCACCTCACAGTATTCACCTCATGGCTGAGGTCCGCAAGTTTTCTTCAACAATTTGTATCTGTTTTGCTTATATCCTTCACTTCTGTCCTGACAAATGACCATGCAGTACCAGCTGGATGGGCTGGATCAGATTTTCACCAACTGTACCATTCTGCATTTGCACCATAAAGCTTGATTTTTCTTAGCAAAACATTTTCCACCAAATACTTGAGGTGGTTTTTTAGCAAAATGTAAATGAGGTGGCCTTTTGAAGTGGCAGCTTCCCTTACAGGCCGGATTCATGGCGCACTATGCTGATTGGTATACATCATAACCCTCACAGGTCTACACATGTTTTGCATATGTAGTTTTGACAGTCAATAAAAATGCCCTATTTCAAATAGGTATGAGGTGTTAATATCATATTTTCAGCACAGATAGACTGATGACACACAAACCTGTGGCTGAATGACCAGATTTCTGTATTGATAAAAACTGAAACACAAAATGTATGACTGGTTCGAAAGGTTTAGTGAGCATTTCTGAGCATGTTCAAAACTTAATATCCAAGTTGTTTTTAAAGCAGTTTTCTGTATATAGTGAAGTCTTTACTTTTAAATTCACTCTCCAGCAGTGGAACGTGTAGAAAAGCTGCTTTTATTCTGAATGAATAAAACTCATCATCATATAGAGCAAATTAACATGTTGACTTATTAGGAGATAATGAAATTAGCATTAACACATGTTTTGATTATTTGTATTTGCATTTATTTTCTTTTCAGAGTGCATTAAAGGTACACATTTTGAAATACAATGAGGATTTTATATCATCTGTGTAATTAGCATATACCTGATAAACCTGAGTTTAGATTCTTCTCATGAACTATTTGTTAGTTTGATAAATTCAGGCATTTGCCATTTAGATTCTGACCTTTAAGCAAGTGCAATACAGGATTGTGAGACGGAAAAGGGGTGGGCAGTTGGTGAGAGCAAGACAAAGAGTGTATGTCTTTGAAAACATTGTGTCACATGCTTGTACCCCTGCTTCAACGTGTAATCAGAGCCCAGATACTTAATGCACCCCAGTGGTGGCCTCAGACTTATTAGAGTGGAAACATCATGGGTGGAAGAAAGATATATGTGCGTGGGGGAGGACAAGACAATGGTAGTGAAAGGGAAAAAAAAATACAGGAATGAAGCAGAGGAAAAGCAAATGTAAAAGAACAATATAGGAAAATGTCATTAAAGGTGGTTCCACAGGAAGGACCAGATTTATCTGGGGGAGGTTTGTGCTACGACTGCAATCCTGCACTTAAAACAGTGACAAAACTCAAGATCCTACTGAAATATGGACGAGCTGATGAAACAGATTTTGCATTCACACAATTTGTCAATGCAAGAAAAGAAGGATTCGAAAAAATGTCGACCTATGACAGTTTTTATGTGTGTAAATACTGTACACGTTTACTTTACCCTTAAACCAACAAGCAGTTAGTCCCAGATTTATGTACAAATGTATAGCAGATTTGTACACTAATATAAAAATGTAATATGTATATACACTTAAGTGGAAAAGAACATTTTCTGGTGCTTTGGCTCTGAACTTGAGCACATTGTCATGTTATTATTGTCAACATAACATAACACATTATGCTACAGTACTGACTGTCCACATTAATTAGAGTTTTGATGTATATTAGAGGATCCGAAAAGGAATCTTTATATTCACCTTCATTATTATATTTAGGATTATGTTCAACTGCCTTTTGGCCCCTGTGTAGGAAAAGGGCTATTATTATATTATATTATTATAGTATAGTATATATAGCCAATATTGTTGGGAAATCATCATTATATTTTTCTCTGCATTGCACATGCACTCATTCTGAAAAAACCCCCCAAAACAAACAAAAAAAACCCCCAGCACATTAAAAGCCTCTCCCTGCTAATATTTGACTTGGAAAGCAATGCTGATTCATCTGCATGTACTTTGACTAACCGAAAGATCGAGCCATTGTGTTTGTTTGTTTTAATAGAAAAATCACATGAAATATTGTGTTAAACTGCCAAGCACCCACAACTTGGATTGCACATTGCATATTATCTAATTCCTTTTTAGTCAACATACATTGCCAAGGATTTTGGCTCAGGACAGGGCTTCTGCAAAACCACCAACAAAGGCTTGTCACAACTACGCAAAAAAAAAAAAAAAAAAGAATACTATGGATGTATAATGTGTCACCACATGTGAGGAAGGAAGGATGAAGACTTCCTTCTGGTTGGACTGAGCCTTTCCTTCATGAACCTTTCCCATGACGCTCTACTCACACAGACTACATTTCAGGTTTTGGACACAAAAAGATACCAGCAAACACAAAAAAATGTGTTCAACCATCTGTTGCCTGCTCTTGATAGATGTTCAGAAAATCAGTGGCATCTTTCCAAGACAAGAACGCACACAGCCAGCTGGCTAGAACAGAGAGACACTGTGCAAAAGTACCTTATATAAAAGCCTCAAATCCTTTGTACTGCAGGTGAGTACAGTGCAAACTGTGGATGGTGTTTATCCGCTATTGCACTGAGACCCGTTGAATGACTGAAACATTTAGTGTGGTCTGAAATACTTATACCACGGTGCTGTTGAATTCTGAAATCTGATTGGTCAGAAGGTGCTGATTAACTTTCTATAACAGGTTTATATTAATGAATTAATGCATTATTGTTTCTGTAGTATCAATTAACACAGAGGCTTGTATGGTATATGGTATTCATATGATCTATACATATTCTTTGTTAAATTACAACATGCTTAATCATTGATATGGTGATGTAAGGAAGGAGTCTCCAGTGTCAGCACTTCCTAAAAGTTAAAGGTAAAGCTATTTTGTTTCAGAACAGAGGACTTTGTGATTTCTCTATAATATGGCAAGCTGTATTTTTTTCACGTTATTACCTTCAAGAAAGAGAAGCTGGTGAGAGATAACTGTTTCTAGCTGCTCTGATGGAAGTGATAACAGGAACTAACTTGTCTAGTGAATGTTCCATAACAATAAATGTAACTATAAATGGATAAAAGGTATGAAGTGCTGGTTTAAAATAAATTAAAATATTGTAATTGTTGGCAAATTGCCATGGAATGAGATAAAAACACTTTTGGCTGTGCTGTAATAGAAAAACGACTTCAGGGTGTAACCGTAACTCCTCCTAATTTTTAATGTTTAAGAGCTATGTCTGTAATGTCTCAGTGTTTTAGCACTCATTGCTGTCTGCACTCTTGCTGTTCCTTGTACCCTTCACTCTCAGAAAAGAAGGTACTAAACTACATCACTGGAGTGGTACAGTAGAGTTATAAAAAACACAATACACCCACTATTCCAGGTGAAAGGTACATGCTAAATGTACAAAAGGATCCCACTGCTGTGACAGCTTAGTATCTTTTTTAACCACTGTGATTAACCACAGAGAGTGTTTAACCACTGTTTTTTGGAGCCTATTCAATTTTATTTGATCTCTGGACAGAAGTGTGTGTTGCTAGTTTTAGCATTAGTACACGGTAATGCACTTGCCGTGTTAGATTTATGGTGTCTTTTTAGGTTTAAGGAAATGGTTGTTCATTTACAAATCTACTGGTGGCCGCTGAATCACTATCACCAGAGCAGGACAGGAACTCTCCAGCTTCTCTCTGGCTACTTTGCTTAAAGGCTTGGCTATATTAAGTACACAATGAGTCATGCTAATTATACTACCTCAGATAAATTAACCTTTATGGTGTGTGTGTGTGTGTGTGTGTGTGTGTGTGTGTGGGTTTGGACATACTGCTCTCTGTCTCAACTATTTTTTTTGGTGTTTTGAGCAAATTATTGGAAATACATTAACCTTGCTGTAGAGCACTTTGGATGAATGCTGTTGTGTTATTGTGCTTAATAAATAAACTTATTAAGAGATTGCAGCGTTCAGGACTTTTACATTAACTTAAACTTCTCATAATCTAACAGCCCTGAGGACATGATTAAATCACATCAGCAATGCACCAAATACTGATGATGTAATCTTAACAAATTATTAAAGCAGTTTTGTTTTTCTGATTTCTGTGAGGTTGCATTGACATCATAGGTTTAACCAGAGCTTGCTTGCAACATCCAAAAATATCTGTGTGTCAGTAAATTTAACTCCAATTTAACTCCAAACCATCAAAACGGGGCTTGTTTTCAGCCTTTTAGCAAATGCGTGACTAGCGCTCATATTACAGACCTCCAGATTAATAATCGATCCGTGAATAAACACACAATGCGCTTTAATGTTTGCTTTGTTGTATTCTCAATTGATATCTTTCTACCTAACTGCTGAAAGCCATGAGATAAGAGCGAGATAAGGAACGGAGCTGACGAATCTGAATCGGGTAAGTGAGATGAGGCCTGAGCAGGGACACACTTTTTTTTTTTAACATCACTTTGTTTTTCCATTGTTTCTGCCTCCTCTCCCCTCCCCTTAGCTGCTCTTTTATGATCTCTCTCTTCTCTTAGTGCACCTGCACACTCTCCCTAATCTTCACCTCATGCTTTATAGTAGGCCATGTTTCTTTATTTCTCTCTTCCTATCAATTTTGATTTTTTATGAGTTTGCTTTCTTTTTCCACTTAACATTTCACTGGAGCCACATACAGTAACCTCTCTCTCTCTCTTTCTTACTTTCTCTCTGGGGGTGAAACCCAGCTTGCCTTGGAGCTCTGGGAGTGAGATAAGAAGTAGCCAAGCACAAACAAATTGTTGAGAGCATAGGAATGAACATACAAATGTAAAAAACTTTTCTCCTTGTTCCACACTATAATTGTGAACTCAGAAAAAAGGTATCAAAATATTGAGAGCTCAATATATTTTCAATACTCCTAAAGAGTCTGATCAGGTGAAAGAAACATATTTGTGCTATTTATGCGTTCATTTCTAGAGATTTTGACAAGGTGCCAAGTTGTAACGCTCTGTTGAAGTTTGTTGTATTCTGAGGAATTGAACAGTAACTGTGGGTTCTGTGAAGGTAATCAAATTGGGGATGCAACAAAAATAGACTTGCATACTTAAAATGAATGTCTTTTCTTTTAAAAAAAGAACATCACTCACAAATTCTCACTGAGAATATACGTGCTCGAGTGCATTTTGTGGTTAGCTGGTAAGTTTTTGTTCAAAATAGATTAGCCTGAATGTGTTTTGTTAGAGTCTTCTCTGTTGCAGTAACACACATGATAGGATGTTCTTATAAACAGAAGCTATCAGAGAATTTCCTTTTGTAGCGACCCAGAGGAGTCATCAACATTCCCACAATTTACGTCCTTCGTTGTGACTTAATTGCCAAGAAGCCAAATTACAAATAGCAACAAACTATCAGTACAGACAATACACACCCACACAAAATACCATAACAACCTGATCTACTGGTCCCAGAGGTAGCAACAACAACGGTCAAATTAAAAAGCACGTGATGTAACTGTTCAACTAAAAACGTCTGTATTTAAAAAAATACAGCATTTGCTTATGTGTTGTTTTTTCTATGAAAGTGAATCATTTTATTCTGTAAATAAGTAACTAGCAGTTTTTTTTATAGCAATATGGACCAAATTTGTATGTTTGTAGTCAAGCTTTGAAAATGAATGAAAAGGAACTCTATATTTCAACAAGATCTCATAAAAAAATCACACAAATCAAACATACGAGGGAGATGTGGTCAGATTTTGTTAAATTTTTTATGGATGAAGTTGTACAAACACAAGCTCAACGTCTAGCTCAAATCTTACCCTTAGAATCAATTAATCAGATATCAGTATCAGCTGCATTTTTTGGCCATTTTAGTGTTACTCCAAAAAGTTTGCTCCAAAAATAACACCATAGACCACTTTGCTGTAGTACTCGGTGTATGCAAAAAAACAAAACCTGTTGAGATTCATTAATCCTCATTTGTTTTTTTCCCCTCATTTACACATTGTAATATATAACATCATTAAATGTATATGTGCCACTAAAATGTATAAGGACTTAATGCCAGGCCAGTGGATCATATTGTCGTAACATGTCCTCACCAGAGAAAGCTTTGCTAGTTTTACACTAAAGAATTTCATCACAGGATATGGAATTCGGTGTAAAGGCTCCTGCTTTTCTTTCAGTGATGCAAACTTGCTGTAATAATGGACGTAAATCCTTTACACATCCCATAATATAAGTAGTGATTTACACATTTAAAAAAAATCACCAATAATTAGAATGTTTCAAATAGCAAAAACATGTTGATATGGAAAATTGCCATAGGTGTGAGTGAGTGAGTGTGTGTGTGTGTGTGTGTGTGCGTTGTGCATTGTGATGGACTGGTGTCCCATCCAGTATTTTGAGGATAGACTCCAGATCCACCACGATAAAGTGGTTACTAAAGATGAGTGAATGAATGAATTAATAACGGTGATACATATATATGTTTAAAGGCAGAATATAGTGGCAGTCAAGAGCAGTGGCGGGAAAAACACAAAACAGAAAATAGAAATCTATGACGGAAGGGAGAGTGCAGGATGAGCAGGACAAACCCAAACAAACAGACAGTAATTACGGTCCTGTTTAATGTTACACTCATTACCAATTGTTAGGGCTCGTTAGAACATGTTAAGGAGAACGACAGACCTATCACTTACCATGCACAACCACACACACATACACACACACACATACACACACACACACACACACACCCTTTCTTTTTCTTTTAAACTCACCTTCTACCAAAGCATGCAGAATGTGAGTGCTGCAAACCACGGTGGCGAAGACGGGTGTGTGTGTGTGTGTGTGTGTGTGTGTTCTATTGTGACCTATACTTACATTAGCCACAAAGAAAGGAAAAAAAATAGCAATGTTTATTTCTTTGAGGCACAAACTGGACACTGAATGAAAAAAAACCACAA
>CM040458.1:2849176-2852785 GCA_022758105.1 Pangasianodon gigas
CTCCCTATGCCTATCTGTGGTGATTAGATCTTATCTCAGAGTGAAAATTAACCATCCTGTTTTATATCCAGACCAGTGTGAACTTGTGTAGAGCTGAACTGCACCAGGTGATGTGTTCATATTGCTCCTAATGAATCCAGCAACATCCTGTAGTTGATCTCTCTGGATCTGTGGATTATTGTCTAATTTGCCCGGTTCACAGCACACTGCTGTTACTTTTGTGTTTCTTTGCCGTGGGAAAATTCCAGAGCGCAGATAGACGTGCCTCTACAGATCAGCCTGAATTTATGGTGTCACTGCACCATTAATAATCAGAAAGGTGGCTCTCAGCTTGAATGGATATGCTCAGCAGGTACTTGATCTGAGGGTCACATACACTCTATTGCAAAATGTCTCCTCTTAGTGTCTTTAATCAGATACACTTAAATAGATTGCTAGAATAATTTAAAAAACCCTGATGAATTATACAAATGAATTTTGTTAAAATGAATTTGTTCATAAATACTATAATAATTGTTAATGTTATTAAATATTAATAATAGTTTTTAATACTATTAAAAAAAAACACCTTGGTAATTACAACAGCTGCAGAAATTTCACTATAGCAACTAAGGAAGATTTATTACCTTTTTTAACCTTAAACTGTTAAACATGAAAATGTGGTGGAAAAGATGGAACAGTGAATATTAATAACAAAACCTTCTGAAATATTATGCTGATGTTTTTCTGGCCTTTTCAGTCATAGGCTATGTGTTCATCAGGGGTATATTAAAAGCTCCATTTTTTTTGCCCAGTGGAATCAGTGCATAATAATATTCTTGAATAATATGATCATTAATTTTTCACTTTCTGGCTCTGACCTCACGTGGTTAGGGAAATAGTCTTCCAAAATCATCCCTAAAAACTCCTATCTGTGACATTATAAAGCTGTCACTAATGTAACAACAAATGTTTGGATATTTGCTTTCAGCAATTATCAGAGACTTCTATGCAACTAACCATTAATAAATATGACAAGTACACATTTTTACACGTCTGTCATGGTTTCATACTCATGCCGCACTATCAGTCTATATTAATATTATGCTAGAACTTTCCTGAGCCATCTATCTGTTGCAGAAGAATCTAGATTCAGTCAGGATTTTCTATGAATTCAGCCTGTATAAATAATAAAGAAATATTCAATGTTTAAACTTATAATTAGTCATGGAACCTCTGAGACAGAAGATTATGTCCATTGTTACTGTCTGAATTCTTCCCTATATTACGTTTACAGTATATAATCCACCATAATATCAAGGAAACAGAAAATGGTGTTCAGTTGAGGCTGGAGGGGCATGTCTGTTTGGAACAAAATTCCCAAGAAACATTTCACACACAGAGATACACATCCTTGCACACACATATTAAAGGTTTTCTATTCAACCTTTCCTCCCATGGCGCTGAGACAGCTCAAGATGAGGTCGGATTCTCCAGTCTGTTGGTGCAAATAAACCCAGAAAATCCTCTGCTGACCGGGAATACCAGGAATCCTGGGGCTTGCTGCATTGTTCTGGCTGTTGCTGTCTGTCATTATTACCAGGACATTAGGTTAGCATGAATGTAATACTCTTAGGTGTATTTGACTATATGCAAATAGATTCAAAATAGGTCCTGTAAACTGAATGATGAGTTTCCAAAGTTTCCAAATATGAAACTATCATTTGGATACTGTTGAATTTATAGCTATTCTCACAGAAGCTTCCAGTTCTGTCTTATGTTTCAGCTTCACCCTGGCCACGCCCTCTGCTTATAGCTGTCACCCATGTCTGATTTGTTTCACTGGTGTTATAATTCCACGCTGTGCAAATTTATACACCATAAAGCTATCACTAATACACGCAGCGTACACTCCATCTGAAACTCAGTGAAAACAAACACTGCCGCATGTATTAGTGGCAACTTTATAATATCTCACCACCATATATGTGGTAACAATGTCTGTTGTCTGACCCAAGCTAGAGATTTTGACTATAATTTGTGTAAAGGCCTGAATAGAAATATACAACCAACCTCTTGCAGCTCCCACATCCTCCTAAAGACCTTGCCACTGATGCATGTGGTGCGTTTCATTGGCATAGAAAATCTGGTGGCTCAGGAAAGAGCTGTGCAGAGTCACACTTTACAATGCTAAGGATAGAACAAAGCCTCCACACCTAGCTTACATCAAACTGCAGGTAAGATGGTCAAGGGAAGACTGGGGGTTTTTATAACAGCAAAAGGGGGATGAAATCTGGAATGGCACAAAAAGAACATATGGGTGTGATGGTCAGGTGTCCACAAACTTTTGGCATTTAGTATAATGAGTAAGTTGCTTCCTGCCCCAGTCTCATTATCTCCAAATGATCTTGCCCCAGTAACTGCCACTGATCTTGCTCCAATCTTAATGTCTACCACTGACCCTGTTCCAGTCAGTCTCAGTCCCCCCATTGCTTCCACCTCAGTCCCAGTCTCTGCATATGATCCTCCTTGGCTTTGGTCTATGCCCCTGATCCTTCATAGTCTCAGTCCCTGCTCCTGATCCTGCCCCAGGCTCAGGCTTTGCCTCTAATGCTCTCCCAGTCTAAGGCTCTGCCCCCAATCCTTCCCAGTCTCAGTCTCTGCCCCTGATCCTTCCCAGGTCTCCGTCTCTGCCCTGATCCTGCACAAGTATCAGACTCTGCACCTGTCTCAGTCCCTGCCCCTGATCCTGCTCCAGGCTCAATCTCTGCCCTGATCCTGCACCAGTCTCACACTCTGCTACTAATCCCCCATCAGTCTCAATCCCTGCCCAATCCTGCCTCAGTCTTAGACTATGCCCCTGCTCCCACTCCAATCTCAGTCTCTGCCCTTGATCCCACCCCAGGCTCAGTCTGTGTCATGAATCCCACCCCAGTCAAACTTTCTGTTTACTGATCCTGCCCCAGTCTCAGTCTCTCCCACTGATACTGCCCATGACTCGTACAGACACTCATGTTGTAGTAGATGTAGCTCCAAGGTATTCTTATACCTGTTCCAAGTATTTATAGTTCATTTGAAGGACCACTTTACCACACAGCAAATTTTCAATCAGGGATTTTTGACCAACATCTTTACCATTGTGTTGTCAGAGAATAAATATTCAGTATGTTTAAAAAAATCCAACAAAAACAAAATAATCCTCATAACCTCATATACCACATCAACTTTGCTACAATCCGTATACTGATTCTAGTATCACTGGTGTCTCAGAAACACAGGTTTATGGTGAATAGTGCCTGCAGAATATGCATGTGCCAGTGTGGAATGGGTCAATAAATGAGTATTTACGAGTACAAACCATCAATCATTCCTCTGTGGTCGCTACCTGCAGCCAGGATCACCCATACAAATATGGGGATGAAATTAAGCACCTGTTTGAATATTAGCTAGGAGTTGTTGTGGTCCTCTTCCAATCTGTAGTAATTTCAAATCTTTATTTCAGTGGGTTTGATTAATATAAGGACAGATTCAGAGTGACTGGAACTTTTTTAATGTTTAATACAATTATGCATTGTTTCACTTTGAGTGTCTAGACCAAAACTGTCAAGAATTTCAAGAGTTTGATATATA
>CM040458.1:2852885-2890032 GCA_022758105.1 Pangasianodon gigas
TATGTATAAATATAGATATAAAAATGTCTGTTAGTGCCGGTTTTACAACATACATGAACTGATTATATATATTTTGTTGGTCTACAGAATCAGTATGTCCAGTACTGGTCTGAAATCTTCTATCCATTATTTGACAGTAATAGACCCCCCAGATTAGGTCTTGGAAGGGATAGTGCAGGGGAAGGTCATTGTCTTACTATAAAATATCAGCTACAAATTATATTAGTTAATTATTATTTTTCACTCTTCACTGTTGGCAGAATATGTGAATCAGTTTGTAAATCAGTGTGTCAGCTATGTTGAGTGATATTGACATATACATTGGTCACATACCGGCTATTTTTTTTTTTGTGAAGATTTGGTTGGACAGCTCAATGTGAGGTGCATTGTGTATGCAATTTTTTTTTTTAAGATTACCAATGTCGAATATGATGTTACAACTGTAATTGCATTTAATGGGTCAGTTCTGATAAGCTCTGATCTAAGGCACAAGAAGTTACATTATTTTGCACAAATCTACCCCCTAGTGGTCAGAACAGGTGTAACATATAACGAATATCAGGCTGTGAGAGGGTGTTCATAGCAAAATCATTAATCTAAAATTTACATTAACCCACATATGTAGTGTTGTCTATAAAAAAATTTAAGAACCCCTATTCTTGCCAAATTGGCAACCACCATAAAAATACAGTTGCATGCTATTATCTGTTTTGTGATATAAATTATTTATTTACATTTACAGAAAAAGACCCCACCAAGACAAAACAAAGAAACTAGTGGAAATATTACCCATACATAACCAAATAGTAGGACTTGTCCTAATGTAATGTCCTAAGATCCTCTCAGTTTGTGTCCTGTGCCACAGGTAGAAGGCACCGGGTGTCACCCCCCCTACAGCCTCACCTACAACCCCACCATCACCCCCCTCCCCTCTGTCTAGTAGTACGGTCCGGTATGGTCCATCTTGTTGCACCAGGAGGCAGAAGGGAGTGGCTGTTTTTGTATCTTTAATCTCTTGTTACTACATATCCCACGACTGTGAGGCTTCTCCCGACACTTAGATGAGGCGGGTGGAGGCGCGCAGGGTGTTCTCCGAGTTGTAGTGCGTGACGTTTTGCTTTTGACGGTTGATACGGTTAGTCCGTGGGCACTTCCTGTACAAATGACAAAAATGACAAAAAGCGGGTGGATATTAATGATGACTGAGTGCATATTTTAAGCTTCACAAGAATATAAATGGAAAGTGTGTGGGATCTGGATTTGCAGGAGATGAAGTTTATAGACCCTGGGCCTTTGCTGCCACCTAGTGGTAATGAACATTTTTTACATGTAAGTAATGTTGCTGATAGAAGAATTGGGTTGCCTTTTTTAATATTCTACTCCAGAAAACAGCTAGTGGCGTTCATTGCATTAGAACAGCTATGAATGATGTCATGTTGGCTCCAGAGGCCATGGCTAGCATGGTTCATTTTTTATTTGGCTGAAGACGTTAAAGATTGAAATGCACTATTGAATTAGTCAGAGTAAGGAAACAAAGGAAATATTTTGACACCATTAATCTAAAGTGAAACTGAATATGCTAATTTCATTATGTGTTCAGCCTGACTAACTCCTTGATCTCTACATTTTGTATAAGTCTTGTCTTTTTTGGTGCATTAACATATTGACTAGCAGTAGCTGGTGCAAAAAAGGGTAACACTTTAATTTATGGTTCAGTAATAAACTAGATATAAGATTGCCTCTAAATCTTTGTTAAATTATTATATAACTCTTTTCTACAATGCTAGTAAACACATTAATGAAGCAATTTGAAAGCAATTTGCCTTGAAAATATTCAGGTTTTCCTCGGGATGTAATCCAGCTCATAAACAAACGTCATTATTAACCAGCCGATTAATAATGCGTCATTATATGTTATATAAATGTATTTTAAATATTAATCAATAATTATTAATTGATCATCAACTAATGATTAATCTTCATTTAGTAAACTACATACTACTTGCTTATGGATAGTTTATGAGCAAACCTTAAATTAAAGTGTTACCAAAAGAAAATAAGGTAACAATCTGGGCCTTTTAGAGATTTTTTATTTTAGCATTTTTGCCTCTTGGTTTCTGAACAACCGTTTTGCCTCATGGCATCTCCATGGGAAGTATTACATGTCTTGTCTCTGGGGGCAAAGGTCAGCTCTCAGGCCTCTCCGGTTAAAGCCACATGTAACAGTGAGTCTACATTTCTGCACTCTTGTAAGAACACTTTCCCTTCACACGTCCGGGCAGATTCAGATTACAGGCTCTACAGTGTCTGTGCTGTCGTGGTGTTGTGTTTCTTTAGGCCAGGATACAGCAGCGAGAAATACAACAAACTCCTGTGGAGATTTTTATTTTATTTTTATATTTTTCATTTATTCTTGTATCTTATGTCTATTTCTGTAGTATAACTGAAGAATAATTGTATTAATTGAAATGTTTTATCTCGTTCTCATTTTACATTTTATTTATTTGTAGACATACTTTTCATAATTTCTTGCAGATTTTGTCTATATTTACTGAGCTACTTCATCTTTTTTTCTAATTTCTTATTCATTTTTGGAGATTGTATCAATATTGATAAAGACTTCTCAATTTTCTTAAATGTTTGTAGCACTTTGTCTATGCTTGTGGAGTTTTCTTCTTAATTTTGATTTATCTTTGCCACTTTTACCAAATAAGTGTGGAGGAATCTTGTTGTATTTTCTTATTTCCTTGGATTTTTTGCAGCTAATTGTCTGTATTTGAGCTGACTGCTCCTTCGCAAGTCTGTGCACATATCAACAAGCCCACTGGGAATTTTCCAGATGCTCCAGATGGCTGGTCCGCTATTTCTGCATCTATCATTGATCTGTAAGTAAACACTCCCCCTGCTGGCTCTTCATGCTTTGTGTGGAGTGCTTCAGAGTCGTTTCTGAATATTCGTTTAGAAGGTTATTCAGGAGCGGAGCGGATTTAAACTTTAATCACTGATCCCCGCACAGGCACCACAATCTGCTGACCTTTAACGGAGTGTTAATTCAGCGGCCTCCCACTGGAACTGAATACACTCCCACTGGTAGTCGAACCATGATGAGGTGTGTGGGTATGTGCTTGCATGTGGGCATCAACTTCCCTGAAAACTGCCTTGTCTGTATAACAGTGTGTGAACTGCAGCATTCGTATAACATGAATCTTTGGCTTTGACGTCCTTATGTTTTGTGATTTAGCACAAATGCAAATAATAAAGCATAAAAATAACATGTTACATATTTACCCGGTTGGAATGAACACGGTGAATGAATACAAATTAAATCAGCTCCTCTTATTACCTTGAAAATACAAATGTGCACAGTGTAGTGACTTTTTCATGATGATAAACAATTCTATTTCACTTACAGATTTCATGCTGATTTTTTACTGCTACAAATAATTGTCTAACTATGCTCATAGCAAATGTATTTTCATGACTATTTTGTGCTTTTGTTGGTGTTCACTCATGTGTGAGCCTCTAGGACAGAATTATTATTAGCTAATTTCTTGTTTCTATGATGGCGAGTGGTATTTAAATTAGTTTTGTTACACATTTTTATTAATACTGATATAAAGATGATTTTTCATGTGTAATGAGCTGTCTGATTCACATTTGGAAACCACAACTGAGTTGTTTGTTTGCTTCAGAAAAATAATTGAGTTTGTTGTGGTATAGTATAGTAGCTGGATAAAGTAGTCAATTTATGTTTAAAGTAAATTGTGTACAGTCATTGGTTTTGTGGTTGTACAATATAAATGGCATAGCACTACAACACAATTAGGGGACTTCACTTGACTTTTTGGCATTGCGTTGGTGCTAAAAGAGGGGTCTTATCAGGTGGTAAGTGCAATTCTGAATAAAAAGTGTCAACACTACCCCTAAATGGTAGATTTTGATTCAGAGTAATGTACACTAAACCGAAAGGTCTACAAGATGCAACAATGAAAAGCACTTAAGATGCCTTATTTTGTGTGGAACTTTGTGTGTATGTGTGTGTGTGTGTGTATGTGTGTGTGTGTGTGTATGCTCACCGGGTGATACACAGCACCACCACACAGATGATGGCCACCTGCAGGGCTCCGATGATGGAGGCGATGAGGACGTATCGGACTTTTCCAGAACCTGGCACCACATACAGCACGTTGTACTCCTTGGTGTCACACTGTGGGCCGCTGAAGCCTGAGTGACAACTGCGTGGACCAAAAATCAACCAATGAGGGAAGGACAACAGACCAGTGAAGGAAAAGAACCAATAAGAGTACAATATAGACCAGTGAAATTGGGTTAATGACCATGAAATTGGGACCATTGGGTTAATGACCCAATAGGGGTAAGGCAATGGGCAAATGGGGGTAAGGCGATGGGACAATAGACCAATAAAGGCAGGTACAAATGTACAAATGTGGCTGAATTTAATCTTCGACTGTCCAGTGTCGGTGAGACTGTGCCCAATGTAGCCTCAGATTTTCCCTCATTTTGATGTTTGATGTGAAGATTAACTGAAACTCTTGACCTGTATCTGCATGATTTTATACATCGTCCTGCTGCATCGTGATTGGCTGATTGGATAATTGCGTGAATGAGCAGGGGCACAGGTGTTTTTTTGTTTGTACATCAAGGGCTGTCAAACGCCATTAAACATTTAAAATGACATTCAAATTGGAATTTTAAATGGAATAAATTTGGTTTTCATTTGAATTCATTTGAATATTAATGAACTGGTAATGTTAAACTGCCACAGATAGAGTAAGCACTCCATTCTGGATTTGTATTGCATGACCCATGGATGGCAAAAAATGTTCATGTCTTAAGAAAAGAAAATTATGAGGAGGCAAAATTGTTATTGTTTTATTTAGTTATGCACAGTAATATTCTCTCATCCCTGATATTTAGTTATATTTATATTTCTTGGGCAAAGCGGGATAATAAACCTCTCTTCAAAATAAACATCTCCATTCAGAATCTCAAATGGCTTTCTATTCACTATATTTGCTCACTACATAGGGTGTAACATAATGGTGTTACAGACACTATGAAGTGCACTATATGCACACTTTTTGATTCAGCCACGGAAATAGAGCGACTGAGATAACTGACTACAGGACATTATCATTTAGGACATACTTTGTTCTAGTTTATGCTTTAATTAGAAACTGATAACATAAATGAAAATAAAATCAATAAATGACAAGCATATATTAGGATATATTCACCTATTCTAGTTGACAAGGGTCATTTTGCTAAAAAATTTAGGAATCTCATGTTTCTAGACTTATATTTGACAGCTAAAACTAAAAGGTAGAATTTTTACCTTTAATAAATAATAGTATAAAAAAGCTGACAGCTGTGTGTGTGGGCTTCCTCCCCTGGACAAAAGACCCATATCTTCACCTATGTCTCTCTCTCTCTCTCTCACACACACACACACACACACACACTGATCTTTCTCTATTCTCTTCAGTCTTCTCTCTGGGGAGATTCGTGCTGAGAAACAGCTGCTGAGTGTTGAGTGCAGCAACTGTTAGACCTAAACTCTTCCTCTCTCCTTCACTCCTCTCTTCTGTTGTGCACTTGCACTCGTTCTCCCTCACATCCTTGCTCACCTTGCCCTCACATTAGTGAGTGACAAAGCAACAGGAGGCCAATCGTTTCATTAGGGACAAGCATCTTTTGAACTGAGATTTTTTTTTATTTGAATTATCAACTTTACGCATATTAGTTATGATATAGTAAAGGTACAAAGAGTGTTTGGTGCAAAACTGGAAGAAAATCAACACTGTGGTCTCATATTTGTTAAAAAAAATGTAAAAGGTGGAAAAATTGCAGTACACACAGACACGTGATAAAAGTAGCAGTCAGTGCATGTCCACTCGAAACACATCTGCAGTGATATCAGTGATTTGTCTGAACTCAATTTTACTCATTACATTTTTCTCTGGAACTACACAGTTCTCTCTCTTCACTGTCCTTGTCTCGTCCAACTTTGGGAGATGTACACAGCAGGGGGAGCTGTTGTGTTGAGATCTTCAGTGCCTTTCTTTTGTGTGTGTGTGTGTGTGTGTGTGTATACCTGCACGATGGTGTGGAGAGCATGTTGGGGTATTCACAGTCTCCATGTACGCAGTAGTTCTTGTAGTGCTCGGGACAAGGGATGTAAATTCCTCGTGCCACCTCTGACACTTCTGGCTTCTCCTCTACACAACACAACACACACACACAGACGTCTGCTGAAGTCTCACTCTATTTCTCTCTCTCTCTCTCTCTCTCCTACTACGCCTCTGCCTCTCTCTCTCGCTGGCTCAGTCCCTCTTTGTCTAACACTTTCTATCTCACTGTCTTCGTCTCTCTGACTCTTCCTCTCTCTCTGTCTGTCTCTAATCTAATTGATGACGTGTCTCTGTTGTTTCCTTTATAGCAAGCAGTTACACTTCAACACTTTTATTTGGATCAGCACAGATGCCAAAACATCACGATGCAGATTACCATAAAAACGTTTCAGTAATGTGCAAGAACTCAACCAATTACTGTCAGTCAGCAGCTTGCAGCATATTACACTCCCTACAGAGGAAACATGTAGAAAATCTATAACACACACACACACACACATACCTGGCAAGTCGGCTCTGGCGTAGTGTCCATCCCCGGGTTTGTTTCCTGTTATCATATCACCTAATAGTTAAAACCAAACAAAAAAGTTTTAAGTGCACAAGCTTAAATTGTCAGAGAGTCATTAAACTGTAATTTAAATTAAATAATTTAAACAGTCAGCATCTCCGCAGCAGCTGCTGTACACTGGCCGACGTTATTGCACTCATTAATGGAGTTTTTTGCTTAAACTGTACATCTGGCCAACTGTCCCTCCACAGCAGGTGGCCACCGAATAACACAACATGACAACACTTCACAGCTAAATGTGTGTGTGTGTGTGTGTTGCATAGGGAGCGCCGTCTGTCTCCTTAACCCTCATCTGTTTAGGTCAAAATGACCCATTTTCATTTTTTACTCAGTGTAGAACTTTATGTGCTTGGCTCAATTAATACACATGTTCAATCATTTTAGAATGTCATATTTCTATTACAGAAACGATGTTTAGATCTTTTCAAGCTGAGTGTGAATAAAAATATCGGATCCCTCCTTCACTGACACTCCCACCTGTGCTGTCAGGACCGGTATGTATCTATTTCCAAAAGCATTATTATCAATAAAAACTGAGATGGAGGTAAGGTATACTGGGTAATTTATGATAACTGTTACAACTGTATTGTTATAAAATCTAAAAGGATTGTTTTAGCTAAAGGTTGAACGATAGATGGAGGTATGAACAGGTAAAGCATGACATCGCTTGCCTTGACAGTGACCCAGGAACTTGACCTCGATGCGCTCCTGCCTTTGACACGAGGCTTCTTTCACTTGACACGGGTTGTCGTACGAGCGGCCGTCTGACGCACACACCGGGTTGAAGCTTATGTGGGAACAGTCGATGTTGCACACACACCTGTGGAAGCAGATTCAGATGTACTGTTCACAATTTATCAACAACCAGAGGATTAAAGTGTACTCTGACATTAGGTTTAGCCATATTTGTTCAGTGGTGTTATTTTAGATCAGTTCTGGGCTGTATCCCAAATCGCACTTTACTATTCTAAATAATATGTAAAAATGTTCGCCACCAGATTTGATCGAACTATTTAGTCTGTGGTGACCAATCTGTAAGTATTCTTGGCTAAAAAATAAATTATTATAGATTAAATAATCTGTAGTTATAATTACAAGTCATAAGCTGTGTCCCAAACCACTTCAGTACTTTCACTTTGTTGTCTTTAAGCCATTTGGTTCCAACTTTGGAGGTTTGCGTAGGATCACTGTCCTACCGGAAGACCCAGCTGCAACCATGCTTTTGGCTGATGTCTAAAGGTGTTGCTTCAGTATTTCTAGATGATCTTCCTTCCTCATGATGCCATCTATTTTCTGAAGTATCTGCTTTCTTTTCAAGCAAAACACCCCCACATCATGCTGCCACCTCCATGCTTCACAGTTGGGATGGTTTTCTTCGGATTAAAAGCCTCACCGTTTTTCCTCCATACATAGCGCTTATCATTATGGCTAAACAGTTCAATTTTTATCATCTGACCAGATAAGACTCCTCTAAAAAGCTGGTGATCACCTGCAAACTTCAGTCTGGCTTTTTTTCTGTGCTGGTCTTGGAGTAGGGGCTTCTTTCTTGTGTGACACGGTAATGTAGGACTCTCTTAATGGTGGATGTATATACTTTGTTACCTGATGCCTCCAACTCCTTGATCAGTTCCTTCGTTGTTGTTATGGGGTTCAGTTGAACCTTTCGGACCAAAGTTCACTCATCTTTGGGAGTTAATTTGTGCCTCCTGCCTGAATGATGCAGTGTCTGTGGTCCCAAATGATCCCAAATTTTTTATATTTGCATACAATTATCTTTACAGATGCTTATAGTACCTTCACTTGTTTGGATATGGCTCCTAAGGAGGAACTTGTGGAGGTCCACAATTATTTCTCAGTTCTTTGCTGAGTTGCTTGAATGTAAGAAGTCATTACAGCAGTTTCTGGAATCTTCCAGACTGTTTAAAAAGACAGTCAACTTGGTGTATGTAAACTTTTGAACCACTGATATAATTCTGATATAGTGAATTAAAGCTGAGTCTTTCACCAATCGATTGTTTTAAAATTAAATGAAATTTTAAATGAAATGTGTGGTGGTGTGAAAATCTGTGATCGAAAAACTGAGATGGAACGTCTTTAGCCTAGGTGTGTGTAAACTTTTGGCATCAACTGTATTATTTAATATGGGGTAGTATGTGTTTTGGGAAGAGGGAGTTGCTGGTACTTAACCAGCAATGTCAAACAGTCCTAAACCTTTATAGCCCAAATAATCCACACAGAGGTAACATGGAATAATCTTCAAACCCCACAACAAAGCCCCAAACACACACACACACACACACACACACAATGGATTAGGATATTATTATTGGAAACTGATAAACATTTCTTTTAACATCACAGACTCAGACCTGGAGGAAGCTGTCTATAGAGTTTGCACTGGCAATGACTTCAATATTTCAGAAAACAGGCCAAAAATAGGCGCCGACACCCACTGTGCTCTGCATCATGCTCTCCTCACTGCCGTCTGTATGAAAATCCATTACAATGATTCAGAGCTGAGTTCACCTAAACACACTACGCTATGACATAAAGCTATGAGAGCATGTGTTTAAGATTTAACATGTTTCAGAGATCAGCTGCTGTATTTAAGCCTCCAGTGTTTGCAACAGGAGTAAATATAAATGTTCCATGTTGTTTTTCAGCGTTTCAATGTTTCCATATTAACAAAATAAGATTTTAGTCCCTATAACAACACCATCGGTGTTCTCATTCGATCTTCTAGTGTCTATGGTGTGCGTAAATGTGTATTATAACAGGATAACAGGTGTGTATCAGATAAATAAGTGGATAAAAGTGACAGCTGTACATTTCTGTATTTGTTCACAAACGCAAGGGGTGGGTTGATGATTTGCTATGCTAGTTAGCATTATAAATTATATATTATATTTTTGAGAGTGTTTCTGTAATATTGAACCTCTGCTCAGTTTGTAGGTAATTGTTAATAATGGTGACATTTTCCGTGAGGAGACATTTATTCAGCATTTATAGAAGAAGTCTCCAGTTTCAGTGCTTTGTAACAGTCAGAGTTAAAGCTGTACGTGTGGTTTCTGCATGTGACAAGCTGCGTGTTTCGCGGACATTCCATAACATAAAATGTACATCTGAATAGATAAAAACTACAACGTGTTGTTCTATAATAAATTAAAATTCTAAATATTGATAACTGATAACTCCACTTATGATTGTGGTTTTGGTCTGGAAACCATTGTAATGGTTTAAATGCCATGGTTAAATGATATGGGTAATGGTTATAATTTAACATAAATGTTGTTAGCATCAAACAGCAGAAAGAGCGACTTATAAATGGTTAATATTTCAGCCGTACCACCCACACACCAGTGTCTATAATGTGTATTAGTCATCGAGCCCACTTGTTCACATGTCTGAATAAAATTCACCACTGTTTGTGTCAATGCCAGTAAACACTGAAGCCTTTGAAAGCCTCAGCTTCCATTTATGAAACTGTTTAGGTTAGCATTTTCTCAAACACTCTCAAAGAGTACAACAGTAAAATACATGGATCCCCCCTCCCCCCTCCCCCCAAACCCCGGTGCCACCCCCCAAACCGCCTGCATTAGCAAGCAGTGAAATGAATCCCACTATACAGGGTGTGAAATAATGGCTTCTACACACCACATAGTGCTCTAATGTCCATTAGCGTGCCATTTTCGGATTCAGCTAAAGGTGATGTGTCACTTGTAACTCCACTGGGTTTTAAAAACGGCATCTACACGACGCAATTTCGGGCCTGAGCGCAATATTTGCTAACATAAAGGGTAGTAACGCAAAATATTTGGCTACATAACTCGTGTTAATGGACAGAAGTGGACGTGAATTGAACAGGATAAAATGGTGTAATGGAGCTCTGATGAGGTCTTCAACTGAGGGCAGGAGGATTAGCGGAGAGCATTGGCTTATGAGTTCTGCTGGCTTTGAGGTCCCAACACTTGTTCTGAAAGCTGTTCTTATTCACACAAGCCTTCATTAGTGAGGATGTAATGAGGGGTTGGATGTGTGTGTTAGAGTGTGTGTGTAAAAGAGACTGCGACAGAGGGCAGGAGGAACAGAAAGTAAGATTCTACAAAGTTATGTGTGTATATATTTCAGTATTTTTTTTCTGTGTAGCCTGCATAGGTCATTAGGTGACTGTGACTATGTACATGCTATATGCACAGAGATTCAGAAACTGTAGTTAGGACTGACGGCACTTCTCAAAATGTGCAATAGTATAGCTTAGAGACGTAACTGAATATGAATACATTAATTCAGAACGAACTGAAGTGTTCTAAACAGATACAAATACAGATGCCAATTTGTATTTGTACCAGAAGCTCTCATTCATTCATCCTTAGTAACTGCCTGCTCTGGGTTGCGGTTTAAATTAGGCTAGTAGTTTGTTTATATGACATACAACCAAGTAAATTTGTGGGCAGGTACAAACAAAAATAATATCTGTGCAAGTGGGATTAAAAAAAAAAAACATAGTACCATGCACATTTCTAATTAAGATCACTTATGAACTGTTGAGCTGAGATGTAGCTGAGGTTGAGGAACTGTCGAAGCTAGAATACACACACCATGCTGAAACTGCTGACATTTATACATCTGTTTCTTTTCCAATGTTGTCCACTTTGGGTTTAAATCTGAATACAGATATTTGGAGCATTAAATAAATATAGATACAGATACAGATAATGGCACTGCGTTACACCCCTAGAATAGCTCACTCCATAAAGGTTCATTCTATAGTTAAAGATATTAAAGATGCACTCATGGCCATATGCACTCATGCACTATATGGCCAAAAGTTTGTGGACACCTGGCCATCACACCCATATGTGCTTGTTGAACATCCCATTCCAGATTTATTCCCCCTTCGTTGTTATAATAAGCTCCACTCTTCTGGGAAGGTTTTCCACTAGATTTTGGAGTGTGGTTGTGGGGATTTGTGTTCATTCAGCTACAAGAGCATTAGTGAGATCAGGCACTGATGTTGGTGAGGAGGTCTGGGGTGCAGTTGGTGTTCCAGTTCATCCCAAAGGTGTTCAGTGGGGTTGAGGTCAGGGCTCTGTGCAGGACACTCGAGTTCTTCCACTCCAACCTTCACACACCATGTCTTCATGGAGCTCGCTTTGTGCACAGGGGCATTGGAACAGGTTTGGGCCTCTTAGTTACAATTGTACAATACAATACAACACTATACAATTGTGTTCTTGTTTGCTTCCACCTTTGTGACAACAGATGGTCTCTACATATATTAGGGATGAACCAATCCTATTTTCAATGTGATACTGATATCAGAGCTGCATCAGTGGACATCTAATACTGACATTTTCAAAGTAATTCAACTGAATCTCTGAAAGCTCCTGTTGTTACACAATGGCATAATTAGAGCTGTGATGGCACCGACCATATGCAAGTGTCACACACGTTCATGGTATAAATTACATCAGTGATATGTAAAATCTGATCCCGTACTGATCCAGAGTTTAGGCCCATATACATTCTATTTAACTGGTAGAGCATGAGAAGGATTGCGTTATCACAAATAACATCATGGTTGTGATTTGATTGGAGGCATTGAAGGGGAAGGTAAGTCCTGTAGATCATCACAGATTAATAAACATTTTTTTTTGTGAAAATATTTGTTCCACCAAAATCACAAATGTCTTGTTGCTATGTAAGAAAGTAATTATTGTTGAGGAGTTAAAAAATACATTTTGCCAAGTCTGTGAACTAGCAGCTTTATTAGCCAGCTCCTCAGCATAACAGCTAATATCATCATGATGACTGGTAGAAAAGCTCCACTTCCCAGTCATGTATTAAAAATAACCTGGTGTTATTGTTCTTTATTCCTTTTTCCATTAAAAGCACTTATTAGGCCACTCATGCTGTAATTTACTTTAAAATCTCAGCAAACAGTGACCGAACCCCTATATCTCTCAAAATTACTTATGGGAAAGCATTAGACACACTAACAACATACAAGAGGGTATATGACTTTATTATACCCACATTCATTAACAAATTGTTGTTCGTGAGTGCTCCAGAGTGGTAAAAGTAACTTGAGTCAGGCCGCATCACACTGTAAATTACAGAATAACCCCTGTAATGAATCTTATGTAATACAAGTTCATCACTTATGGCAGCTACAGGAATTTATGCTGCCAGACAGTTTTTACCGTAATGTGTAGTTTTGGATGTATTCCAAGCAAACCTGCATGTTCAGCAAAAATGTCTCCAAAATACGAGTTCACAGAAACCCGTGGTCCCTGAATGCTTCTCGCTGAACAGTGCCAACCGTTTGACATTGTAATTATAAATCTGTCATTTTTTAATATTCTGTACCTCACAAAACTCTCGTCCAAGCAAAATGGTGGAAGGTTTTCTAATGTTCAAGACTGGCAAAATTAGCATAATGCTCATTGACTACAAAAACACATTCATCCATGAAAAGAGACAAAAGCTATTCATTTTTTTCCACTAGCCTGTCAGAAAGTCAATTCGAGCAGATTTGGGCATTTAAAAAAAAAGTGGAAGACAGCTAGCGTAGCAGCAGTGTGCATCAATGCCCATATGTCGTGGAGCTGTAGAGCTACTACTACTGACAACATTAACCCTCTCTGGAGTTGCTGCGTGTCCAGACTACCCTTTCCTATTAGTTTCACTGTAGTTACCGAGACATGCGTTGTAGGCTGATTGGCATTTCCAAATTGTCCATAGTGTGTGAATGTGTGTGCGATTGTGCCCTGCAATGGGTTGGCACCCCGTCCCTGTGCCCCGAGTTCCCTGGGAAAGGCTCCAGGCTCCCCTGTGACCCTGTGCAGCATAAGCAGTACGGAAAATGGACGGATGGGCATACTTGAGCTTCTATGTCCTAGGATGTCTTGGAGAATCCCTACTGATACATTTAACAGTAGCACAAATTGTAACAGTTTGTACATACCATACATAAGGAATGTAACACTTAGGAGCATGCTGTTGTAGCAAAATAATCAATGACAGTGTGGTGTGATGCGGCCTAACATGAAATGGAGTTACTCTTCCCACCCCGAAGTTCATTATTTTCCAATAACAACATGTCCTGAAGTGTTTTATTATGTTTTATACCTCAGCACTTTGCCAAAGTTTACAACTTTTTATTAATTAAGAACAGCATGTCTTAGTTTTTATCAGTTTATAGTTATGTTTAATGATGTGGAACGTCCATGAAACAAATTAGTTATAGCAGCTATAAACTGTCATCAGTCTCTTTTTTTTCTCTCTTGAAGTTAATAAGACAAAAGAAATTGCAGCTTGTCTTATTATCAAGGAGTCATTTGTCTGGAACTTGGAAAACTTACAAAAGTTACAGCTTCACCTCGGACTGTTACAAAGCACTAACACTGGAGACTCCTTACAAAAATGCTACATAAATATCAACTATTTTATTCCATTTATGTGGAAGATCTACCATACAAGTCCCTGCAAATGAGCTGTTATTATAGAAACGATAACGTATTAGAACAAGAGCATTAATATAAACCTGTGATTTGCAGCTGGAACTACAGCTATTATATAAAATCAATCAGAATCAAGAATCCAACAACGCTGTGTTATAAATAAGAAACACTGCACTAAAACCCTTAGATAATTAATAAAGTGCATCATATTAGGGACACTTATTAATATAAAGTGGTGCCATATACTGGTGGATTGTTCCATTGAAGCTCTGTTAGAGTTGTTAGGGAGGAGAAAAGATGAATGTCACAGTCTGATGGCAGAAGCTTAACATGTGGTCTGTGGAACATGTAAATGCAATATCTATGAGTTACAGATGGTGAGGAGTCATTCAGATATCTAATGTGAAATAAAATCACCAGCCACTCTAATAGGAACACCCGCACCCCTGCTCATTTCATAAAATTATCTAATCAGCCAATCATGTGGCAGCAGCACAATGCATAAAATCATGCAGATACAGGTCAAGGGCTTCAGAGAAAGTTCACATCAAATATCAGAATGAGGAAAAATGTGATCTTAGTGACCACACTGGGTTCCACTCCTATCACTCAAGAAGAGTAATTTGAGGCTACAGGAGGCACAGGCTCACTGACACTGGAAAGTTGAAGATTGGAATAAGAACAGGTGATGTTTTTCCAGTCTTCAACCCTCCAGTTCCGTTGAGTCTGTGCCCACTATAGCCTCAAATTCCTGTTTTTGGCTGATAGGGGTGTAACCTGATGTGGTCCATTTGCCTCAAGATTCAATGTGTTGTGCATTTTGACATGCTTTTCTGCTCACCATGGTTGTAAAAGAGTGGTTATTTGAGTTACCGTGGTCTTCCCGTCAGCTCGAACCAGTCTGGCTATTCTCCCCATTCTCATTAACAAGGCATTCTGCACTATTATGCATAAACTCTAGAGACTGTTGTGTGTGAAAATCCCAGGAGATCTGCAGTTTCTGAAACACTCACAGCAGTCTGACCATGGCATGGTCAAAATCACTGAGGTCACATTTTTTCCCTCATTCTGATGTCTGATGTGAACATTAACCGAAACTCTTGACCTGCACCTGCATGATTTTATGCATCGTGCTGCTGCCACATGATCGGCTGATTGGATAACTGCATGAATGTGCAGGTGTACGGGTGTTTTCTGGGGCCGTTGAGTGTATATGCACAGCTGGCAGTCTATAGTATTTTATTTTATTCCATTTCCCACCACTCTATTTTTGTATTGAAGGCATACACAAAAATCAAAGTTGAACTACAGCATAAATGGTTTCAGTTCACACACACAGACACACACACACATGGCTAGAAGACTCTTGCTCTCCAGAGTGACCGTCTGTGGTGGTCATAAAGGATAATGTGTCTGGAGTATTAATATTTAATGCTGCCTCTCACTTTCTCGAAACACTAGTGCTACTGCAACTGCACTGCGTCAACAACACACTCTCTCTCTCTCTCTCTCTCTCTCTCACACACACACACACACACACACACACAAACACAGACATGAGGGCAAGAATTTTGGTGCGTGTGTTTGAGTGAGACATGAGACACGAAAATTGTCAATGACGCATTTTTCTGCAGGGCTTAAATTTCCTTGGTAATTGAGGGTATTTGTGTGGCAGCTTTATCTGTGTTTATGTGTGTGTATCTGTTCATATGTGTGTGTGCGTGTGTGTGTGTGTGTGTGTGTGTGTCTTTATCTGGTTGAGTGAGGGGATATGTCTTATTGATTTGTAAGAGCCATGTGGTTTCCCTGTTATCTAAACTTCGCCAGCAGGCTTCCTGTTGGTCCACCTGTCCTTTACAGCCACTCTCTCTCTCTCTCTCTCTCACACACAAACACACACACACACACACACACAAAATACAAACAAGGACACACTCTCTATCTGACCAGTGTCATCTTCGTAAACAAAGTCTGGTTTGTCTTACAAAGCGCTCATTGCGAGGCTCGAGCTGTGTGTGAACAGACACATAAAACATTATTACTGCAGCTTAGAGCATTGATTTCATTTCTAATCCCTCGTTCCATTGTTTCCTGCTGTAATCCTGTCATAGGGCACTCAGAGAAGGAGAGAGAGATAGAGAGATACAGAAAAGGGGATGAGAAAAATGAGGCAGAGATATTACAACACAAAAATAATGAAAGGGTTGAGGCAGAAAGACAGGGATAGGCAGAGAGAGAGATATAAGAAGGGATGAGAAAAAAAGGGCAAAGAGAGTAGGAAACAAAACAACTAAAATGATGGAGGGGGAGAGACAAATCGAGAGATTAATAAAGAGAAAGTGAGAAAGGTTGAGGGAAATGGGAAAGAGGCAGATAGAGAGAGACAAAAAAAGAGAGAGAGAGAGAGAGAGAGAGAGAGAGAAGGAGAGACAGACACAGAGAGTGTATTTGGAAGCCAAGACACAAGAGAAAGAGACACAGTAAGGGAAAGAGAGATGAGTGAGTCATCCTGAGTTCGAGTGCATCCGAGTGAGCGTGCGATGTGGGACCATCCCTATGGATCTGGCATAAACGACTGGAATCGGGTGATCACAGAGCGAGTGAGAGAAAGACTTAGGGAGGGAGCGACTGTCTCGTTCCAGTGAGGCGTAATATCTCTGCTCTCGCGCTGCTGCTTGGCGGTTTAATTCTATAACAGTTTAAATCTTAGCCAAGGCCAACATGTAATTCCCCTCGGAGAGCTTTGAGCGGAGAGGCTGCTTGGGGGGAAGGCACGTCTGAAACGAGCCCATTTCCATTACGAATAAATGCTCTTCTCCCTTGATGCTGGTTCGAGAAACAGCTCTACAGAGCCAACAGGCTTATCAGAGAACACTCACAAGTTTCCCTAATGGCCTAATAAAGAGAGGGGTGGGGTTCTTGCCTTTCCGGAGGCAAAAAACTTCAGTGGCTGTGCTGGCATTGATAATGCTCAGTATTAATCAGCTGGAATTTTCTATGAAACATCTTTTATTAACTCTGAGCTACTCACTACAGCCTTGAACCTTGTGTGTAAACTGTGAACAGACTTTATCATCACTGAACCAAATGATTGCTTCTTCTATCAGTCAGAAAACACCAGAAATGCCAGAGCTGATAAAATAAGACCCTCTGATTGGCTGTAGTGAGACCTACTTAACATGACAATGTGATATTGATACTGTGATAAATGATGTTACAGTACATTTTTCTGAGATATGGCAGCTTTTGTCAGTATTTTTATAAACAATTATAAACTCTAAATGGCTGACTAGACTTTAACATTTTGTACTGAATCTTGAAAATTTTAAATTTTTTTTAATTTTCCCTGCATTTCATTATTTGTCAATTATTTATTTTTGTAGGTGTTAAAGTATACTGAATTCCATTTTTTATTTTTAATTTTTTGGTAATACATCACTGTTTTGCCAGTAGTTTTTTTTTTTTTTTAATAATACTCTAATAACTGTAATACATATTGTGTTTTTGTAAAAATGCCTTCAAGTATCAATATATGATATCTCTGTCATACTACACATTTAGATCATCATTCTATATGTACATCACTGACAGAGAGGGCATTCAAAAACTGGTCTATACACTGAACGGCAGCAAGAGCACTGCACCAGGCAGCAGGGCAGACTGTTCTTTATATAAATTTACATAGAGGTCTGTTGAAACGATTCACACTGACCAAGTCCAAGTTAGCGTGGTATCTCTAGTCTCTAGGGAAAGCCACACACATCTTTCTTGATTAAAGAACAGAGAAGCAGCAGCACTCTAAAGACAGCAGGATTACTGTGTTATGATCTGGAAAAATGGCCCCCGATTGATATGTCAATCCATTTCATTTTGTGATACGAACCATCAAGCTGATCTATTACCAAGCCTGGAGGCTTGAATACAAATCAGCTGGTTTAACTATCAAAATAATTAGTTGTAAAAAAATCCCACTGACAAGTTTTGTTAGCAAAGCAGAATGTCTGATGACCTCTATAGGGCTTGATTGTGCTGATTGCCTGCTGTTGCGAGACAAGGGTTCCCTGCGAAACCTGCTGAATATCAATGAGCTCTTGATGATGTAGCACAAAGTTGGCTCCATTAACAGAGATGAAACTGTCATTATCTCCCCTCATTCCTGCATCCCATGGAATACATTTGCTAATCAATCATCCATCTCACGTCAGTCTTTGAGTTTCAAAGCAGCATTTGGGGACCAATTTGACACGTTAAAAAAAGGAGCTATAGAAAAATCCCCAAAACGATGAGATGCTAGAAATAAATTCATCAACAGATTCAATTCACAGGGTTATTGCATCATTTTAATATATAGCCTTATTTACACATTTGGTGCTATTGGTTGATCTTCATATTATTTAAGTGAACTGTGCAGATACAAAGGCGGCTTTGTTGCAGCAATTTAGGCAAAAGTGAAATATAATCAAAAGATGTCATACTCTCTATCCATGTTCAAATACATCAATAATAAATGTTAAATTTTCATATGATTTGAGACTATTTGTAGAGCCAAACATTCTGTCCGGAACTTATTAAACTGGAAATGAAATTGTTTTGCGGCATCTTTTTTTGGTGGATTATGTACCTTTGCTCACAACTGCAGTTATTTTTGTCCTCTGTTTGACCATTGGGTACTTAAGTGCAGCTGTATTTGTCAGCCAGCTGCAGACGGCATGCCCTGCTGTGCCATATCAAATCGGGGGGCTAATGGCAGACTGGAGCAGATTGTCCTGAGTACTTGGAAAACCTGTTGGTGCCCTTGGAGGCCAACCAATTAGACAGATCCATTACTTGGCTTGGTACCTGAGTTGCTTGAGTAAACTTGTCTGCTTGGGGGAAAACCGATCTCTAACAGTCTTTCCTTTTTACTTGCTAGGGTGCAAGATGGGGAATATTCTCTATAATTTTGGTGCCTTTGCATTTAATATGAACTGCAAAATTTTAGAACACTATAGATTCGGTTTTCACGGAATAATGGAGAATTTTACAGAAATCTGCATATCAAGCATAATTGAACCAAATTGTGATATGTTTTTAACACACCATATTAACATTTTAACGTAATGTGTAGTCACTTACTATTATAGTAAGCTGCCTTCCAATTTGTAATCAGGACCTACTTGGTTTTCCTTCATGCATTAGCATGATGTTATTTTTTAACTTCTAACAGAGCTTCTAACTAGCTTGGGATAAACACATCTTGAACCTTGAATCACAACTATTGCTTTATACCTGCAACCATTACTATTACAGCAACAAATAATTTTCTTATACAGCGATCGCTTATTTTCATGTCAACTTTTCTGTATATGTATATTCATTATCGGTCAGCTTCTTCGTATAACGACATCATTCTGTCATTGTATTTTCACTTTTAGAATTAAAAAAAATGTTTACTGAGTTACATTACAGGTATGGTTTATATTGTGACTTGTAACTACACCCTACTGGTGCAGTTCGCCTTCAGACAAGCAAACGAAGGGTCCTTGATTACATTACAAAGCCTTCGAAAGCCAACTGTAACATCAACCCTATCGAGGAAACTACAGAAAGTCACCACTGGGGCCAAACAAGCAGTACACTGACAACTATTGCTCCCAACACAACATTGTTAAACAGTCTGGGAAGCATGCAAAAAGATCCCTGTCAATCACAAAAGGTTTTTCATGTGTTCTGGACTCACCATACATCCTCTGCGTCCACGTCACACTCCGCCCCAAACTGGCAGATATCGCAGGTGGAAGTCTCCTTCTGTCCGTTCTCAGCCGAGCCCTCGTTCCCTGCTGAGGCACACACACAGGACAAGAGGCAATTTTTAAGAATCAAATAAAGTACACCTTATGCATTGGGTAATAATTACCCAGAAAGTGATGGGAAGACCTTCACAAGTGAGGTGCAAAAGGACAGAGGGGATACGGCAAGGCACAATTCCAATTCCCTTTTTGTCTCTCTCGGTGATCTCAAGCCCGGTCAAAATCCCCCACTGATCTTTTTCTAGCCCCTCTGCTCATTTCATCCTGATGAGTTCTGACTTGTTGCTCAGATGGCGGCTTCCCGGGAGTGGCTGGAGCTTAAGGCCGCTCGCTATCACATATTGGCCCACATCAGTGGACGGGCGGAAAAGCAATCCCATACGCCATGGAATTTAATTTGTTTTCTCTTCTTGAAGGATCTGCAGACCCCCTGCTGATCCTGACCCTCCATTAGAGGTGACATTTTTATTTCTAAGCCTTGTAAAGGAGGGAGAAAGAGAGTGAGAGAAGTAACCTTTGAATGATCATGTCTGGGTCATTGTGCTTGTTACATGATTATAAATATGAAATAAGCTTTGTAATGTTTGGATGGTAAAGTGCGCTTGTTTGGTCTGGAAGAAAGCTAGCTTCTACTCTTACTATTTTTGAAGTGTTGTGCTTAGTCTTTAACAGTGTCTGATTTTCAGATCAGGCTGTCCCTGGCCTGGATTTTGGCTTTGAACCTTGTTCACCTTAACACAGATGTCTGTAGCAGTGATCGGCAGGTTTGATAAATCTTTGCACTCCTTAAGTTTTTTTTTTAAGGTATTTATGTGTCCATGGCCTGTTCCTGCTCCTGACACCATGCCCGAACACCTGATTAAACAAAGTTTTCTTCCTTCAGTTTTGTCTTTCTAAAAGTTATTCTCTGACCCTCTGTTATTGTTTCAGCTCTTGTTGCATCTCCAGGATTTGGCAGAGCAGACACTTTTAGTAAGGACCCTGATCATGATCAGGATTATCTGTCACTGTTCTGGTTGTAAACTGAGACTTGTGTGTCGTGATGTCTGTCTGCTGATGAGATGCCGACCCAGGACAAATCTCCAAGAGGTCACAAGGTCAAACCAGAAGTGTGCAAAACTGCAGACGCCCAAGAAAGTGAACTCCTCCTATATCTGTACATGACAGAAACTGTATATGTCACGCCATCCCTCAACCAAAAGAGGTGCATTTTGAAAAAGGAAATCATTTCGAGAATCAGTAGATAAGCATCTCTTGAGGCAGAAACTGATAAGATTGTGATTAGGTGTGGATTTAATATGGGATGTCCATCTGTCCTAACCTGTAATCAGGTTTAGTATCTGAAGAAGGGGCATGAACCTCCTCTAATAACATTCTCAAAGGCACAAAAAAATATTTCTTCAAAATGTGTTATTGCATCAGATTTTTTTTTTTTTATAATAGACGGAGCAGAAGGATCTAGTGCCATGAAAATGATACTGAAATAACCACAGGGCTGAAAATACCTCAGATTGTCCTTTCTGGTCAAAAGGGCAAGTATCCATCACCATCACAAGAAAAAAGAGAAAATAAAATAAAGAATGTTTCAAATAACCGGCAGTCAATCTCTTCTACCAAATCAAATAACCACAGAAGTGTCATTCCACTCTGCACCACAGTGAAACGATATCAGTGAGGTCCTTGCAGCTGGAATTGAAACTAAACTCTAAATGCTATATTATTTTATTAGAAACTCGCCGGTAATTGATTTGTAAATAAATGTGATATTAGTATTATTTGGAATGACTGATATTATTTGTTTGTGCTGTAGCCTGCTGACACAAGTGCCATGGCAGAGATGACAACTGCAGTTTCATCTCGTTTGGGATCAATAAGTCCGTGCAGAACTGTACACACGCGAGCTGCAAGGCTCCATTTCAAAGTTAAAGCTCACCGCATCCAGTGCCCTGTCTGACACAAGGACTGAGCCGCCTTAGGCTTAGTGTCTAATCTACACTTCAGCCTTCGAGCAGAGCTCATTAAAATAGGTACGCTGCTTTTCCCCAAGGGCAGGGCAAATCCCATGGATTGGGGGAATGAGAGAAAAATGAGGGAAGGGAGAAGCTGTAACAATTATCCCCATTTCCTTGCTGCTAGATGACTGCTCTCTTTGTATCGATCTCTGCTGACCAGAAGCTTGGTCGATCGCCCACCCCCGCTGCTTTCATCCCACACAGCTCCATTTAAGAATTAAGAGTTGAGGGGTTTGCAAAGCCGGCAACTGACAATCTAGGCTATGCTAAGCTGCATTTAACATTTAGGTCAACACTCTTTGATGCTCATTAGAGATTAAAACCTTTCCGTAGATAATTGCTTCTGTGGTTTATATTTAGTAATGACCATACCCATTAAATGTGCAGGATGGGATTTTTTTTTTAATGAAATTTCTTTTATGTCTTTTAACCTTAATGATTTATGATGCTTTCAACTCTCCTAATATCAGCACTGATTCTGAGTCATTCCTACAATCACACTTTGGTAGACATGACAAGAGTGGAAATGTTTTTCTGTAAATGAGACACAGTCCTGAATTTCAAAGGATTCAAAGGAAAATCTGTAAATGTTACTGACTTCCTGTGATGGAATAGACCGATGTGTTGTATATATATGGGGAAAGAAAGGACAGAGAGAGTGACACAAAGAGTGAGAGATGATAGAGCTTCACAAATCTGTCACATATGTGATGAATGAGTGTTACCTATCTGGTAGACACATTGTTTGGGAAGAATGACCTTCATAACAAGAGGGAAAGCAAGAGTATAGTTTTTTTGTGTGGCCAATTGCAGCAAAAGCTCTATGCATCACTATGACAATAACTTGGTTAAATTTTTACAATTTGTACAATTTGTCAACTCATGTGCATTTCAACCTTCATAGTTCACCTTGTGCATACACTTCCTGCTAATGTTCACTCTGTTTTTATTAGCCAAAAATTATAGGTCATTAACAGTAAAATGGATTTGAATAGTAAACATTGCCTATTTTTCACCAAAAAGCCTAAAAAGGTAAGATTTAAACCTTAATACATAAAATACAGAAGCTGTACAATAAATTTGTGGCTATGCATGATTTAACTAACAAGACATCACCACTTATTATATCACATTTAAACTGTTATCACACTGTGGTGTACAAATGCAAAAGAAAAATCCTGCTATGAGAATATTTAGACGACACTGATATTGGATATCTGCCAAGAAACACCCTTACCCTGACGCGAAACCTGTGCTATAACAGAAGAGAGCAACTGAGCCCTTGATGGACATGGGGGGAGTCAAAAGCTTTGGGACAGAGAGAAGAGGTGCAGGCTAATTTGCACGATCAATAGACACGGAAGAACAAACAACGCTGATGTAGGCAAGAGGATGGCGTGCCTGCAGGTCATGCTACATTGATGGTTTCTATCTTCCAGTGGAGCGTGACATTCTTAAGCTCTACTTTAAACTGAAGGCCATTTTAACTCCATTAGGTGTATTGGGTAAAAACTGAGCTGTAGTGATTGTAATGTAAACTATAAAAACATTGGAATGATTTGTTAAGTCCTTGTCCCCACTTCCCATCCAACACCCATGTACGTGAAGCCCCCGCCTGCCAAATGAACAAAACTGGGCATGTTGTCCATCTTTGTTTGCCTTGATGAACATGAATTCGGGGCCTTTCTACCTTAAAGTGCACATTATCTGGTGACAAATTTAAGGAAAAACCAACATGAAGTGTGTTAGTAAGTTGTACAGCCACCACGAGCCACCAGATCAGCTTCAGTTCATCTAGATATCGATTGTACAAGTCTCTGGAACTGTACAGGACGGATGAAACACTGCTTTTCCCAAAAGATTTTCCCTCAGCTAGGGTTTTGAGGATGGTGATGGAGTTGAGAGTTGAGTGTAGCAGATGAGTGCTTCGTCAAATTATTTTTCAAACCATTGGCGTATTTTATTTATAAGAAAACACACCAAATAAAAAAAAAACAAACATTGCCATTATTTTCTTAATCTGTCATTGCACACATTACCATTTCATGACCTCAATTTAATATCACATGACTCCCTTAAGTTGTGTTTGCAATTAACTTTTGTATGAAAAAATGCTTTCTGTCATTGTACTTCTAGTTCATCATGCAAAATAACAGGATGTGCTGGATCAAGTGCTTTTTTTTTTTTTAGAGCTGCTGAATAATGAATCCATATAAAAGCCATACTGTTAAATTTGCAGTGATTAATATCATATTTACTACTAGGACTATTCATGCAGCAATACATAGGCAATATAATAGATACTTTTTAGGTGTTTATTTCAACGCTTTCCAGCTTCTCATTTATATATCATTGTATTAGTGTTTAAATTTTCTTAAATTTTTAAATTGTCTCTTGCTTCTATGTTACATCTTATTACAATTCACAGCAAGGAAATAACACAATTTCCTTCTTCATTCCCTGAGGCAAGTGCTTGTGTTTAAAGCTGATGGTCTAGATCCTACTGAAATCCACATCTCGCTAGTCAAGAAAAATCCTTGGAGGCTTATCTACAGGTTATTTTAATAATCTGAATGGGGAGCTGGGAAAATCAACTTAAGTATGTGTGTAACCTGACTCTGAACTCTGAAATCTTCTGCAAGTAGCTTGGAATAGCATTTTTCTACTAGAGAGGTAGAAAATCTCACATACAGGAGGTTTAATTAAAAAAAAAAACAACATAAAAAAAAGATTATCTTGGTCTAAAAGAAAGTTCAAGGTTTCAAGTAACCTTTCAAGCAGAAAATTTATTTCAAATTAATTTTACAAAAATTAAGAGCTTCCTCAACACTTGAACAACTACAAGGATGCCACCAGCACCACTACACTCCAATCTGGTTCTCACAGCTAATTCCCCAGCACAGATGAATCATTAAACCTGCTTCTTGACCCAGTCAGGGCTTCACAAGTGGCCCAGTCCCACTAGATACAGCATGCTAGGAAACCACTTTTTTCGCCACTTTGCCTCATTTCCTATCCACACCTGACACACCATGAGGATGTCGCCAATAATCCATTTGCACATGTAATTATGGCAATCGGCTGACAAGAGAGCCACTGAGCGAGGGTGTCTCATTTCATGGAGTGCTCCCGAGGCCCATTTCTTCATCGGCTGGCGGCTCTTGTGGAGTGCTCCAAAATGGCAGACCACCGCCAAAAGTAGGCAGAAACACTCAAAGCCTGGAGAGGAGGTCGAAATTGGGATATCATCCTCGAATGGATTAGAGTAGGAGAGCAAGGAGAGAAATTAAATCCTCATTTCGGTTTCCAACATGGACCAGATCGGATTGGCTGATAAAATTTGAAACTGATGCAAAGCATACTGTGGGGTGTAAGGAAGAAAGTGTCAGAAACTGATTCTGTATGCATGATCAAACTTCTTTTGTAAGTTACAACAAAGATGCATTTTATTAAAAAACTAAATTGCCAGTATTCAAACTCAAAACACTAATAAAACTTAAAATTTAGTTGCATCACTCACCAGTCCCCAGATAGTAAACTTTAAATTTATGTCAGGAGTTATTTACTTGTTTTAGAGTTGTGTTATTAATAGTCATGGACACAAGTAGTTGATTAATTTAGTGCTTAAGTGATATGTCCAGACACGTAAAAATAAAAATGTCTATAGCTTATTTTACATAAAAATGTGACTCTATGCCTTGTGATGGACTGGCATCCCAATTGGAGTGAATTCTCCTGGGATTGGCTCCGGATTCACTGCAACCCTTCTGAATCCACACTTGCATGTCACATAAAATATGTAGCTTTAACTGAGATAAATGGCCGATGAAACCATTAAGTTAGGGCCAGTTATGCTCACAACAACTGAGCACACTGGGAAGAGTCTAGTATTAGATGTAAAAGTGTGCAAGTTGACAGAGAAAATAGAGAGCTGAGCAGTAAAAAAAGAGGACAGTTAAATAGTAAGGCAAGGGAAGCAGGGTGATGCGCAAAGACAGAGAAACGGAGTGAACCCAAAAAAAGTCAACATGAGACGAATGCCTTGGGGAGAGGGTGATGCTCACAGATGAAAGGCTCTGGGTATCTGAGGGAAAGGCATAGAGGGAGAGAAACACCATCCCCAGCACCTAGTGGTCGATGGCTAGTCAATAAAGTGTCACTTTCTGCAGGCTAAGAATGGAGAACTGGGGTTTTATTGGAGGAATCGGAGTGTGGTTGAGGCTGTACTGAATGTACGCCATTAGCGGCTGCAGTGCTTGGCGTCTCGCCCTCTCGACGCCCTGCTCTCTCCCTGCAGTTCTCACATTAGCCTTTCTTTGCCCTGGAGGGGGAGGTGGAACATCGCTGATTCCTGTTTTATACCAGGTTTTATGGACTTGAACACACACAGCTATCAAAAGGTCAATGAACAATGAGAGCCAGCGAAACAGAAGAAATAAAAGCAGAGAAGCTCCTGAGAGTTTATTTTTTATTAGGTTACAGAGCTCGAGTGTTTAGCCAACTGCAATTACTTTTCCAATCCCTGCAGAGGTCAGAAGCTGCTCTGCTTTAATACAATATATTGCAGGTGGCATCAACTTGTGCCTCATCACATTAGCTGGTCTAAACTGGTCTCACTAAACTTTTGTAAGAAATATAATGATTTGTAGGATTTTATGTAAGTTATAAGAAAAGCTACACCTGCTATACATCCCGTTATTCCTGTTCTCTTAGTGACATGTTAACCAGTCCATGCTTCAAAAACACACCACTAGTAACAGCATTAAAGGCTCATTTGGATTTCTAAGCTCAGAAACCATGCTTTAGAACTTTATTAGTTCTGTCCACCCCAAATAGCATCAATCTCTCCTTCGATTAATGGACAGATCCTCCTTGGCTTTTCCAGCAGAAGTCCTGGAGTTGACCCGGAATAAGAGAGCTGTTCCAGCACTGTGTGTGCCAGTCTTTGCTACTGAGCTCTTCTAATCCTTCTGGCACTGCACTCTTCCTGCTGGCTGAGCTTTAGGAAAGGTCCAAGTCAGCAGCACTGGGCTAGCAATTGAGAACACCAAAGCTAGATGCTAAAGACAAATCCTCTCAGCTAAAGCCAGAGACTGAAGGTCCTTAACAGCTAAGCTTGGATATATTAACCTCCAAATTTTCTCAAATGGATGGATTTTAAAATGTTTTAAAGACAGCAAAAGACACCAATCAATGAATTATTGAGACAATCAATAAGGAACCTTATTAAATAATGGAAAGGAAAAGCACTAACATTTTAGTGCTCATTCCCTTTTACGTAGCCTCTTACGGAGTTCATGAAACATTTACTTTTTTCTTTCTTCTTTTTGAAATTTTTAATGATTATTTTTTTGGAGGATCGGGGGTGGGTTGTATTCTACACTGTATTTTCACAATACATGAAATGCAAAATAAACCTGAACATGGAAAGAAATAAATGATTCATTTCCACCAAACAGAGCAGATTGGCATGGCTTGGTTACAAATCCGAGTACAAGACTATCTGTATCCACGCAGGATGTGTGTGTTTTCCATCAGACAATATTATATGTAAAAGTAGTTATCATGTTACAGTTAGTGATACTACTCAAAATTAAGCTGCCAGTCTCTCTTACAGGCTCATATTGAGCATGAGACACAGAGTCACTGTGGATTTGCCCTAAGCGGATGGAGAATTTTGCTTGGATCACGAGTAAGAAGGGTAAAAAAAGTTGAATAGAGATAGGAAAACATTACTTTAAGTAAATAAATAAATCTGAAACCTTCTTGCCTCTTAAATCTGCTATAAATGGATTTCATACAAAGAGTATAAATTTTTGAAAGACAGTCACAACACTACTGAAAACTTTTGTGCTGGTACAGAAGTGACTTCAGCCAGAGGATGATTTTGTCAAGACTGCATCTGTCCTATTTTTCTTATCCTTCACTCATAGGGCTCGGCTCATATGGTACCTGGGCAAGAAAAGGTATCCGAATTCAGCACTGGTACTTAATTTCGGCAGAGTTCAGCTAGCAGAGAACAGGCACAGAGTGACAACATGTGTGCTCCAGTGTAAAAGCATTAAAACATCCCCAATACTGATGCAGCCAAAAGATATCTTCTATTTTTTAAAAAATAAAAAGGTTTCACAAGTTTGCCTAAGTGAGATGAAAGCCTTGCGTTGTTCCACATAGCCTTGTACGCTCTCTTTGGGATAATTACTGTAGAGATATTTACTAACACTGAAAAATAAGTGATGACTAAAGAACTTGGTGGTGAAAGTTATACGTTCCTTTTAACCAGACCTCACAGACTGTTTATTAGAAAATATTTCTGTGTCATTAGAAGACTTTTCAGAGATTGAAACCAAAATCAAACAGTGGCCTTTAACACTGTGGGCCCCAAGGAACCGTTCAACAAATAAAGTGTCAATACACTGTACAAACAAATAACTCACTCGTCAGCATGTGAATTTTTCTTGCAGCAGTTCTACAGTCAAACTCACTAGAGTGAGGAGAGTTGTTCTATTATTCAAACACGATATTACATGGCAAGTTATACCTTACATTTACCCTGGTGGTAAAATTCACTCCATAAAGAAATAACAGCAAAATATGTAACTGAACACAACACAGTCATGTCCAATCAAATGGAAAGTTTTGAGATGAGATGAAGCTCCAAACAGTGCAGATCTTGGCAATGCGTTCATTTTAATTGGGTGTTGGTGCAAACTTGCACAAGTCAGCAGTAAAAAGAAACAAAACCAAGGTGCCTAAGGCAGTATCAAGCAACTGGCCGGTTTGGATTGAACTCTGAATAACAAGTCCCGTCCTTCCTGAATGCTCCTGACCAAACTCGGCTGGTTGTTAGTTTCCTCACCACAGCCTTGTTCACCTGGCCTGCGAGTAAAAAAGGGTCCTTTTGCTGTAAAAAACAACATCCAACAGCCCAGTACAGCTCCTCTTTTGCTCCTGTATGCATTCTTTTCTCCCACTAACACACAAACCTCCGACCCCGGGGGAGTTTGCAGACACATCCCAGGGTAAATGAGTCTTTCAGCAGTCAAAGCTCTGTATATAAACAAACAAGCTCCTCAGATGTTTACATTTCAAAACACTGCGCCTCCTACCTCCAGGGACTCCAGTCTGCGCTCGCTACAGTAATTTGGAAGATTCAGGGTTGTTGGTACTCCAGATTTTTATACACATGTGGTTTGATGCTGTACTGTGTGTGAGGCATAGACACACAGGCACACAAATATGTGGCATACAACACTAAATTAGGGACCACAATCACAAAAATATCTCGCTACTAACATAATTACTAAGAAATTAAAAACACTTCTTGAAATCTGTTCGGATGAACTTTTACTAATCAATCAGAAGAAGTAAGCTAAGAGGAAAGACAACTTTGCCTCGTGCTATAGATGATGTTACGGTTTGTGATTTGGTAACACAAGAGCAATCTGTGTGGTAAATTCATAAAAGAAAGCACAGTTCACATGCTTTTTCAAATATATACGTTTCACTAATTACCACTTTAATAGGAATCTGAGGCTACAGTGGGAACAGTCTCATCGAAACTGGGCAGTTGAAGAGTGGAAAAAGACCAGGCAATGTTTATCCTACCTCTAAAACCTCTTCTTCCTGCTCCTGGCTGATAGGACTGAAATCTGATTTGGGCTTCTGCTGCTGTAGCTCAACTGCCTCAAGGGTTGACATGTTGTGCATTTTGAGATGCTTTTCTGCTCACCACGGTTGTAAAGGTTGGTTATTTGAGATAAACAAAAGGCGTAGCCTTTCTGTCAGCTTGAACCAGTCTGGCCATTCTCCTCTGACCTCCATCAACAACAAAGCGTTTTTGTCCACAGAACTGCCGCTCACTGGATGTCTCTGCTTTTGCATCATTCTGTGTCAATTCTAGAGATTATTGTGCATGAACATCTAAAGAGATCAGCAGTTTCTGAAATACTCACACCAGCCTGTCTGGCACCAACAACCACGCACAGAGATCACACTTTTTTCCCATTCTGATGTTTGATGTGAGCATTAACTGGAACGCCTGACCTGTATCTGCATTACACATTACGCTGCTGCCACATGATTGGCTACATGATGATTGCATGAATTAGCAGGTGTACATGTGTTCCTATTAAAGTGGCCAGTGAATACATGTGTCATATCATATTATCAGAGAAACTCAATTCACATTTAACGTTTTGGTTTTAAACACCCGTCCTGTGTAGCAGAACGTACCCGAGAGTAACCATGGCTTCATTCTTGGTGAACAATGCGAAGGACACAGTATGATGAAAGTACTGTTTGATGTAAAACATGACTCGGAGATGACTGAGCTGTAAACAGATCATCTGTGCTGCATAGATGTATTTTCCTTTGGGCAAGTAGCAGAGAGTGAAAACTTTGAAATGTAGTGGTACAGAATTATTCTGACAGGACATAAGGTGACTGCTGATACACACAGTTGAGAAGATATGTTTTTAAAAACATGTTGTCATTAATTAGATATTAATTATATGATGTTAATCGCTGACATTACTGGACATTACTGTAGGTTTAAGACATGCTAAGATGTTTTTGTTTCAATGCTAAAATAATTTAGGAGTAGCATACTCAATATTGGAAGAGTTTCAGTTAAATCATCCAGTTAAAAACTAATTGTAGTCTTAAGATTTTTTTTTACAGATTTTTTTTTTATATTATTTGATACTTTCTCAGTTTTTCAATCAAGTGCCTTTTCTTTCTCTAAACCTTTTCAATGAGATAAACAATAACAAATTTACTGAGCATGTCCATTCCTCAAGCATTTCCAGTGGCACCAAGTTTACATGTAAAGCTGTTAAAACAAAAATGACTAGCTCGTACTTCTTGATAATTACTTCTACAGTAAAAGAATGATTGTCGATTTCTGTGAACAAGAATATGAGAATACAGGGGTTTTTTTCAGCAGAGTTAAAACTTTTACCTGAAATGACTCACCCCACTGTGTATCATGACCTTGCTGATACAGAGTGTGTTTACACTGGAGAGACGGTGAAAGCTTATCGTAGATTGGATTCTTACAATTACTTTCTTAGCGGAACGGCGGGAAATATTTGCTCTGAGTTGTGCATGGTGAAGTTGGAGCAAAGTCAAACGCAGTCTAAAATGTACTCAGCCTAGTTCATTGCTAAGAAGAAGTTGCAGTCTCTTTTTTTGGCAAATGAATGCATTACACAAATGAGCATTCACCTGCCACTGGTATTAACCTCTGGTTTAAAATGTCTGTTAGAACCCTGATATATTTGTGTAACATGTCACTTTTAAGTATATACTATTTCATATAAGTTGAGATAAATTTGTGCTGGAGTTAGTGGCTATCCAGCTGTCTCTATTCCCGCAGTAATCCAAGAGTTTCACAATGCTTTGTTTTTGGAAAGCGATACTGAAAGCAAGTTTGTTCTTGGCATGAGGGAATATGCAACAACTGAATGACATGGTCCGAAATTTAATTTGGACATCCTGTCATTAAATCCGGTACGCAGAGTATGGTTCGTTGCTAGTGTAGAATGATGATTACGGATCTGTTCTAGGAAAAGCCACGTCATTTCCTGTGCTAAAGAACATTCGTTTGAAATGTCCTGAATATTTGTTTAACATGTCTTGAATATTCGTTTGAAGTGGCCTGCCTGGAGACTGATTTAGCCTTTAACCTCACCTGACATCTATTTCACTGCTTTCTTTTCAAAAACTGTCACACACCATGCTGTGATCGCTTATATAAAAATGGAGGCTGGTGACAACTGATAAAAGGCTCTGAATAGCACTGTCCTCTAACTTACATTTTTTCACTTCTTCACTCATCCTATATGTCAGACCCCTCTTCTTTTTGTCTCTGTCTCTTCACCTTGAGTCCATTTCACCTCATACGAGCCTCGCCAATCAAAATGGCACCTGTCTCTCTCCGGCAGTAATCTAGGCATAAACCTTCCATTACTGCAGAAGGCTCATCTTTATGTGCCTGGTGCAGTTCGTGCTCCCCCTGCCCTCTCCAACCTGCCCAAGTCATTATTTTATATTTCCCAAAATATAATAGAGATCTGCTCCTGGCCCAAGGGTAACCCATATTAATACAATACGTCCTTTTCTGAGCAGCAGTAGGCTCAGGCACACTGCGATCCATCGCTCTCTTTTTTGTTTCATTTCATTCAGATCCCACCACATCTGACAGATTTACATTTCATCAATGCTGGCCCCGACTATATTAATAACTCTAGAGGTATTTGATGAAGTTGGGGGAGAATAGCAAATGAGCTGATGCTGACATGAAACGATTATGTTTTTCCCTCTCATTGGGTCCTTGATAGGCTCTGTCTCCGCAGCGAGGGGATGTCTAAGGGACAACGTCGGTGATAACTAAGGAAGAGATTATGAAGTAATTTTCTTTTTTCAAAGGGATTTTTTAAAAATGTTGTGTAAAGACAAAAAATCCCTTTGTTTTAATTCCTTTCTTTCAGGTAGTGCATTGATGTAAAACTTGCACACGGATCCACTAAGTGCTTTTGTCAAGGTGCCATCTCCATTGAGCAAAGTGAGGATTGATTTAAATAAAAACAGCTTTGCATCTGGATTGCATAATTCTCTCATCCCCTGAACACACAGCGATAAGATGCAGCCCAGAGCACCGTGTAAATAAATATATAAATATTCTCTGACTCACTTTTTCCAGTTCCCTCTGATCTGCTTTATACTGCAGTCTGTTAAGTACTGAGCATTAAAAATCTAATTTCCCACCAAAAAAAAAAAAAAAAACCCACAGTGGCGCAAGAGAGCAAGATGATATTAATGACACTAATGATACTGCTGTCACCTTTTGCATTAACAAAAATTACTTTTATCTGTACAAGGTAAAACATACCTGCTTTTCAATTTGATAGTTTATAATTTAAGGATTACTTTATTTTCACTTTAATGTCTACATTATCACCTACACTATCTTTCTAATTTATTAGCTATATAATAATATAATTTATTAGCTACTATATTGGTATTCCAGATAAACTGGAACCTTAGTGTATGTTTTTCTATGATCTAGTTTTAAATCCTATATCTCCAGCCTTGTTGTGATCTATTAAATATTAAATGTTAATAATTAAATATTAATATTAAATGTTAATAATACTTCCTGTGTGATTAGATTTTTTTTTTTTTTTTTTTTTTTTGCGCATAACATTTGACCATTCCAGGCCTCCTATAGCATCACAGCTGAAATGGAGAGATTAGATTACCCACTGTCTCGAACCCCTAACCTCGTTTCCATGGTGATCGAGCGAGCGAGGGTAAGTCCGCGCCTGGAGGAGCTGGCGAGGCTGACTGTCATCGCCTTGGGGAGGTGAGGTCATTAATTCTCCCTGGTAACAGTAGGCGAGGGTGTTTTTATAACAGTCTGAGACCAGAAGCAATGGCTGCTTAATAGGAAGATCAGATATGTTTCAACCGCAGCGGCCCAGACGAAAACAGGTAAATAAATAAATAAGTTTATAAAAGTAACAGCTTACAAATAATGGCTTCGCACGAGGTTCTCCCTCTGTAATTGGCTCCTGTGTGCAACTCAGTATCGATTATAGAAAATCTAACAACATTAAATAATAATTGGTCTTTGCTATGGAACCCTGGCTGGAACAGTAAACGGATTCAGCCGTACAGTAATTAGGATTAATGAAGTGTTGGTGAATCCACAGAGGTGCATCACTGCAGGCTGCTGTGATACAACGATTAATCACTGCAATTAGACTATGACACTGTTTACAATAATGTAACAACTGCCTTTTGATTATTTAACTGACATCCATGTGCAGCTGGAAAGATGAGAAAGAAATGAGGAGAAAGCTCCTGAGGAAAAGAAAAGAAGGCAAAAATGGAAATGACTGCCCTATAAACTGAAATAATGAGGTTATTCCACCTCATGTAGTGTCTCAGGTAAGTGTCTTTAAAGTTCTGGACTGTAATTAAAACCACCAAACAGTGTTTTAATGAGAGAGTGAGAGACAATGCTCTCAGCGTAATGAAGTAGCTCATTATCGTTTATTCCCTTCGGTAGTCTCGTTCGCTCTGGTTGGTTGACCTGGAATTCTTGACCAAAGACTTTTACGAAGAGTTGAACCACAGTTAAAGGTTTATGCTAACTTTTGCTTATGTAAAATGTGTGTGTTCTATCATTCTTCTCTGTATTGAGCTTGGTTTATGATCATTAACAGTCACTGTGTACTTTTCTCATTGTGTATTTCCAACTGAAAACAGGACGCTCATGTTCTCGCAGCCCTTTTAAACAGGTTTGGAGATGGAGGTTACAAATACATGACCCTAGTGATTTATTCAAGGCTTTGCATTAAATGTGGCTTAGCCTGTAGGCCCCGTGATCTGAATTAAAAAAAGTTAGGTATAAGAAAACAACAAAAAAAAAACATTACAAGAGGAGGAGAAACAAGTGTATTGACCTTAATGCAAATTTAGTTTCAAAAGTAGATTTAGCTTAGGGAACTTTCCGTGCAGTTAAGGGCAAATTCTGCACTCCCGTGGTTTCTGAATAAAAAGGGAAAGAAAAGTGAAACGTGGGTTTTACAACAATTCAAAACATATGGCAAAATCTACAGAAAAACTGAATACTTTTTGTCTTGACCTGCTTGGTCTCCAGATCTGATCTGAAAAAAAGCAGTGTATTATATCTGATTTTATATAACAGAAAAAGGAAAAAACAGGCAAAGCATGGCCAAACAATCTGTCAGAATTACAGAAATATGAAGAGGAATGAGGTTAGAACTGAAATGATTCAAAAGCTGCCCTAGTTGAAGGCAGTTATAAAGACATAGAGAAGAGAAGATAAGTTATTATCGTATATATATATATATATATATATATATATATATCAATCACATCACATTCAGAAAGATAGAGCTTAAACTCTATTTCACATTATTTATGGTTATGTGATAATAAAGAAACCTGAAAACCAAACAGACTAAATATATTTTGCATTTCTTTGTCTTCTTAATTTTGTCCTGAGGGGATACAAACTTTTGCACTCAGCTGTATATTTCGACTGGTGCAAAACACTGTTTCGCCTCTATCTACATTAAATGAGGTATCATGCTGTAAACAATCATTTTACTGTGACATAGAAAGGCCTGACTGTATGTGAATCCCACGTGGATTAGGATAAATGGAGTGCAGGTCTTTAAAGTTCAAGTCATATGAAACACAGTGGCCCATGAATTTTCATTTTCTTAAATGTGTGAATTATTTCACATACATAGTAGCAGGAGAGCACGATATGTAAATGAAGCTTTTGCATGCGGTAAATGTTTCTGGTGGTCATGGTGAGTTTGGATAACAAAGAGACTCCTGGAAGAGTAAAGTGAACCTGAAACTCAAGAATGAAGCCAACTAAATGCAGTGAGACACCCTGAAAATGAGTTCAAAATACGCTATGAATAAATGAATAAGAGTGTAGACATGAGTGTGTGTTATGTTAATGAGGTAAACGTGAATGAAAACCTTTTCAGAGGCTCTGTTTAAATGCTGTCAGCCCTGGATGTGTGAACGTGCGGTGAGTATTTAATACAAAACCAAGCTTACTGCTGTAAAATCATCATTTTCAGAAGCTGATTATTTTGCTAAAGCGTAATTGAGATCAACTTTCTCATTATTAATACTTAGCCAATGGTAAAATTTGGCTTCAACTGGCAGAATTGGACTTCTACAGCTTATAATACGTACATTTAGGACTTGTTAATTTGCGCAAAAGTATTCAGGCTTAGTAAATCACATCACGGGTGTAAAATCAATTGAGTTACAAAAACACCACCCTTTATGCAAACTGGACGTGCTATTTTGATCAGAGAAAGACACAATCCTTTGTAGACCCTGTTGGTAAAACGTTTTTCACATTTTTATGCAAGCATGATCAAATTTGCCCGTGTTTTTACACACTTAAACCTTTAGTACATCAGGATGTCAGGGTGTGATAACCATGCAACTCAAACACGACTTTTGTTATACCATGCAAGCTTCATATTGAAACCTCATAGTTTCAAAGTGACTGTTATCTGTGTAGTGAAATTGTAGTCAGTTTTCTCTGATATCCACATCTTCATAGTACGACTGTTTCAGATTTCCTTATCACAGTATACACATCACACCGCTACTTTGAATGTAGCTTCTAAAACTGGACACTGCACTACAGGCTACAGTTACCCAGCATGCATTATTGGCCCAGCAGTCCCACAGACGGATGTGTGTGAGTGTTGGAAATCCCTGAGGGGGCCTTGGTGATCTGTGTGTGCTTTTCTGTAAAGTGCTCAATAGGCTTCCGCGGCTTCCCACAAGATTTATCTCCAACCATTAAAATACATTTGATTTTTATCACACCAAACTGCTGCTGTGCTTTCCTAATTCTCTTTCTCTTCGCTTCCTACCTTCACCTCCCTGTCTTTTATCATTCTGCATCTCTTCCCGCGCCTCTGCCGCTATCGTTCGCCTTATCGACTTCCCCCCAGCTGTCTCTCTCACTCTCTCTTTCTCTTCCCGCCCGGTTTATTGACGCTTGTCCAGTCTTATCGCTTTTCTTTTGTCTCGCTGTCCATTTTTCTCCTCTCCCCTGCTTCGTTATCCTCAATTTGTCTCGCAGCTCCATCTTGTCTGTCAACGTGAGGAAACATCTATTTTCCAACCCAAGTTAAACGTGACTTTCAGCAACTGACCCACTAAATGCAAAAGCAAACTATACTACACATACTAAATGAAGCACCAACTCATGCACACCACTTATATGCCATCTTATACAACAGTTAGTTCCAGTCCACTCATTTGATTGATTGAGCAGTGTTCCAAGAGTGCTTATATTTAAAATAAGTGTGTGTGTGTGTATCACTCCACTTGTCTGTGTTTGCCACATAAAATTCCACTTCCTAGTTTGAAATGGTTACTACAGTAGATGAAGATGAAAAGGTATTCGATATAACCGCACTCTTGCTCGTGCGATATTTCTTAAATTAAAAACAAAGTACAACAGATTTAATGTGTGTAATCTTTAATTGACTTCTGTAATACTCTCTTCTTAAAGAAGTCTGCATGTGTTTAGTGGACTACCAGATTTAAAAATCAAATATTCTCCAGTACAGTTTTTTTT